>CXYZ01007780.1:28429-60718 GCA_900006705.1 Sonneratia caseolaris
CTTGTAAGCAGCTGCCTAAAATTGAACATCAAACCTTTTTTTCTTTAAATAAATAAATAGGAAAAAGAAAACTTGCCTTTTTTATCTCCTTTTGAAATGAACACTCAACCGCTGGCCCAGAGAGAGAGAGAGGAAAAAGTCGAATTACTTTATGACTATCATTTATTTGATATTTAATAAATAAATGATCTTAATTAATTTAATTTTAAATTAAATATAATTTATTGGAGTATGAAATATTTTAAATCATACTCTCTCTCTCTCTCTTATTTAATTTACAGCACTCAATCGTCAGCAGCCGCCGTACGTTGTGAAAAGGCAATGTGATTAATTACGGTGCGTGCTTAATGTGACCTCGAGAACGTGAGAAATTTGAATCCCCCCTGATCCCACCACTTATATATATAGTTGCCAAAGCTGAATACAATCCTATATTTCATTCTTTGCTATATATATACATATGCATACATAAATACATACATACATGTACATATATATATATATATATAGACCGAGGGAGTTTTCAATTGGAATATTCAAAAGTCTACCCCCACGAAAACACGTGAGGAAAGGGGAAGGAATTTCCAATCTGGACCCCACAACACTGACCGACCCGTCAACGTAGACTTAAGTCGTCGACCCTTATTTTGGGGGTCTGTGTGGGAAGAAAACCATCTTCGTACGGAATTAGATAATTTTTATAATTAATTTACACCTCGTCTATCGTAAAGACTATCCACCTAAGCCTATTGATGCCTCCTACCAGATCTTATATTGTATATTGCAAATGAAAAAAAATATTTATATTAAAAATTTTCACTTTTTATTTGTACGATTAGTTAGGGTGCAATTATGTATGGTTATAGGATAATTTATTTTTTAGAAAACAGGATTTCATTTATTAGTTAATATTTATAATTCTACTTCACTTTTATGAAAGATTAGATGTCAACTAACTTGATATTAGACTAATAATTTTTTCACTAAACTCTAAAATGGATAATTCAATTATCGAATCTTAGGTTTTAAGAATGAACATGAATTTTTTCAGAGATCTCGACCCAATTTAGACAAATTTTAATGTACGCTTTGGTTAAGTCAAAAATACTGTAAAAAAAAGTAAAAGAAGTTATAGGATCGCCTTATTGGTTGGGCTGAGACAAACTACAGCACGACGAGGGTGGAAGGAATATTGTATCCTAAAAGTAGTAAGTAGTTGTTGATGAAATTTAAATATAATAGAAATGAGGAGAATAGAGATACGGTTACGTGGTTGGCCATGAGTCACAACTGAGCAACTCACTGATTAAATAGATATCAGTAAGGTGATGTTAATTTGATTATATAAAATTATAATTAAATTAATATTATTATATGCTAAATAATATATTTTAATATATGAATATTATATCTCTGACAGTTTAACCTACCAAATTTTCAGCGTGAATTTCCTGCCGGCTACCAGGACCGACCGCAAGGATCAAATATTGGGTACTCGAATTCGTCGATCAACCCTTAAAAGTCTAACAATCCTCAAAGCGATGGATTTCAAAGAGGAAAAAGCAGGACGCGTGATGGCTCGAGCTCGTTTTCGTGGTAGACTGAAATTAGCTCCAAGTGGGAGGAAAACCGGTTCCGGGTCGACGATAATCTCGAAGCGATTCTAAACTCTCTTCAACCGCGGCGGACGTCACGTTCACCGGGGTTAGCCAAGGTCGAAGAATGATGATATGCATTCACCCACTTGCACCTATATCAAGATGTTTCAAACGGGGATCAACTTTTTAGAGTACATAATGGACCGAAACCACCTCGTGATGGTCGAAATAATAGATGGATAAATAAATAATATGCCGTAAAGCTAGAGGATGTACAATGATGCATCCGGTCAAAAAGGGTGATTGAAATGAATGTGTGAAGATTAGGGGTCGAGGGCCATCGATCCAATTCGTCAAATTCTGCTCTCCTGCCAAGAAAAGGGAGAAAAAAAAACCCTACATCCTGTGTCTGTGTGTAGCTGATGGGACTTCGAGCATTACCAAGCAACTGCAGCGAGTCACGAATGGCAAAGGCGGGTCTTCCCTTTTTCTTTTTCTTTTTTTTCCCATAGGAGGAATTAAAGAAGCGTACAGATCGATCATACGCGTGTACAAAAACATCACGACATCATTTGCTTTTGCCGTTAGGAAAATTAGACCACTGCAGGACGTACAGACTTGTAAAGCAGCCATAGAAGGATTCAGATCGGAGGACGTCCGATCATCTTGTTCCGATGATTCCGATGGACGTACGGTGCTATACGTACATCGATCGCAGCTACAACTGGATCCGGGCTAGCTAGATCGGCCGTATGCCATTCACCGAGCGTGTACGAGGCCGATGTCGGGGACTCAGTTCTGGGTTTTCCCCGGAGAGCCCCACCCCGCCGCGTCGAGGGAGCCCCGAGACGGGAATGAATATATATACCGCCGCTACGTACACAACAATCAGCAATCCGACAGCTAGCTAGCTAGCTAGCTAGTATACCCATCTTGCAGATACTGTCGCAATCCTAAGAGTTGCACGAGTACTACTGGATCAGATCATAGAATTTCTCTTGGTTCGTGGGATTCATTGTTGATTACTAATTAAGAGGGAGCGTGGCGGCAGACAGGAATGATCGATGTAGCTAGGGTTTCTTGTCGGATAAGGGAGAGGCCACCTGAATTGGTAGCTCATCCACCATTCCTGTCCTCACCCTTCTTCTTCTTCTTCTTCTTCTTCTTCTTCTTCTTCTTCTTCTTCTTTTTCTCTCATCATGATTTTCTTCCAGGACATGCTTATCATGCATGCACGATTGGAAAAAGGAGTTTTCAATTGAATTCGAATTCAAATATTGGTGAAGAGTGTAAGGGCAGAAAAGTTATCCATCGTGGATCATCGTCATGCATATATAAAATAAGGAAGACACAAAGAAAATTGACTCCATACAAGTCGCCATGCATACAAATATCTATGTATTTACGCGTTTGGCGACCGCCGAGGCGCACATATATATATATATATATAATTATAGTAAAAATTATAGATATTTATTATATTTTAACTTAAGTAGTATATATTTTAAAATAATTTATTCAGTCGTATTTATTTGATTTTGTAATATAATTGTGTCATAATCTTGACAATTCACTTGTGTTGCATTTGATGACACCACCTGGTATGCCACGCTAGCGTTATTTTTACCACATCATTCCATCATATAAACTGAATTTCATCGAGCTAGCATACCATATTAGTAACTTACTGCCACATTATTGCACCGTGTGACAAATAACGACCAAGATAGCACGTTGTTAAAATTGAAATTTAAAAATATTATGAAATAAAATATGTATAACTAAAATATTAATAATATGATATATAAGATTTATGTATCAAAGTTTTGCTGTAATTACATGAAATGATATGCGCGTATATATAAATGTCGATGTGGGTATGAAAAGTCAGTGTCAGGAATAATTGCGGACAAATGGGGGACGGCACCCACCCCGACGAGCGAATTTAAAAGATGTCATTAATTCCTTGTCTCTTTCTGGGGGCGTTATTGTCTGTACCGTACCATTAATTTTCGAATCGAGATTAGAATTATGCACAAATTTTAACTAAATTGGACCGAAGTAAAAATGGATGTAAGTATGAATTTATAGTTCTAATCGAAATTTAATAAATAATATTATTAATAAATTTATATAATATTATAATTTAATATAATTTATAATATAAATTATTAATATATTAATTATATTAAATATTAAAATAAAATATAAATATAAGTTTAATGAGTAAGATATGTATATTATAATATATTTCTATTTTTTAATTTTAAATCGGACGGTTTTCTCATGTGTTCAATTAGATTCATCGGTCGGACAGTGAACAGGCCGGTTCAATCGAAGTTTTTCTCTTTGAACGTGCAATTGGATTTTTTAAAGGAATCATACCGGGTGATTGGCTGGTTCCTAGTCGAACCGGACCGGCCCGGTCCGGTCCGGTTTTTAAAAACTATGGTCATAACTGCTCAAATAGGAAGGGACTGTGTAATGTATGTGGAAGTACACCTGTGTAGAGGGTAGCATTCAATTTCACTACTGGTGGCTTTTGGCAATAATGCAGAAATTATTGAGCAAATTTAATGGTCCCTTCGAACGTTGCAAATGCGCGGATCAGAGTGGCCCACCTGTCACATGAGCCACCCTGGCCCCCGGAAAAAAAGCCGGGACCCCGACGTCGTCTCATCGTCCGGGCACTCTCGCGTTTCGGCAGCTGAATATTCCAATCGAGGGACGTGGAGATTGAGTACGACGGTCAATTGCACAGTCGAGTGTTCGACAGAAACGGCGGAGAACGAGAAAACATCACCTCCGACCGGGTCTCGGAGCTGCATTCATCGGTCGCAATGTGCGCCCCTCCCCTCTTACTACCGTCTATACCATAGCTTTTAAAATCGGATCGAACTAAGAATCGGTGTAAATATGAGTTCATGAGTTTATAGATTAAACTGAGAGTTCAATGGGTTGAACCGTATATTTAATAAATAATATAATATCACTAATAAATTTACATAATATCATAATTTGTATAAGACTTATAATAGAAATCATTAATATAATTATTATATTAAACAAAAATTTAATATAAAATATAAACACAAGTATGGTAAAATAAAATAGATATATTATAATAGGTTTTTATTTTTATTTTTATTTTAAGTAGGCCGATTTTCTCACATGTTCAATTAAGTTCACCGGTTGGACCAGGAACCGGCCGGTTCGATCGGAGTTTTTCTCTTTGAATGTGTAATTGGATTTTTTTTTGTAGAAACCGGACTGGGTGAGTAGCCGGTTCCCAGTTGAACCGGCCGGCCCAGCTCGGTTTTAAAACTATGGTCTACACATACGGTTACCTAGCCGTAGAGGAGTGTTTGTCCTGTCGGAAGGTGAAGTGAATCCGGTTTCCTCGGGGAACCTGTGGTCTTGCCGAGCCTTGAATGTTAGGGGTAGACATGCAAGGTAAGCCTAAATTGACTGATGTCAATCGGCGCGACTCTCTGACAGTTAAGTTACTTGATTGAATGGAATGGAGAGGTCATTACGGGACAGTCAAATGTATGGCTTTTTGGAGTTTTTTTAAAGCATAGTTTAAAAGACCAGACCGGTTCGACCGGGAACGGGCCACTCACCCGGTCCGGTTCCTTCAAAAAAATCCAATTGCACATTCAAAGAGAAAAATTCCGATTGAACCGGCCGGTGAATCTAATTGAACCCGTGAGAAAATCGGCAGACTTAAAATTTAAAAAAACTTATTATAATATATCTATTTTATTTGATAGACTTCTATTTATATTTTATATTAAATTTTTGTTTAATATAATGGTTATATTAATAATTTTTGTTATAAATCATATTCAAATTATGATATTATATAAATTTGTTAGTAATATTATTTATTAAACATGCGGCTCACTCCATTGAACCCCTGGCCTGCCCCATGAACCTATGAACCCATGCCTACATCGGTTTCCGACCCGGTCCGATTTTAAAAACTATAATTTAAAGAACTTATCTTCTCCTTCGTGGTGCAGGGTGTTCATAATGACCGTGCTGAAGGCAGATGTGTCAAGCTGTCCAAGAGGGGCCGGGCAGGCCAACTCTTTTTGGATGTCAGCCGAGGTGTGGACAATCAGGGCAATGGCCACCGAGAGAGCCAGCCGAGGAGGAGTGAGGTGGAGCTAACCAACTAGACACAGTCGGGCAGTCCGACTGGCTAGAAATAGAGTGCAGTCTGTCGGCTAAATAGAATCGGATGATCCGACTAGATGAGAGCGGCTTCCCTGTCATTTTCAATCGGAACGTTTCATAATAGAATCAACCCGGTTAAAGCTCGAATAGCCGTGAAAGTCATATAACAACAAGCTTTTTTCCAGTGGACCAATTACATGCCCGATCTGTATGATGGGACATACTTGTCTCGCAATCGAAGGCATCCCACTATCGAAGGGGAGACTTAAGTGGTCATGAGCTTGCGACGGAATCGTCTCATCGATCTCGCATCCGCACTTCCAGACAAATTAAAAGTTATGGCCACCATTGAGATATATCATTATTGTTATTATTATTATTATTATTATAATAGTTATCTACCACTAGGAATAAGAATTTCGTGACGATGGCCATTGACTGTTACTGTTACGTCTGTGCATCACATCAGAGGGACCGTCAGCAGCTTGAGTTTGATGATTTAACATAGGACATGCCTGCGCGAAAACCGCCACGTGTGAAGCCGCGTCTCTCGGCGTTCCCGGAGTCCATTGACGGCAACGGCTTTCAGGAAAGAAACGAGACCACTTAAGGGTCCCCAGGATCTGAGGAAATCATGAAACAAGAGAGAGAGAGAGAGAGACAGAGAGGTGGGTGCGGGTGGTGCAGTGGGGTTGATGGCAATTGATAGCAACACTAATGGCCGTGTTGCCGGGGGCCTCCCCCAGTTGATTGAATGTTAAATTATTGGTGTGGCCCGCAGACTTATGGACTGGGTTAAAACGTCCGTCCTGATGCGGTTGATCTCCATGTCTATCGCTAGGCCTACGGCGAAGGGAGCGCCGAACCACTTCGGTAACCCGGCTACGTCCCCTCACCGTCGACAACCCCAGAACTGAAGTCGAAACCAGAACGGAGAACAAAAAAAAGAAAAAAAAAAACCTCAGCTGAGCCGTTCGAGCGAGTTCCCTGAAATCCACAGCAAACAGTACCCCCTGACAGACTGCTCCCCAGCGTTGGATGCCGACTTCGAAACCTCCGAGCCCGAAGTTATGGTCGGCCCGTGAACTCCACCGTCGAGCTCGTTCGCAGTAATCGTGGGTAGGAGGAGGATGGCCGACCTAGGCTCAGAAGAATCTTTAGCTGTCATTTTGGTTTTAGTCGATTCGGTAATAATAATGGAGTGGTGGGGGCATTATTGGATCAGATAATAATCAAAGTCGACTGTTGACGATGACCTACTCAAATTATTATTGCTCAATTGGAGAAATCATTATCTTCTCTTCTTCCTTTTCTGGGGTTTTTTTTTTTCCTCACGCAAGTATTATTATCAACACATCGAACTTCAACTTCACAATCATTCCAAAGTGCACAAGAACTCCCGTTCCCTCCCTGTAGCCAATGTTTGTCGACAGTGCCTCACACCGAAAAAATGATAAGATCTTGCGCTTCGTGGGCTGTACTTCTTGTACACTTGGGGGCTGAGCCGAGCCCGCGGCCTGCTCCGACTTCAGGCCGGGCCTCTCTCGCACGAGCTCGGACCAAACTTTTGCGGGTGGGGAAGGATGTGTACCGTGTGACAGACTTTGATCCGATTCTGGACAACCCCAGTGGACGTCAGTCCATCGTTACACCACGATCAAAATATGACTCGTGGATTCGAATGAGGATGGTTTACAAACCAGTTAATCACATCGAATTCCTAAATGCTCTGCTGCCGTTCGCATCTGATCCGCGGATGCTGTACCGATATCCACATGATTCTAGGATTGGATCAATCCGATCCATTGGCAACTGGTGCGGGTGCTCATTGATGAGACCTGTTAGTCATCCTGCCTTACCGAACATCTAAGTGCCATTGATACCCATATAAATGGACCTTCAATGGTCATTAATTGCCGGTATGAAGAAGGGAAGTGTGGAAGCTTCAGAACTCAGATGTTAAGTCGAACAAGCTTTCTATCATCTTTCATTAACACGCGTGAAAATGTGTGTGTGAGAGAGAGAGAGAGAGAGAGAGATATTGAACAGCTCCATGCCATGTTCATGTGAGAATCGAATGTATGATGAGCTTAACTTACACACAGACAAAAACTTTCTGTTCTTTCAGAAGTAAATGTCAGTTTGCTTTGACTGCGCCTTGAGGTCTTTCAATTTCTTCAAGATGTTTGTGAAGTAATCCTGCAAGTACCTCTCGAGCGTGATGGTGTCCTTCGGATCTACACCAAGCAGGTCATATGTCTCTGTCATCTGGATGGAGAAAACTGTATCACTTGTAAGAACCTGAAAAGGCAACATTGAAAGTGTTAGGCTCGCATTTTGTGTTGTACTATTGAGATATTCCTTTTGGTTTGGCTCCTCTTAGGTAATACTCGATCGCAGAAGGTGCTGTTAACAGCTTAGGTTGCAGGCGATGCTGCCTCCTCCTTAAGAACAACAAATTTCTCACAGCATGCAAATAATTTCTACCTAGCATAGATATCGCTTTTCAACCAGAGAAACGAGGAAATGAAAAAGGAAAAAGGAAGAGCCAAATTCAGTGCAATCCACTACTGGCATCCTTCCATCTGCAGTCATTTCCATGGTCCATAAGTTCAGTATATTTGCAAACTCAGCATGTTAAACTTCACCGTAATGTGTCCAGAAAGATAAGCACGCACAATACCTCTGAAAATGCCAGTCTATCAGCAACATCACTTGTCCACTCGAACAACCGAGTCAGTTGCCGTGTTAGTCTCAGGATTGAGACTGGAACAGTAGTAACATTCGCATCTTGCCCAGCAAGTCTCTCACACAATGTTATCACCTGGAAACACAAGTGCTGGTAAAGTAAATAAAGGTGATTGAGGAAAACTCTTGGTTCGGGGAAGATAAAAAAAGTGCAGATTTACCTCTTGTGTTGTCCATGCACGAGGTCCAGCAAATGTGAGAAGATTTCCGTTAAGATTCTCTTTACGCAATGCTATAAATGTTAACCGAGCTATATCCTACCATCAGGGCAATGCGGTCATACAATAGAAACAAAACAGCAGGATTTAATGTATTTTATTCAGAGATCTGTAGGAATCATATTGAAGGTGACCTACCTGAGTATCCATGTAAGCTATTCGAGTGGGAGCATCAGTACCCCAGACAGATTTCTCTTCTAATATAGGTACCGCATATTGACCGATAAGTCCCTGAAAAATTAGCAACAACTACATATTCAAAAATGATTGAGAGAAAGATGATAGTTCATGGGCTTATATCATAAAGAGCTTTGTCATATTAACCCACTAGATCCTTTTGTATCTTAGTATTATCCTGAAATATATGCCCAAATGGGAAAAAAGTTATTGAAAGAAAGAAATTAACATGCAACTGCCAACTAGCCGTATTAAAATTGTTGAAAACAAATGGTCCTGATAAAGAAAAGAGACTAATTTAACTAAGAGACTAGGTGAGAGTTATACTTACTTGCATGAATCCACACAATCGAATAGTGATATGGTTTAGGCCAGAGTCCTTTAGAAACTTCTCGGTGCAGTATTTGATCTCCATCAGTGGAACTTCAGGATGCTTGTCACAGTTGTGGATGGAAAAGAACACATACTTCTGGATTCCCATTGCTTTTGCACATTGTATTAAAGCAACTTTCCCTTCCCAATCTACCTAAATAATAACACCATAAGTTAGACAGCCAAGAAAAATTGACAGAAACACAGGCATGTAACAGTATCCACTAAGATCTATGTTACGCTAAACTTCTTGTATTCCTCCATGAAAACGTATTTCCCTGTAGAAGAGCAAACAAAGAAAAATGAAAAGTGAAAAAAGAGAAGCTCAATGTTAAATAGAGTCATAAAGTTGAAATTTCTTGTTCTTTTCCAAGTTCATCTGATACACGTCAAACTCACATGATACTTCTGTTGTACATGTTGAAGATAAATGCAAGCAATTAGAATCTACTCATGCCATCTGACAACTACAGGCAAATAACTGAGTTAAGAAATCACCGTCTTGATAGGCTCTTCAGGGCGTCCTGTTGCACAGTCAATGACTGTGTGAATCCCAACCAGTGTGGCAGGTATTGTCTCCGGCTTACTCAGGTCAGCCTGCACAAAATGGAATACATTCCCCATTACATGAATAATCGAAAACAAGGAACAAAGGGGACAAAATCCTCCATGACATCCAGCAACAGAACACAACCAACTGCCCACCACACATTAGACAATACTCGGATCCACCAATCAAACTAAGGCCGCATAAATGAACCAGTTAACAATCAATCAGTGGGACCTACATTTACAACTGTGGCTCCCCAATCACGGAGGAAATCAGCAGGTGCAGGTCTAGCCCTGACGAGGCACCTCACATCATACCCTTCATCAAGAGCTCTCCTCACAATTTGCCTCCCCAGAGTCCCAGTAGCCCCCACCACGAGGATGCTGGTGGGCCTAACTGGTGTCCCTGGAGCCATATTCACGGCACCAGGTGCCTGCACAGTGCAGGTTACCACCTGTTGCACACGGGATTTTCCTACAGCAGCAAAGGATAGATGACAAAATCAAAAGGTGAAAATATATAAGGCATTAGTCCCGCCCCCTGCTTCCAACAGCAATCTAAGAAACCCGATAGCTTTCCCCCAGATATCCCAAGATATCTTAACGAATAACAGTTAGCCACTCGGCCAAGAAAAAAATGACAGTTAGCCACTCTTTCCATCCGTTCAACCATAAAGTGCTGAGGGTTTACAGTCCATAAAAATATTAATCTGCTAATTTACAGACATAGTTCACCTTCAATCGTCGTCCATAATAATTATGATATGCAATTGAATATTGGCAATTTGCTCAACCAATGCTGGCAATTGTTTCTCCATTCCAAAGAAATGAGAACTTTAGTTGCTAAGAAGTTAATATGATAAGCTACTCGTTCCAAGAATGTTGTAGTTCCTCAACAGTGCCTACGACCTTCGCGAAATATCTTTTGATGCCAATGTCGACACTTATAAGAGCAGAGGCAGGGGAGCCAACTGGAGAAGAAGGGACTGGGGAAGAGCATTACGATACCGGTGCGGAAAGAAGCGGCGGGAGGGGAAGAGTGTGAAGATGGGAGAGCATCCGAGGCTAGAGCTCGCCTCCATGAGAGTCCCCGCCGGTGCTGGAGGTGGCGAGGTGTAGTGAGCTGCGTTGGGAGCCTTAGGTCCATTTGTCCCCCCCTCAACTCTCTCTTCACCCGTCGAAGAAGAAGAAGGAAACGAGAAACAGAAGAGGAGAGAGAGAAGGCGTGGGGTGGGGGGAAAGGGGAGAGAGAGAAGAAATGGATGAGAGCACTGCCACGTCCCTCTCTCCTCCTCCCACCCTCTGTGGATTACGATTTGCTCCTAGATAGGACTTGTTGCATAAGCCCGGGTGCATACACTCCCGAAGGCTACCCGGTTTGGTTGGTTCCTAAGGGAAGCCCACAATGTTGTATGCACCCGGGTGCGTGTAGAGAACTTCACCAGCTGCTGACGTGCGCTGGTGTATTGCCAGCCGAGCTAGACACCCCTCGACGTCGTTTTGATTTCCCCACTACTCCATTTCTGAGGAGCATGTTGGAGTGCTAGTCATTCCATAACGTGGGCATTATAGAGTTTAATCTTACCATTGTCTCAATCACATGATCTATTCCAGTGATTTAATTGGATATTCAATGCATTTCAATCGGATAATTATCCTCCGCACAGTCAATTCCAATGATTTATTTGGGTATTCGACAACATGGCGTGTTGAAACTGATACCTGCGTTAGCTCCATTTTTAAATACCAAAGGCAAACATCACAAAGGAAATGGCCATTATGAAGCTAAAGAACGACAGACCCAATAATCACTGTGTTGCAAATCTCAATAGCCTCTCTGTCTTACGGCAAAGAGCAGGAACAAAAGACAAAACCCTATGAAATTAGAAACGGTTCTAAGCAAAAGTAAAATGTACACGAAGAGGACTAGCCCATGGCAAGAGGCCCCGAATCAAGAAAAGCTTATCCTACTCCTAGGAATCTATGTACATAGCATCCTCGACAATAATTGTCAAACGAATGAATGAAAACGAAGGACCCAGTGAAGCAAAACCTTGGAGGCCGACATAGGACGGCCCAAAGAATCGATTAAGAACAAAATGGTCGGGTACTTTCAAGCATGAAGTCTTCCACCTTATTAGTCAGAGAACAGCTCCTCCAGCTCAGGTTGTTCGGGTTTGAGCAAGTCCGACGGCAAGTGACTGTGCTGCTGTCGTCTCCCTGCAGCGTCATTGCTCCCATTTTCTATGTACTCTGTGTCGGATAAATCTTGGTCTTCTTCTGCCATTAGATCAGCGGTGCTGTTTGTGGGACTATTGTCATACTTGCTGACACCAATGCTGCCGAGTGTTTCCCTGGGAGGGACCATGTCCTTCGCTTCAGGATTCTCGCATATGCAAGCTGATGGATTTTCATGGAATTCGCCCCTCCCTGGTCTTACCTCATTTGGATCTCCCATGAAGCCAATCTGATGAGTTCGAACTCTAGAAGCAAACTCTTCCCAAGTCATACTTGTGCGGTTCATGAATAGTTTGTACAGCTTCTTAGCATTGGGGCGGATGGTTGGTTTGTGCCCAAAGTATCTCCTGCAGTGGCCAAAAGGATTTTGGAAATGGAATGAGCACATGTGAAAACTGCAAAAGTATGGACAGACAGGAGAGCATCAAACCTTCTTCCAGCTAACATCCTAGCCATGTTCCCATTGTTGTTGGTGACAAAAACACTGCTTTTGTCACAGACTATGAAGTCTAGTGCAGCCATCCGAGAAGAATATGATGAAAATGGTGCCAACTCAGCCTTGGTGGCTATGGTCTCCTTTGAATGGAAATTCGGAAAGAGTGCCTTCAGCGGTGCCAATGTCTCTTCACCACCATATACCTCGCCTGATGCTACATACAAGTGAACTTCACTACCAAATCCCAATGCCCTCAGCATAAGACCAACTTCTTCAGGGGTCAGCGGGCATCTTCCATGCCTACGCTCTTTATCAGGGTTGCTCGTATGTAAAGTTTTCCATCTTTTCCGAATAGCACCAAGTTCTTGCCTTTCTTTCTCTCCTCCACCGTAGTAGCATCCAGAGAAGGCAAGCATATCTGGTTCAAACCTACAGGAAGACACGGTAATCCCACGTGGAAATTATTGTCACTCTGTAATTACAGTTCATTATAGGCTTCATATCTTCAATGCTTGTGAAAAATGACCGGAAACTAACATCTAATCATCACAATCATTCACAGCCAATTAAGTATAGATCATGAAGTCAGGACTCATACATAACACAGAAGGAAAAGGAATAATTTGCATTGGAAAGAAGAGCAACCTGGCATAAGGAACAAAGAAGTATTTTGTGGACAATTTAGGGTCAAATCTACCTCAAGTGTAGAGCTATGAAGTGATCGCTCTTTGACTTCATCCTCTCTACCAGTATTTTGCCCATTTCACGAATAGAATTGGTGAACTTCAAAGCATGATAATTAACTCTACATCTCAGCTTTTGTAGGTCCTTTTCCAGCCTATTAGATAGCCTGTAATCAAACTTGGTGAGCTGAACAGCCTGCATATGGAAAAAATGAACAATCTGTCAAATTCTTGCCTTTCGCATAAATTTGACAGGCATGTTTAGGAATTCAGTTAAAAAAAATAGACAGAGATGTTTAAGGAAATAAGAATAGTTGAAAATAACACGCCCCTAAGGAGACTGGGCTAGATTAGTAATGCACAGTTTTTTTATAACAGATTACTGCAAAATTACCCTGCTCCTCCAGTGGAGCTTTACCTACTCCACTGACAAAGCATTCATTGACAGCATCAATGTTTCTCCATATGATACCCCAATACACTCAATAGAAGATAGAACGGGAACAAAAGAATCTCCCTCCCATGCACCTATATTGCTTTCATGACTGAGCTAATGGAGGCACATAAAAACGCTTCTGAAATGACATAAAAGGTAAACAGTTCGAGCCAGAATGTCTGTATAGAAGTGCACTCTATGTTTGATCACGGACATAAAAAAGAAGGTTACTAATGATAACAATTATGTTTGACTGTGGACCTAGCTATAGAGCTCTGTCTCTTTCAAAATTGGTAAGTGGATATTGTTGAGACAAATATATTTGAAATGCTGCAATAATATGACTTACATGCTTTTTGTTAAGTACAGGCAGAAGACGACTCTGATAGCATTTGGGTGTGCACTTCCTAGGTACACGCATGGTATGTGGAGTCAAAATTTTTCCTCCTTTCATTGGTAGCAGCTTTACGATTTCCACATCTTTTGAGAGAAATGAGATAAACCATTCAACATCAAAGATTTCATTGAAGTTACTGCATGAGAGACAATAATCACATGTTATGGAACTCTTAACATATACAATCAGATTTAGTTCTGATATATAGATAAAAATGGACAGAAGAGAAACCTTGCATCTTTCCAAAATGATTTTTGGTCAAGCTTGGGCACAACAAGAGTCGCATTTAAAATATAAGCAGCAACAACGGCATCAATTATCTGCATCCAAAGAATTCAAAGCTCACTTATACGCATATAGATGACATATCAATAAACTGGAAGGAATTCTGATTACAAATTTTGATAGATAGTATTGCAGCTGGTAAGAAAAGCTGACTGCACAGCTGAAAATGCTAAAAGTAGTTTAGATCCTGCAGATTGGCAAACAATGGAATCCATGTATTATTGCATGTACCAAGATACTTCTACTAAACGCTAATGAATGCTACTTTATATCAAAGATATTAGAAGGATTCAAAAGGAAAAAATCGTGATTTAGCTTAATTAATATGGAGATGCATCTATGCAGTGGTCCTTCCCCTTATCTTCAATTGAATCAGAAGAGTAAAAGCTAATTGCATTGCTGTTCGAAAGTTTCAATAAATTAAAATTGCAATTGTTGAAAACAATACACGAAATCATTGAAATATCTTTAATTATGGGATTATGACCTGGAGAGCTTCCTAGATATCCATGTAAAACTCATAAGTTGATGGCACAAGAATCTGCTAATTCCATGCAAAATAATATCATGCTGCTTTTATCAATTGTCTAGGAGTGACAGTAGAATAGTTATAGTTCCAGTGAGTAAATTCATCAATACCTTATTTGCATCTTAACTGAATTTCATTTCAGAATAACAGGGAATCCGCAATCATACATAACGAACTGACATTCGTATTTAAGGGACGAAGAATCAAGATCAGATCCAGTCGCCAGATAATGGTACTGGTGAAAGAATTAGAGGAGATACCACATTATCAGAGGCTTCAGCAACTTACCCCTGTTCTTTGCTGATTCAGCCCTCCACTAGTAGCAATCAACAAATATCGATTTGGCTGCGTCTTCTTGTCAGTAGCTGTCAGATTGGACGGAACAGCTTGTTTATACTCCATGTTCAGTAAATGAAGATAAGAATTTAAAACTGGCTAAGATTAGTCAAAAAGAACAGCACGAATCTTGCAAATGACTGGGGGTCCAACGAATTAGCTCTTCTCCTTTACTTTATAGAAAGAAACAAATCAGTTCGAGCTTTAAATTGTCCATTTTCCTCAAATATTGAATCGTACATTAAGCACTAAAAGAATAGCGCGAAGAGAAGCTCACTCAGAAATCCCGAGCTAGCATTGCTGCATCCATGGAAGAAATCTGACAATCTGGAACTCCACAGATCGCGACTCATGCTCCCTCCACCCGACTGTCGATTTTAAAATCAGAAGAATCAGTAAAAAGATCTGAAAAGTCAACAAGTGGAAATGAATCCATAATGAGCTAAAACAAGACCGACGATCCAGAACATCCCCTGCCCTACCGGAACATGAAACACTGCCGTCGGTGACGAAACCGACTCTGCCTCCAATCCATGAGCAAGCCGATCGGAAGAACGCTGGGGAGCTCATAGCAACAGGATAGACTAATCAGTCGATGACTGAAGATACGACGGTCGTATGAGTCATACAATCGCTGGCACGGCATTCAAAGGACTTACAAAAGTTACCGAGCGATGGTGCCGGATGCGGCTGATATGGCGGTGTTCGTGACTGGCGGAGGGAGAGGGAGAGAGGAGGGAGAGAAGAGCGAAAAGGAGGAGGAGGCAGCCGGAGACGGCGGAGATGAGCGGGAGCAGGCCGCTGGGGCCATGGAGGCGGCAACGGTGGAAGAGCGCTCCGCGGAGGAGGAGGCGATGAACGGGTCCGCCAACCTCTCTCTTCTTCTTCTTCATCGGTTCCTCCTCTCCTGTTCCCGCCCGGGCTCTGGTCTCCTGTCCGCTCTGTTTCCCGTCCCTGAAGTGCGGAGCTCTGAGCTGCGCATTCAGAGCAGAGAAAGGTGACACGGAGTCCACTCAGTACCAGGCGAAAGAAAGAGAGAGGCGGCGGCAATGACGACGAGGCTTGCTCGCAGATAGAGAGATAGAGAGATTTCTCGACAATACAGAGTCAGACTCCTCGAACAAATCGCGCCTCAAGAATCTTTTTATACGCAGAGGGAGAGCCGGGGTTTCTCTTCGATGTGCACGCTCCAGAGCTCCTTAATCATTACCGTCGACTGGGATCTCGCCACGTGTCCTCCCGGTAGCTGCCATCTCCCTGCCGCTCATCGGCGACAGCTTAACGGCAACTGACCGCAAATGGATCATCATCCACGCCGCGGAAAGCTGTTTCCATGTCGTAGTTGCCTCCTGCTGTTGGTCAACTTTTTATGGTGGTAAGCAATGCATGTCATAGACTCTCTTTTTTTTTTTTTTTGGGTAATGCACCGTTTTACATTTATCAATTCAGCTAAGTGCAATTAATTTGTATCCGATCCAATCAAATTAAGGTATATTTAGGGATCACATAATCCTTTCATTTATAATATTTAAATTAAAATTCTTATTTAAGAAAAATGATCGATGAATAAATGTTAGTTAATTGCATACTCATAAGAACGACCAATATTTAACACATTAGCTTAACTTCTATTTATGGATTATTTTAAAATATAATATTATTTTTAATTTAAAAAATAGATAAATTTTACCTTATCAATTAAATAGACAGCTGGTACCTTTGAGATTCTTTTATGTCGTGCTTATATATTATTTTTGAATTCATTGATATTATTGATAAAACTTCATAAATGGGAGGGTGAGACAGGTACACGATCTTTCGCCATATTGTTCCTTTCTATGAAGGAAAACACGATCGTCCCATTCGTATTCATGGTCATTTCTTCATTGAAATCGATCCCCGTCCGTCCGTCCGTCCGTCCGTCCATCCGAATCAAGGGGAACCTGTCCTCGGAATTTGGACCATTTGTGGAATCTCCATGAGTTGTTGATGAGTTAAGGTGGAGCTATCGGACATGGGGCTGTGCAGGATTTGGATCCATGTGATGTATTTATTTAAAAGCACACTAATCTTCTTAAATCGGGACAGCCTAATCATCATCCTCATCGACAATTGACCTTGCTTAAAAATATTGGCATTCCTCGAGCACACCGCAAGAACAATGGGCTCGGTCGCACCCGAGAATCTCTCCTCCGTCGGGACCCCACCAGGGCTATCCACCTTATCTCTGTTGCACACCCCCAACTCTCTCTCTCTCTCTCTCTCTCTCTCTCTATCCTCACGTGGGAGGCACGTCGGCATCGGACTATCCAATAGTGCTGCTCCACCGAGGGCTGACATCCCGAATTGCCAAAGGAAGCGCGTGCAAAGCACGCCCCGTCGTGGAGGTGACGGGGTTGGGGTTGCTTTCTCTGTCAGCGTCCTGATGTTTGCGGGACAGTGACCGCAGGCGCCCTTTAAGCGCGTACATGTGAAAAGCGGGCGTCATTTTTTGAGCTCGATTTATATAACGTGCTCTCTTTGTCGCGTTTTATTTTTAAAATTTTTTTCTGGTAAACAAAAATTTTCTTTTTTTTCTCACCCAACAAATTTTATTTGCCATTCTCAAGATAAAGGTGAAAAATCGTGCCCGTTCCGTTTTGTTAGGTCATGCCAATGTAATATAATAAGACTAACGGGTATAAGCACGACCCTTTAGGATATAAGGTTAGGTTGGCACGATACAATAAGATAGGAATGATTTTAACCCGATTTAATAATACCATAATCTCCCTTGATCATGATTTGTTTGAAATTGCAAGTGACCACGAGCTCATGAAGAGAGTTTTTTCTTTTCTTCAATAATATCTTCTAATTTATTAGTTTTTTTTAATTTTCTTAATCGGGTTATTGTGCCGATACAACACATGAATTATTGGGCCTAGCACATCCTATAAAATTATTGGGTCTATGTTGGCACGGTACCATAAGTACGGGCCATGACACAATAAGCACGGGCTCAGCACGGTATTATCATGCTAAGTTCATGCTGGGCCAGATTTCCCTACGTCTATCTCAGGAGGTACTCATCCAAGAGACTTATAGAGAGTACGTACAACGTGTTCCCTCCAAACGACCATGAAGCTTATTCTCGTACTAGGATTTGATGATGTCATATATCAAACTCCCTCAGTTAGCAATTCATGTATTTTTTGTTAATATGCGTCACGTAATATCCGTAAGTGCAGTAGGATTTACATAACATATGAATTCCAATAGGTAAAGCCTTAGGTTATGTTTGGTAAGATGGAATGGAATTAATTTTTATAGCTCCTCATTTTATAGTCTTGTGTGATTATACTATTAGAAAGAATTTTATATTAAGGACGATGGAAATGGCATTCCTTCAAAAAACAATTCCACGAATACCCATTTCGTTATTTTTATCAAATTTGTATTAAATTCATTCAATTATATTTTTAAGATTGTCATACAAATTTACTAATCACTTTTAATGTAATGTATTTTATTCTGTTGATCTTATTCAATTCAATTTCATCCCAATAATAAACTATCTTCATTCAAAATACTTGGAATTAAGATATTATATGAGGAGATGAGGCGTCGAACCTCCCACAGACCAATCCGTTGTCTGATTACTGGATGAATATTTCAGCAATTATTTGTTTTTTTTTTGTTTTGGTAATAAGAGGAGGATTCGTATCAGTCTCCATTAATATAATTTTCCGTAACTTCTTAAAGGAATTGAAAAAGGAAGATTCAATTTGCCAACATAGAAAATAGGGAATTCTGTTTTTTTTTCCTGGTAGATTTTTTTCCCTTATACTATTCACCTAACCAGACACTGGGGATGGCAATATGATGCGGGAGTGGTTGGACAGGCATGGCGGAAGCGAAGGAAATGTCAAAAGCGATTTCGATTGTCTACTGAATATGACAGTGAGACGCCACCAATTACTACCAATGCCCATCCACGGGGGGCTTACGTAATTTCCGATACTGAAATCGAGCCCAAAATGGTTGTGCCTTGTCGGATCGGATATCCAAGGTTGTGTTTCACTAAGCAACAAGAGCGAGTGGCAGCAACAAGCAGCAAAGACACTGATGGTGATGGACATTTGGGACACACACAATCGCCTTTTTGCAGGGATAAGGTTCCAAACTTGAAACGCCACTACAACTTGGGAGGGCGCTTGCGGAAGTGGTGCAGTTTTAGGAGGACACTTGCCAGTTGCCGCCCCGGCCCAGTAATAATCGACTTTGTTTGATCATCTGCTTGTCTGCATCTATAGGCTTTAGTATAGGGAAAACAGTGAATCATAAACATGGAGCAGGAGTGGTCAAAGCAAGATAATGCAACAACAGCTTGCCCACTGACCACTGGAACATTCATGACCAACAGCAGATCCCTTGACTTCTGGGGGCACCATCGTACAAGTTCCATTATTGATGAATCATGTTCGGCACGAAAGCACGCATCGGGCAAGAGCTTACAGATACTGTAGAGACGGCAACACGATCCAAGAAGACCGTGAGTAAATGATTTCGTTAGATCGAGCACCGAGGCTTTTTCAGTCCAGTGCTGGAGATGTTGTTTACCAGTCCAGGACAGGACAAGAGATTGTTTACCAACCGCGCCCTGGCATGTTACTCTTCTTTGATTATATTACTGGGGCGGTGCGGTGGGCAGAGACAGAGTGACCCGTTTGTTTAATCGCAGATTGTACTGCGGCATTTTCTTGTTTGCATGTCTGGATGGATTCTCTGGGCTCTGACTGCGAGCTTCCAACCGGGTCAAAACAATGAATGTCGTCCTCGTTTAGAGAGGGGAGGAGGAGAAAAATAATTAGGGAACAACTAATGAGCTTAGAAGGAGAACGAGGCTGTGTTCCCCGTAGTTTGTCTGCTCTGATATGAGTTCAGGCTGTCTGCAGTCCCAATAAAAACAAAAACCTATCCACAGAATCTTTTACTGTCAAGATTATTATATCCTTCAATAGTTCAGTAGAGTGACTCATAGTCAATGACATATACTAGGAAGAAACAGCCCAATAACTCACGGTACCTAGTCATGAAATTTTGCTCTGCATTGATGAGGTTGAGTGTGGCAGTAGAGACCGAAGATTTGAAGGACGGTTGATGGGGGGCCAGTGGGCCTGAGTAAACTATGGCCGGAACCAATGTCTGCATTTGAATAGTTCTGCCACGCAAACTGAAAAGCTAAATCCGTAGTCCACATAATCAGGCCCAGAAGACAATTCCAAGATCTACAATGGCCGAATTTTCAGTCTCTGGGTCTCCATAAGGCAGGCATTTCCCTCTTCGGGCCTGATGCTGATAGCAGGCTGGCTGCTCTTGCAGTGCAGTCCTTCAAAATGCATCTGTCGGGATATGGATACACCGGATGCAGGCGGAGCAAAACTGAGTCGTCTTCCGTCAATCAACCCTATCTCTGCTGGACGCCATCTGTACTTGACAAATGTTGTTCGAACTTGCATTGTGTGGCGATCGGCAAATAGGAGTATCTTTCTCTCCATTGTGTGGACGAAATCCATCATTGAGACGCTCGTTTCCCATGCTTTCTGCTTCCTTCCCCCGAAGCCCCAAAGTCCAGTGAGACGTCGATCTCGTGAGACTCCGAATACTCCAACCCCTGTAGGCCGAGCTGCCGGATAGAGAGCTTCTGGTTCTTGATTTGGTCTTTGCTAACATTGCCAGCTAGCTCAATCAACCAATGTCCCTAACGATCTTAACAGCGTAACCCCAAAATATACCAAACAAAGAAGTGTTCTCAGGGCGCTCAGTTGCTCAGCTGTTCCGCATTTCCCACGGCACTGTGTCCAAGAAATAAAGCTGATAGCTCTTTCTTCCCATTCCCTACCTCTCCCTCTTCTTCTTCGCATTCAAAGGCCCCGACCACTTCAGCACCGCTTCACCTAGCTTCAAAAGAGCGACCTTTCTGGGAATGGCCCCCTGTCAGTTGCTTCTATCCCTCCTCCTGCTTGCGGCTCGCGCGCCCACCTCAGTGACCCTAGGCTTCACCTGCACCTCCAAGGGGGCCTCTTGTCAGGCCCTGGTCGGTTACGCCCCCGTCAACGCCACCACCTTCTCCGCCATCCAGAAACTCTTCGCCGTCAAGCACCTCCGCTCCCTCCTCGGCGCCAACGGCCTCCTGCCCTCAACCCCAGCCAACTCCACGGTGGCCGCCGCCCAGACGATCAAGATCCCCTTCAACTGCTCCTGCAGCTCGAACGGCACGGGCGCCTCCTACAAGCGACCTCAGTACACCGTTAGCAGTGGCGACACTTTGTCCAAGATCGCCACCGGCCTCTTCTCCAACCTGGTTATTTCTCAAATTTATTTTTGAGGATTCAACTGTTCTTTTCCCCCTTTTGTGAATCGGTTGTAACTTTCCTTTTTTTTTTTTAACATTTATTCACGGCTCTAGTTTCTTTAATATGATGGATCATTCGGCTGCATTTGCCTTTCCTGCTCTAAGAAGTTTGAGTTATATGGTGGCAGAAATCATGATTGAAAGAGTTACATCTTAAGCTAATCTCCCGCGATGACAGGTGACATTGACGGACATTCAGCTAGCGAACAACATAAGCAACCCGGACTTAATCTTGGTAGGACAGAAGCTGTGGATACCGCTCCCCTGTAGCTGCGATGATGTGGCAGACAGTCGGGTCATCCACTACGGCCATGTGGTTGCTGCGGGGAGCACGATTGCAGCCATATCCGACCAGTTCAATGTAACGCAGGACACAATCATGAAAATCAACAGGATTTCTGATGCCAAGGACCTGAAGGCAGGCCAAGTTCTTGATATTCCTCTGAAAGGTGCTTTTTGCCTCTCCCTAAAGACCCTTTTGGACTATCTTTAGTGTTCGGCTTTGAATGACTTTAATTCAACATTCTAGCAGATTGGCATTTTGTGTTTCTTCTTGCTGTTCCTTGGGTGTTGTCTTGACCCATAAGTGGCATTTCTAATGTAGTCAGTCACTTTGCCGGGAATCAGGTCTGATGTAAATGAGTCGGAATTTGTGACAAGGCTGTTACTGATACCCTCGAAAATTCTTGTCAAAGTTTCTTTTCTGGGCAATTTTATTTCTGTAAGGTACATGGGTTTCCAGGGACATAATTCAGTATGGTTGTCTTCAGACATTGGAAGCCACCCACTGTGGTCGATATTTAGCACATAGGCATATATGCGCTTGTATAAGCTTGAAGGTCCTACACCTTATAGTTTGTTATTGTTGTTAGAAGATTCGGCTGATCAAATCATGCACTTGATCAGTTATATCCATTCCTCTTCAAGGTTTTTCCCCCACTTTTCAATGAACAGATATTCCGTATTTCTTGGTGTTCATTCCATGAGACAAGCAAAGCAGTTTATTTCATTTGTAAGTTCTGTGATAAGTTTGGATACCATAGAAACCCCACACATGAATGCATATTTTGTGATTGCAAAGTCTGTTAGTCACCATAATTTGTCTATGTTTCACCCTTTGCCTTGCTGATGTACTTGATGTTGCAGAAATTGACATTTATGGATAAATGATCAATTACTGTTGCCAACCTGCAGCTTGCTCATCTTCCATAAGGAAAAACTCGCTTGATGCCTCCCTGCTCATCACCAATGGCACTTACATCTTCACTGCTAAAAACTGTGTGAAGTGCAGCTGCGACTCTGCCAATAACTGGCTGTCAGTGCCATACTAAGAAAATTTACTCTCTTTGATTTCAGTTCCCTTGTCCTCCTTCAAAGAATCTGATTCTGGTTCCCCTATTTTGACTGGCAGGTTACAATGTCAGCCCTCGGGGCTGAGACCATCAAACTGGTCTGTCTGCCCCTCGATGCAATGCGAAGGAACAGGGCTGTACATTGGGAACACTTCATTGGTTGGTTGTGATGGCACAACCTGCGCTTATGCTGGTTACACAGGCCAAGCTATCCTCACTACAATTTCCAATGATTCCACTTGCCCAGGTATCTCCCTAACTCAGATGGAATGTCGAACATTTCACCTCAATTCTAAGCTTCCCTTTTCTTTGTCTTGGTGGGCATCATAACTTCAACATAGTGTCCCTTCAGGGTGATGTCCTGGAATTTCTAATTGGGATCATTGTTTTGTCTTCTGTTGTTTATAAGCAGCTCCGAGTAATCATGCACTGAAGAACAGCTTGCAACTCTTCTTTTGGAACTCCGTGCTGATCCCAATTTTGATCCTGCAAACTCTCCTCCATCTTCGCTGAAGATGTTTTTGTAACTCGGACTACCTGAATGTTGTCTGATTCATTATAATATCCGAGTAGAAATAAATGTAAGATATTGATGACTAGGAGCATCGAGTTTTTGCATTTTCTCGGACCTTTGTGTATTGATAACTTGATTCTAAGCTGCCAACTTTCGATATGAATGCCCACTTCTGAATCGGGGAAACCGTGTCTTATTCCCCTCCTTCAATTTCTAACAAAGGCGAACTGGATAGACATCCCGTCCCGTGCTAGCTGAAAATAAGTGCCAACCTTCAAACTCATCTCCTTGTCGCATATGGTAACCGGCGACACCTCTTTCCTGGTGCAAATACAACACGACTGCCCTTTCTACAATGTTTCCGACATCCTCCCAATTTTGATCAACTACTTGTGTGACCGACACTTCGGAGAAATCTTTGCTCCTCTCTTCCTTAGTTCCTGGGGATCGTCTCTGGGTTGCTGCCATCGTCGAGCTCCAATCCAACATCTGTTGAGCTTTGATTAAAGATCCTACCCGGCTAGAAGAGGAGCTTGCACACAAGGAAACTTAATCAATTTGTATGATTTGCCACTATCATTAGAGTTAAAAGCATATAGCTAGCTGTTATAATCAAATGAAATAATTTTTTTGTATTCATAGAGTTTTTGTATTTGAGATTTTTATAATTGCGATAAATATCGTATTTTTAGTTGATTATTATTTAGTATATCATGAAACTATATATGCTCTCATTCATTCACTATGTGATTCAGCACCACCTCTATCCTGTATCACTCGGTCCCCCGAACAACGACTTCATCTCCAGGCCCATGAATCGCGTCCACAGGTCAGGAGAGCAGCCGTCAACATCGGCATCAAGCATTACCATCTCCTGGGTCCCCTCCAGGCGCTGGGAGGCAACTGGGGCGAGCCACAAGAACGTGAAGAGCAGCTTTGCTAACGCTGCGATGCGGACAACCAGTCATGATTGCCGCAAGAACGTCACGGTCTCCGACGGTAGCAAGAAGATTGATCAGTTCAGTGAGTCCGAGGATTCAGGAGCCTCGCTGGAAACTCAAACGGTAATGAACGAACTCATCTGCAGCTATGGAAGGCCAGCGATGTCGACTTAGGCCTACGGGTAGGGGCTTTAATCAGGAGCAATCCTCGTGTCTTTTGATGCGGAAGCAGATATGTACATACAGATAACATAAATATGTTTGTACAATTACATTCGCCAGGTCAGTGTCAAAATAATCATAACAAATGGCGTACAGTTGTTACAGTCACCAGTCAAAAGCTTCTATAGTCTGGTCAGTTCGTTCATTTTTTTTAAAAATCTTTGCGCTGAATTCGTTCAGTTGTCATCTGATGTGTTCTTATGCTGTCGACTATGTTTCTTCTGTTGAACATCCAAGATTCCTACTGAAGTCTCGCATTAAGGCTTGGTAGGACGTGTGCTTTGAAACAACACGGTCGAGGAACATGCAAGGCAGGAGGTAATCTGGTTCGATACTTACGTTTGTGACATGCATCGGGGCTTATTGGCTGACACTCTGTCCACCTCCATGAAAGCAACATCGATGCTTACAACAAAGATAAACTCATCAAGAACAACTCTTTATCCCCAAAAGATCCAAATCCAAGCAAATGCTAACAAGAATTTCCATAGAACACCTTCCCTTAAGGGCACAACCTAGATGTAACCTTTTACCTGACAAAGGACTGTTCCTAGTGCAGTAATTACAGAGACACATGATCAATCCTCTTCTGGACCTGACTGAAGATCGCACATGCATAAAAAGGACCCAAAAATGGAACAGGAACAGCAATCAAATTCTGCGCTCAGGAGATTTCTTGTTCATTCCAGATTCAACTCTTTATAGGATTCAAAACGTTACCTTCTTGGTGAATTCTGATATGCTCGTTGATTACTGTTTGGCCTCGGCTGCAGAGGGGACCGGCGGTGCAGGGGTTCCTCGCCCTGCCGATGGGCCACCCCGTGATTATTAGGCCGAACCCTTGGCTTTGTGGGCCGCTCACTGGCGACCTCAAGCTGTTGGAGAGTTTCCAGGACCTCCCTCATGGTGGGGCGGGACCTGGGTTCGAGCTCAAGACACTTAAGGGCTAGTTGAGCGATCTGGAAGACAGTCTTCGACGGATACCTCCCCTCAAGATGAGGATCCATGAGGGCCTTGAGCTTTCTTCGGTCAGATAAGAAGGGCTGGATCCAATCAATCAGCTTGTGCCTACCACTTGGGCGATTGGGGTCAAGAGCCCGCTGGCCTGTTAGCATCTCCACTAGCACAACCCCAAATGCATAGACATCACTCTTTACATACAAGTGCCCTGTTCAAATCAGCATGACAAAAAAAAAATTATACAACTGTTTTGGACCAATTTTGGTCATGTAGGTTCAAAATAATGGCCCATGCCTTACAAAGAAATGGGCAAGGAATGAAACTCTACGATAATAGAATTTTGTTAGTTGATTCTGGTTTACCTGTAGCAACATATTCTGGAGCGGCATAACCATGCGTGCCCATTACGCGGGTTGTAATGTGTGACTGACTAGCTGAAGGCCCCAACTTTGCCAGACCAAAATCTGACAACTTGGCATTATAAGACTGAAATATGGGAAGTCATCACATTGTTAATATTCATTTGCCCTTTACTGCATGAAGTATTATCAGCAAATGACATAAGGTTGAGCTTTACCCCATCAAGCAGGATGTTGGAGGCCTTGAAATCTCTGTATATAACTTGCCTCTCTGACTGGTGCAGAAATGCAAGTCCACGAGCCGCTCCAATAGCAATTTTGAGACGTAATTCCCATGACAGAGGCTGAACTGCTGAGCCTCCTGCGCAGAACACAAAACAATTTCTCCATGAGCCCTTTTTCTCCTCCCCTTGAAAATTAAAAGTGTTTTTAGGAATTGAAAATGTGTGGAACCCTCACTTCCAAATAGATGGTTTTCCAAGCTGCCCTTCTGCATAAACTCATACACCAGGAGCAATTCTTTGTCTTCTAAACAGTATCCAAGGAGTTTCACAAGGTTGGGATGATAAAGTCGTCCCAGGAAATGGACTTCGGACTGCATACAGGAACATAAGAAACGTCAACCATTAAGTTAGAATTGAAAATACATTATGTTATGACCATCAGAGTTTGGTCAAACATGAATTACCGAACTAGCATACCTAAGAGTTACTACCATGGCAAGTGAATTCTGATTATACATGCAATTTGTAATTGTACAGTCATTTTCCATTTACCAAAAATCCAGTCACATGAAGCCATTCTAGTTATTTTTCTAAAGCTTTGCCTTTCTTGTGCGAGTGTATTGTTGTCAATCACTATTTTCATACAATAGACCAAAAACTTATAAATTTGAAACCAACCAAACATTTCTAACTTTGGAAATCAACCGGAAATTTCAGGCAGCCACTGCAGAAAACAGATTTTTTGCAAATTCTACTTCTGCAATTGGTATGTCTGCCTTCAAAAGCCAACAAGGAAAGTATCCTTACCTTTTGACAATTCATACATCCGTTCTTCCTTAAAATATTTGGTATGAAGAACAAGAGAAGGCATTTGAGGAGCACTAAGCTATCATTAATTCTAGCCTAGAAGAGAAGAAAGTACAGTCCGCTTACTAAAGGGATGGCCACAATGTAGATATGTAAGAATTTGAGCCATAAACATATGCTAAGAATTTAATAATCAAATTATGAACATTATGCTAGACAATAGGACGATATAGTACTATCAAAAGATTATCTTCTCAGCATCTAAAAGGATATTAAGATACTGTAATCATTGATGAAATCACTATTGGATTTTTGGCAAGTCACCTTCCACTCCTCATAGCCCTGCATGCTCTCTGAATTGAGCATCTTAACAGCAATCACAGACCCACTCCCATTCCTCGAAGAAGGCTTGTCATCAAGCCACCCTTTGAAGACCTTCCCGAAACCTCCTTCTCCTAGGACAGTGTCAGGCCTGAAGTTTTTGGTGGCGGCCCTTAACTCAGCGAGAGTAAAGATCCTCAAGTTTGGGTCAGGGAGGATCTGCCCATTGGGAAAGGCCTCATCACCACTCGCTGCTGAGAAGTGGCTGTTCTTGGAGAAGTAGCTCCCTCCTGAAGATGTTGTGTTGGTTGTTGTCTGAGATATCCTCTCTGACAAAGAAAATAATTCAGAATTCAATACATGAGAACTAAGAGAAAGTTAGGGACAGTAACCTGAATCTAAGAAGCATCTTTAACACGATACAGCCTGTTTTCATGATACAGTAGTTAGTTATTTCACATGAAAGAAAACTTTTGATATTGACTAAAACTGCAATGGCATTCAACTCAGCAAATGGCCCAAAATGTATACTAATAAGGGGTTAAGTACTACAGTTATACTGATTAAGGCAATTCAAATCACGCGCTTAAGATTAAAAAGCACATTCATATGATAGTGAAATTGATTGAAGCGAATATATTCTAACTTATAAACCTTGGAACAGCAAGAATAAATATACTCAGAATTGGAAATTTTCAATTTTTGCAGCAATGATACATTTTAGTTTGCTAGTAAAAGATAAGAAACATCAACATTGAAGCCAAAGAGGGATAGTATGAGGTTGAGGGGGAAAAAAACCGTGGAGTCTGTATGATATAAAAGCATGGACCAATGTGATGCTAGAAGTGCAGGTGCAGCTCTATAGCCGAAAAGGACAGAATTTTGGGGGTCAAAATGGATGATCAAGAGCGAAACCCCCGGGACAAATCGAGCCAATTCATAGAAATAGCTGGCATCGGATCCGGATGGGATCTGCTACCTGTACTGAGATGACCAGTGGTGGTAGGGCTCGGGGATCCAGCTGGAGAGCCCCAGCAGCAGCAATACCTCATCTTCACAATCAAGCTCTTCCCTCTTCCTCCTGATGTTGTACTCTGAAGAAGCCGACCTTAACCAATCCAGATTTGATTCAAGAGAAAAGAGCAGTGACGGCCCGTGAGAGAACCTCTCTCTTCCCCCTTGCTTAGACCATGACGGATGCCCCTCAACACCCCTCCGAGCTCCTCCCAACTCTGTCTCCACAATAGCTATATGTACCGGGACTTCCTCCTGCAACAACTCGATAGAGGGCCTCCCTTTATTTTCTTGTTATGGATGCGTTCTTCTCTTTCTTACTCGTTGAATTCAACTCTCTCCCTCCTCCTCCTCCTTCCCCTGCTTTTCCCATCCCTTTATATTGTGTAATCTCTCCTCCGCTTCCTTGAGGTGATTTTTAATCTGAAAGATACAGTTTTTCTTGCAGCTGACTGGAAAGTTCCTACATTTTACGGTAAAGCAATAAGCAAAGAACGAGAAGGAGAAGACCAAGTCCGCTGAAAGGAATACAGCGGGAGGAAGCTTACGCAGGTAATGATGTACCGCCCTTAGAAGTGGGGTACCACCAGTCTACGGTCAATTGCCGTGTCAGAGATATCACGCGGTCTTGAGGAAGAAAGCCGCAATAACTAAATCAGCTAAGGCAGGAGAAAACGGAGCGAGCGTCATTACTCCAAAAACAAAAAAAAAGTGTCTCCGGGCCAACACATCCAATGTTCTCTCTAAATGCAGCTTGAAATTCGGATGGGGATGATTCGATCAGATTGAACCTGTCTTCTTTTCTCCGGTCACCACTGGGTGAGTACACATTAACGTCGAAATGCACCGACTAAAGTGTACGGTCAAGTAGATGATCGGGCTTCCCAGCTCCTACCACATCAAGGTTGGTTGTGGCTCAACTCGACTCAGTGATGAATGTCTGTCTGCATGAAGGCATATGATACGAGTATTGACATATCTGTTAATCTCTGCATTATTCATCAGTAGCCTATTGATTTCTATGGATTGTTCATTAAGAGCCTATTAATTTCTGCACCTTTTCCTCTCCTTTCTGTATAAAAAAATGTGCAATTTGGGTCAGTGGGAATTGGCCGCACCATCTTTTCTTTTGTTTTTTGTTTTCTTTTTTTAACAATTCGAATGATCAATTAATTTAGCAATCATACGTGGGAAAAGGTCGGAGGACAAATTGCCCAACACACCACCATTACCCCCTTGCACCGTGGCATGCTGATAAGATCAAAGAGGGCAGGCACCTCATCGATAATGCACATTTATCACGCAGCTGTCTCTGGAGGGATTCTGGGTGTTCGATCCTCAACTCCGACGACCTTAGTTTCGACTTCACACCTGCGGGGGATTTCCCCATTTGAAAATCGAGGGTCATAATCGTACGAAAACGTTTTTTTTCTCTGCAAAACAGAGAGAGAGTCTTAGAGTCTGCGAGACGAACGCATCAATGGAAAAAGATGAGCTCCACGGTTT
Organism: Sonneratia caseolaris; assembly: GCA_900006705.1. Taxonomy (NCBI): domain Eukaryota; kingdom Viridiplantae; phylum Streptophyta; class Magnoliopsida; order Myrtales; family Lythraceae; genus Sonneratia; species Sonneratia caseolaris. Next base: position 58,228 of record CXYZ01007780.1, read on the forward strand.
TGACGAACGTATTGAGGCGGAGAAATAATTAAGAAAGCAACGGAGCCATGGGAAAAGTCAAAGCCATTGATGAGCACTGAACTTTAAAAGGGAAAAAGGAAAAAAATGCATTTATACATGTTCGAGTGGTTCGACACTCATCATTACAATGGGAGGATTCGAGTTCGAGTTCCACCTGCGGCGGAGAACTCTTAACCCATTAAATGAGTCGATTCGGGACGATCTGGATTAGTCAGCTGGATAAAGTTCATCTGGATACCGGTGGTTTATAAAAAAAAAAAAAAAAAAGTGGACCAGCAGATTCATCCGCCACGCTCGATGCAGCAGATATTTTGGTCATTATTAGTTCTTTGTTGACACACCAGCCCAAACGTTCAATGACTTGCCATTACCTTAGCCTGTATTACAGGCCAAACGGCTGTTAATTTTTCCTATACGATCTCATGTGTCTCCAGTAATGCATCAGTCTTCACCTACTATGATTTTTTTTTAGGGTGAAGTGTAGTTTTAGTCCCTATCATTTTCTTCTTTTGTCAGTTTTGTCCTGAACCTTCTTTGGGGGCATATTTAGTCATCACCTTGGTATACTTTTAGTCGTTCTTAATGTTGTATTGTAATGCTGAAAACTTAATGGTACCTAAGAATAAATAATAAAATAACGATACTTATAAAAATAAATAAATGAGAAAATGGTGGTGATAATAATTCATTCAATCATTCTTGCGTTTAGTTAATGAATTAAAACTCCATCCAATGTAGATCAATCTAACACGTATATGTCATGACCCGTTTGCTTTGAGTAGGTGCCTCTCAGTGAGCCCACTCACCCTCATGGTTTTGTCTCCTAAAAGGCGCCTCACATATTCACGAGGGAACCACCCTTTTAAGAACGTGACACATCCACCTCCCAAGTGATGTGAGATCTCTCTGTGTGGATCCACCCTCATGGGACACAGCGGTGCTCAGCTAGCATACCTCCGGTCGAGAATGGTTATGATACCATCTCTTATGACCTGCGAGATATTGTCCGCTTTGAGTAGATATTGCTTATCTGCAAACTTTTCGATACACAGAGAGATCGCATATCACTCGAGGGAGCTGATGTATGATGTTCTTAGAGGGGTGGTTCGATCATAATTCTATAAGGCGCCGTTTAGGGGACAAAACTGTGAGGGTGAGTGGACGAACGGAGAGTCACCTACCCAAAGCAGCGGACAATGCCTTGCGGGTCACGACAGCATTGAAATTGAAAACTCATGGAAAGGAAGAAAGGGAGACTAATATGCAAATCTAATAAAAGGCTGATGATAATTTTTAAAGAAAACATAAAATTGACCGTAAAGTCCGATAATAATATAGATAAAATCCAGGTGGGATTATTGATCGTGATCTATCGCCCAAATGTCTCCCATGAGTGAAGAATTCAAGACGGGACCATGCAAGGATGGCAGATTTCTCCGCGTTCAATAACTGCCCATGACTGCCTTTGCTGCTCCCCACCGAAATTCGACTGGACCGCCTGCGTGGAAGACAAGGAGCTGGATGGAGGCCACGTCGGCCAGTCATTTTGCGGACGACGTATGAGTTTTTTTTTTCCCCTTATTTATTTTGAATTTTGGATGACATTTCATGACGTAATAGTTGACGCACCATTTTTTTTGAGACATAAACTTGGTTGAATTTGCATTGCGTGTGCGAAGTTCAAACGATGAAATTTAGACCGATAAATAATTGCATCTGCTTTTTTAAATAAATATTTTTCATTATTTTATTTCTTGGTTAGTGCTAAGATTTTTCCGCTGAACTTTTTTATATTAAAATGTTCAACAGATCTGAACTAAACTGGATTGATAAGTAAGAAAAATAAAACTACTCCAATACAAATGTCTTCATATCACAAGAATAAGATGTGGGACTTTTTTTTAATGAAAAAAATATTGAGTTATTTCAATTATCAATTCTAATCGATTATTAAAGTTTTAATTATCCAAAATTAATGATTATCAAGGGCCATATAGGGAGTCGTAACTAAAGTCTGTATTTGATTAGCTGTAATTGACTATAATTTTATAAAATTAGATAATTTTATGATATTTTTTATATCATTTAGATGTAAAGTGAGGGTAATTATTATTTTTAGAGGTGAAAACATCATATTGGACGGACCGCTTCAATTCCGTACAATAACTTTACGTCCAAAACATATAATTTTTTTCATTCACATCCACCGAGCCCACCATTAACTCATTAAATGTCATTTTTTACCTTGTCATGAGAGAGAGAGTATCAAGAGTAAATTCATGATATAATTTTAAAAATTGGATCAGATTGAATGGTTTAATTGAGAATTAATAAGTTATTCATTCTAATTTATAGAATTAGCTAATTTGTAATTAAAATGTAGTGAATTTTGATTGAATAATATGGTTCTTAATTAGATTAATGAACCCAATTGAACCAATTTATTTAAAATTAAAAAATAAAAATATAT
>CXYZ01007780.1:60984-88934 GCA_900006705.1 Sonneratia caseolaris
TATTAATATTATTTATTAAATATACGATTCGATCTATTATATTCTAATTTACTCACGAACCATATTTTAACTTATTTTCAGTCTGCTCATATTTTAAAAACTATATTCAATTGAGAGAGAGAGGAACAATGACAGAGGGATGGGAGAGAGAAATAATAGTATAATAATTTTATATTATATTAAATATTATAATAATATCACACTTCCACTGAATTTCCTTATAATTTAAGAATGCTTATTAAATATAATAATTTTAAAATATAATTTATTTAATATACAAAAGGTAACTTCTTTGATAATTCAGTTTCACACTATAATTTAATAATATTAACAATATATAAAGAACTAAATGCCTCCTAAGACCAATAATGTAAGACATATATATATATATATAAAAAGGAAAGGAGTCAAAGTCCTCAATTTGACAATTTCGTTGCTGGCAAGGAAATTTGACAATTTCGTTAGGGCCCACTTGACTTTTGAGCGTGACAGACGTGGCCAAATCCGTGCGCCGATTCTACTGCTGTTAGGGCTTGATGTCAGAGTATCGTTTTGGTTCCTTTCACAAAATTGTCGGCCGACTCTTTTTTTTTTTTATTTAGCAGAATTTTTCGAATGAGAAAATTTATATAAAATTATTTTGAATTAATGAAAAGTTGCTCCCTTTTTTTGGGTGGTTTTTTGGGCAGTATTTTAAATATAATGTTATTACATATAATTATTAACTCAATGGAATTGATTCCGAGCGATCATAAGATAACCGGGTAATAAAACCCTCTAAATTTTACAATTACAAATTTATAACGAGTGAGTTCAACCGTGAGAATGAATGTTAAATATATTATTATAATTAATAAAAATAAGCAATTAGATAGGATTTTTTTTTTGGCTGAAATTAACTATAGAAATTCTTCGGGCAATCCTGACAACAGGTATTAGTAAGACCGCAGTGTAAACATGTAATTGAGCTCTTCATTAGGTGCACAAGACGGCAAGTCGCAAATCGGTGAAGTGAAAGAGCCGAATCGACCCCGAGGCCCGGTCTCGACCTTGTGGCTTCCCTTGAGCTTTGAAGGCGAGATTTATAGACATCCGGTCTCGACCCGCTGCATCGAACGAAACTGGACGATGCTAGACCGTGCTCGAGGCCCCCTTTTACAGCCGAGCTCTTCAGCTCGAGCTGAGAAATTGGACAGCAAGACGAGGAGGAGACATGCAGCAGCTGGGCTCGGCTGTTACAGTAGCGAGAGGCAAGAGCCACTGGGCTGAAGTACAGTAACGTAGTGTTGCTGAAGCGGCGTTCAGAGTCCATTCGAATGGTTTAAAACTGTTTAACCCGGTTAAGGTTCAGTTCGATTACGGGTTATAGTTCAGTCAATTATAAACTGGCACAAAACTATTTAATTGGTAAATTGTCCATCTTTCTAATTTTTTTAAAAAATGATTTTAAATGAATATATTTTTTATTTTTTAATTTTAAATTGATCGGACAAAATCTGACAGTTAATTTGTAGGATTTTGGAGGTCCGACCTATTTTTAATGATTTCGGGCCGGTTCAATGGGGTAACGGTCTATGCCGGTTACAGTTCAATGGGTAAATATTTTTGATCCGGCATGTAATCGCCTCCCAACCCAATAGTGACGGTCACGGGTCGGGTTATGAGTGGCCCGTGCCAGTTCTGGGTTTGGATGGTCCGGTTACGTGCCAACAAGGCCCGTTGAACATCTCTAACTCGGTCCCTTGCCTAAGCATCTACGACATGCGAGACCAAGGCAAAGTTCTCGAGTAGTTTCCGCACGTGGGGTCATAAGTCCATATCTCTTGATCTCAAGCCACATTCGCGTCAAGTCGACGGCTCGAGTGTGCAGTGGAAATGAAGGCTGGCTGTATCTGTGTAGCTTGCCCATTTCTTTTCTGCCCTGCGTACCGCTGCATGTGCCTCTGCTTAACTATCGACCGAAGCCGTCGGTCTCAGAGGCTCGGTCAGCAGGCCCGCCGGTGGGGCCCGGCGCTGTGTGGACCCGATCATCTGGTCGTACACTCTGATGGACGCTCCTTAGTGTCTGGATATATTGTCACATGCGTGTGTCTGTATTGTTTAAGTACATTGATTGGTAGGTACAGTTTGATGGTTTTTTTTTTCTCTCAACCAATATTTTGAATTTGAGTGGTGAATGGAAAAATAATTTATGTTAAAAGAGTTTTAATTTTAAATTACTTGATCTATTTCGAATTTACATTAATTATAAGAATTTTAAATACTTGATGATATAGATGGTTGCCTTATTTGACCTTTTCAAAATGTCTTTGATAATTAAAAATGGGGTGGATAGAATAATGGGAAATGAGAATTATTTTAACGATTATAATTATTGCTAAAAAAATTATAAAATTTTCTTTTAATATTTTGACATTAGGCTATGATTTGGAAAATTAATTATTTCAAAACAGGCAATCTCATTTTCGGTTTGAGTTGTGGGGTATTCAAAATCGGATCGATGACCCTAACGCTCGAACCAACCTATCTCTTCCAGGTGGGAATGTGACACACAGAACATATGAGCGGACGTCCCATGCTGCGGTAAATGATGGGATATGTGACGGATTGAGATGAGGATGGTACTCTGATGTGATCGCTCAATAGATTTGATCTAAAATTGCAGGGACAGGGAGGGAGCTGCCCTTCTTCCATTGATTGTATTGGACCAAAAAGTACTCTCTGTCGAACCGACCCGATCGGCGAACAGAGAGAGGACGGTTGCCACTGCACTGCCACCACGCTCGCTCAGAGTGGAGATTGCCAGCACTCCTGCGCCCGGGTGAACTGGGACAGCAATCATCCAAAGGGGGTACCCCTTTGTGTGTGTGTGAGGGGTGGGGTCCTCGTAGTAAACTAGCTGTGGCTCAATAATGAATGCCACCGAATTGATTTCTCTGAAGAATTCTGGCCACTGCCCACCAAAAATCAGATGAGGGGATGGGGAATATTTGCAAGAAAAATTCACACCAATGCATAGAATACATAGCATGATGCATATGTCAAAATTTGCAGAGGAATAGCTCCATCTTACTGCTAAGTTCGCGGTGAATCTAGGCCGGGTTTATTAAGGGTCAACTCCAAACTCAATCACCTTCCTCAGCGATCAAATGTGCGATTATCCCTTGTGGAAGTGCCTATCTTAAACCTGTTTTATATTAATAACTTTCTTCTTCTTCTTCTTCTTCTTCTCCTTTTTTTCATATGCATGACTCGCGTAATAATTCTCAATCATTCTTCACCCTCTCCCCCACCCACATTCACATTCTTTCCTTTCCCATCTCTCAACAGTGAAAAGTGAATCCAGCTATGACCTCTCTGTCCATAGCTAGCTAGCATCTTAAAGATATTTTTGACCTTAGCACCGATGATGATTACACTCAATTAACACCTAACACCAAATCCGACCCTCCTTGTTCGTTCACTGAGCCGATCCCGAGCTGATAGTTGACCCTTATCATTGCAGTGGTACACGCGGCAAAACATCTTAGTGGGTCCCCTCCACGTGCTGTAAGAGTGGGGCCCCTCAAGCTAGTAATGGCAAGGGAAATTGGAAGCTAAGAGAAACCCGGTTGAGCAAGAATACTGAATATTACTATCCTTAAAGAGGCCATTTCTTCTTGCTTAGAGGAACGAACATTATTGAATGGAAATGGAAGTACCACACAAAACTCGGCCTGGTTCGAACTATAATATTACCGTTGTCAGTATTGCATTATTTACATCGTTGCGGCAAGCATGGTGCGAATTTCATGATTTTGACTTAATTACAAGTACTTAGGCAAAAACGGTATGATCTACATGATTCTATTACTTAGGGAAAAAAAACAAATTTAAATAAATAAGCATACGATATTACACCTTTTCTTTCACTTACATCCAAGTAAGTAAAAAAAGGGAGGATGGAAAGCCAATGGGTCCAGTACTGTATAATATACAGTAAATTAATAAATTGATAGGTGATGGGCGCATATATAGAAAAAAAAGGAAAGAAATAGGGGAAAATAAAAGGTAAAAATAAAAGAAGAAAAGAGGGGGACCCTAATAATGGGAAAGAGAGAAACTCTAGGCAAATGGGGGTGTCTTCAGTCGAGAGCATTGGGCCCGGCGCAGGCCTTCAACACCGGGCTCCACACCCACTGGACCAGGAACCGCCGGCCCCGCCGGCCATTCACGTTGAAGCTTCGACCGGACCCATCCCTCATCACCTGGCCAATGTAACCACCGCCGCCACCCGTCCCGTACAGCCCCTGGCAGAGGTCCCCTATCTCAGTGGGGGCGGTTGGATCCTCGCCGGCGTACCAGGCGTTCACGAGTGGGTTGGTGGCGAGCTCTGCGAGCTCGTGGCCGATCACGTTGATCATCCCGTCCACCCCGACCTCGCCGTTGGGAGGAACGAGCGGCCGGGGCCCAGAGCCAGCGTTGCCCATGTAGGAGGGGATGGCGAAAGGGTAGGCGCAGACCTCCGGGCACTGCTTGCCGGAGTTGCCGACCCAGGCGTAAGGGAGGGTGTAGCCCACCTTGGATGGGAAGGTGAAGTAGTGAAACCCACAGACCGCCCGGCAGAAATCCTGTACGGTCACGTCCTCCGACGTCAGGATCAAGTAGATCCCGTTCTTGTGGTCGACCTGGGAATTATTACCAGAAAAATGACAGCAAAACGTCAGAATTTCTTTCTGAATAACCATTCTCTGCATGTTTCTTGATCCAGAAGCTGTGCACTGTAACGAAAACATCTCCCCAAAAAGGAAACCATTTTTGCATTGTTCCAGCAAATTCTCTTCTTTTTTTTTTCTTTTGGGGTGGGGGGTAATTCCCCCTTACCAATTGAAAATGAGCATAGCAGAGATTTTTCTTTTCAGTATACGCACTAAATTCAAGTTTCAACACCATCGATCCAGTAATTAAAAGACTTCTACTTAAAAAATACACGTTAAAGATCGATAGTCCCAATGATCTATGACAAATATAGGAGTTGCGTATTGTTAATCAGCATGTATATGTACCCAATTTCGATAGGGGAGATATATTAGGAATTGAATTTCAAATGAGCTCGGTTAAAGCAGAAAGGTGCATCGAAAGATTACAGCAAAACAATTATTAAACGGAGCCGACCATAAAAAATTAAAAATTAAAAGTTACCTGAAACGGAGCAGATCGGACAGCGGACGCAATGACGTCCTGGACGGTGAGGCGAGTGAGTTGGGTGCCCTGGGAGTAGGCAGTGTCGTGGTGCTCGCCGGCGATGACGATGGACCTGGAAACGTTGGCGCCTGTCTGGTCGGTGTAGAGGGACACGGTGTGCCACCATTCGGAGACGGAGGGGGAGGGCGGGGAGGCGCGGCGGGTGTGGGCGGGGGAGATGGAGTGGAGGAAGTCCTTGATGAGGAGCTGGTGGGAGGCGGACCACCGGCCGTACCAGATGAGGTAGACGTTGATGGGGGCGGAGGAGAGGACGGGGCCCATGTGGTACCGGAGCTGGACCAGGTCGGAGGAGCCCTCGAACCGCTTCGAGGAGGAGAGAGGCCAGAGGGGCAACTTGGGGTTGAAGTACTGGGGTTTTGTGTTCAGGGTCTGGTACTGCTGATCGGAGGCATCGACTGAGTCGAGGATGCCCGGCAGTGCCAGAATCAGGACGGGCAGTAAGAGAGTGGCGGGGTACATTGTAACCGGAGGCGACGGGTGGCGGATGGTGGAGGAGGAGGTCGGCGACGAAGGCGAAGAGGGATGGTAGAGTGGAGGGGGTATATAAAGTGGGTGAGGCGCTTGGGAGGGGAGGGGGCTGGAGTTGGAGACAGCTGCAATGTGGGGCGCCCTCTTCTATGGAGTCATGCTCTCACAGTCTCACTCCCACTACGCTTTCAGAAAACTTCAAATTTTACCAGGGGTAAGTATGAAACGTTGATTGTGATATTTCAATGTCGATTTCCTGAAACGAAGTTAGCAGTTTGAGTTTTAATAATGAATATAAGGAGAAAACATTACAAGGATAGCAGTGAGTAAAATCGTCGTCTACTGCCCATTAAGCCAACCTTTAATAGAACAATCAAAGCAGATGGCTATAGCGTAACCCAATCCCTTGCGGCGGGCCATTCCCTGTCGAGTCAACTGTGCCGCAAAACCAGCACCCTTCCTTGCAGTTCCATGCAACAGACTTAATTGTACTTCTTGGAAGGACCTCCGAAGCTTCTTGATCTCTTGAGTCACTGGGGCGGAGCTGCCACTCAACCAATCCTGTCTTCCTTTGCATCGCTGTGAAGATGATCTCCGAATCGGTTTCGAGAATAATCTTCCCCGAGCCCATCTCCTTTGTAGTTTTCCCTCCTTCAAGAACAGCCGTGGATTCAGCAGTTGCAGGCGCACTGCACTTTTTAATTGTCCCAAATGCACCAATTAGTATCCCCTACTCATCCCTTATTGCTCCACCAGTGGCAGCTTCCCCATTTTCCCGATTCATTGATGCACCATAGTTAAATCTTCTTGAAACTAGTTGCTGGAAGTTTGCACTTTTCTAGTACTGTTCCTTCCCCATTCTGATCTAGCCCAGTCCTGTCTCGTTTCTTTTCCCATCTCTTGCCATCCCAGAACTCTTCTACTGCTCTTTTAAGGCCTATCATTTAGCTTCCCATCCCTAAATAAGCCTTATTTCTCCCTTTGCATATGCGCCACATTGTCATTACTACTTTCGAGAGTAACTATTTCTTCTCCATTCCCTTCACTGCAGCATTTTTCAGTAGTTGCTCAAGTCACTTATCGACTGTTCTGAATTGCTGCTTGTCAAATTTGAAGCCTAAGCTTTCAAACCATAAATAATCTGTCCATTCAAAAAAAATAGAGCATGCTGTGTCGATTCAGCATGTTAACAGAAGCTACACCTTTTAGAGACTTCCATCCCCCTTTTCTTTAGATTCGACTTCATTCCTAGTGCATTTGATATAACCCCCGACAAAAAGTTTTTAATCTTTGGTAACCAATCAACCTTCCAAATGCCCTTCCATACCTCTTTGCTAATATGATGAGAAGATAATCCTTTATCCTTTGGTTTCTCTCTTTGTTCTTTATGTAGAAAAGCATATGAAGATTTCAGAGACACCTCTCCTTTCTTTTCAAAAGGCCTTATTAGCTTATCCTCCTTATTACTCCTCATCAGAGTGGTCTGATCTCTTCAATTGCATTTGCCTCAACTCCTCTGGTCTCCAACACCATAAATTTCTGTCAATGAAGTTACAGGCACGAATATTCTCATTGCTTTCATTTATATTCTCCCTCATCAGCCTTCTACTAGGTACCCCTAGAACCCATGCGTCATTCCAGAATTTAACCCTTCCTCCATCACCAATTTGCCACGAGTCCCTTCCTCAAATGCTCTTTATCTTCCGCAAAGCTACTCCACATCTAGGAGGCTTTTGGCCCCCTCTTTGCTTCTAAGAAATCACCTTGAGGGAAATAGATGCCTTTCAAAGCCCTCCCAATAAGCGAATTCAGTCTTGGGTATATCCTCCAAGCCATCTTCATCAACATAGCTGCATTAAAAGTCTGTGACTCCTTGAATCCCATTCATCCTTTCTCTTTTAGCTTTGTCATTTGCAAACTGGCCCAATGCATTCTGTGCTCTTCCTTTTGCTAACCCCACCAAAATCTTGCAATATGAGCATTCATCTGCTCACATCATCTTCTAGGAAACTTTAAACAACTCATTGGATAGATGGGGATGACTATTTTGACAGCTTTAGCGAGAACTTCTTCCCCTGCTTGATTCAACAACTTTTGTTTCCACCCCTCCGTTTTGTTTATCAACTTACCTGTGAGGAAATCGAGCACTTCTTTTTTTCATCTTCCTCATTCAGGGTGCATTCCTAACAATTTCCCATTTAAGGTACCCATAATCCCCTTTACTTTTGCCCGAGTTTCTGCTCTTGTGTTTGTACTGAAACATAAGGCTGACTTCTGGGGTCTTACAGCTTGGCTTGTTACACAACAATAGCAATCTATACGTGTCTCCATCTGTTCAGCATTGCTCTCAGTGGCTTCCATAAAAAACATGCTATCATTGGCAAACAATATATATGACAACTTAGAGCAACGTCTTGAAATCTGCAGTGGTCTCAGTTGCTTCTTTCCACAGTATTTGAACCAACTTAGATGGTATATCTGTAACAATAATGAATAGGAAAGGGGACAAAGCATGCCCTTGCCTAACTCCTCTCTCAGGCACTATCCTTTTAGACTTCTTCCAATAACATTCAATCTATATGTTACAGATGTAACACAATTATAATCCACCCTATCCATTTCTCTCCAAACCTTATCTTGCTCATCAACTCCTTGAGAAAAGACCACTCCACTCTGTCATAGGCCTCTTTCATATATATTTTTGTTGTACAAAACTCTATCTTACCTTTTCTCTTTCTCCTCAAGAAGTGAAACACTTCGTGGCCTATTGTCACATTGTCTTGGATCATTCTCTTGGAGACAAAAGCATTTTGCTGACATGATATTATATCAGATAAATGGGGTTTCAATCTGTTGACTAAATTCTAAAGATTACCTTGTGAACAAAGTAACATAAGCTTATTGGGCAAAATTGGGAAGCATCCTCTAGACCAAAAACTTTTGGAATCAGTGTAACATAAGTACAATTTAGGTCAATTGGCGACTCATGTGGGAGAAGAATGTTAGAATGGTAGGAATCAAAACATGCCCAATGGAATCCCAATAAGTTTGAAAGAACCAATTGTTGAAATCATCTGGACCTAGAGCATTATCAGCTCCCAGTTGAAAAATCCCCAGTAACCTCTAAAGCCTCAACCTCCTTTTTTGATTGAATCCCAATTGACCTTGGAACTACTTCTAAAATCTCAGTCCAATTACTGACACTTTCAGCTGAAAACAATTCTTTAAAAAACTTGAAAAGCACATCCATCACTTCCTCGTCTATTTCAACCCATTCAAAAAACTCATTCTTGATTCTGAAAATTTTGTTATTGGCTCTTCTCTGAATTGCATTAGAATGAAAAGGATTGCGTTTCCTATCTCCTGCTTCAATCCATTTAAACGTAGCTCATTGCTGCCAAAAGATTTCTTTTTTTTTTCCACAAATAGCTTATTTCATTTGCTAATTGCCTAATGATATCAGCATTCCCTGTTTCATCTTTTTCTTGTTCAGCTTAAAAAATCTTTTTCAGTTCCTATATTTTTGCTATGATTGTTTGGAAAAAGTCAAACACTCCACGTTTTCAATTCAGCACCACACTAGACCAGTTTTTCCTGAAAAATCTCCAAGGACTCAGTTTTAAAACCATTCCAGAAATTTCCAATAGTTTCTCCTCAAGAAGGTTCAGTCACCCACATGTTTTTAAACTTGAAAGCTCATTTTCCCTTCTTTTCTGAAAAATTTGTGGTTATTTTCAAGGGGACATGATTAAAACCAATGGCATTTTCATGCAAAAACAATCAGATTTTGCAAATAAAGACCTCTACTCAGCAGAGCAAAACACTTTATCCAATCGTTCCCAAACTCCCGCCTAATCCTCGCTATTGTTGCACCATGTAAATGGACAACCCTTAAAACTTGCATCCATTAGTTCTAGATCTGAAATAAGCTCCTGAAAACTTCTAATGCTCTTGTCCTCTCTAAATTTCCCCTCCTTTTTCTCCACCTGACTGACTACTGTTTTAAAATCTCCAAAACAACACCATGGATAAAAAAACGCTTCTAGAAAAACCCCTCAACTTATTGCAATTTTTTTGCCTATTCCAATATTGACAATAAGCACAAACCCACGTCATCCTACAAATTTTATCATTTTCAGGACACACGAGCTTTGTATCAATGAAGTTCCTATTCCAGACAAGGACATCTAATGTATTAGGTTTTCACCAAGGTGCTGGACCCCTTGCTAAACCTTTAGGTTCTATAGTTATTCTTTTATTATATCTAGGTTTTCTTTGCAGTTTTTCTATTTTTTTCTTTTTTCCTTTTTGTTTCAATTAAGAAAATCACATTCGGTTTATGTTTATTTACAAGATCCTACAATGCTCGAACTATCAAGGAGTGCCCCAACCCTTGACAGTTCCAGCAGAGGAAAATTATGGCTGCTTGGTGGTTGTTCTTGGCTAGCCACCTAAGCAATTCTGTAGTTCAGGAAATGGTTGAACTTGAACATCAAATAAAGTCTCTCCCTACTTAACTTAAGGCCTCTACACCCTTTTTTATCCCTAACCTTTCCTTGTTTATTCTTAACATTCACTCTTCTGCTCTCAGCCTTACTCATTCTATGAGGCTACCCTATAGCTTTCTCCTAGTATTTCTCTAAGCACCCTGATTTTCATCCTCTAATTTCTTCTTGATGGTTAAATTTTTCATTGCTTCATTCAGATTGTATGGTACTAAGGCTCTAGAGGTATCCTCACTCTCCTCATCAGTTGGAATCTCCATTATGTAAATTTGCTAACTCCTAATTTCTCTATTTTCACTAAGCACTTCCCTAACCTCTCGTGTCTTTTTCTCTCTGATCTCTCCTACTTTCTGGCTCTTGTCTAACCTGTTCCTCTTCATTTGGAATCTCCTGCACCTGAGGTTTAAAAGATTAACTCTCATCTCTCTTTCCTGCACCCCTCTCATGATTCGGATTTCCTATATTACCTAAAGGGTCCTTTTATTTCTAAACACCTTTGTTTGTCCTACAAACATCTTTTCTATTTCTTCCTCATGGCTTTCTTGATCATTTTCAAAATTTTCCTTGTCTTTCTCAAAGAATCCTGATCCCTTTTTCCACTGAGTACATATTCTCCGAAGGTATTAGTGTTTACCCACAGTTCAAGACCATATGAACCCTTTATGCCTAGATTTTTCATTATTTTACAGGTCCTATCAAGATAATCTATTCAGCCATAGAGAAGACAAAAGAGGACAGTCTCTCATATTTAAAATTAACCAAAAATCTATCCTCTATCCCCTTATGAAACCAACTACCTTTGACTAAAGGCTTCTACTATTTATCTGGACTTTGACCCTCAGATAAGACTTCTTGAACTTCCCCCCCTTCCCCAAACTTTCCACTTCTATCACTCTCCCCCTTTGCCCCCTAAAATCCTAGCATTCTCAACTGTCATCAAATCAGGAGTTAAACCATGTATTTGAATCCAGAAATCAATTTTTGTAAAATCAATATCATTTATTCTTTTATTGTTGACCCACTCTTGTAAGTTTAAACAAATACTTTCAATTGCCCATGAGCCCTCTCGCATTACTTTTTTTTTGCCTTACTCTTTTCATGAAAATAAAACAGAAAACAAATTCTCTCCTTTACTAGTTAGTTTTATCTCGCCAAAACTACTCCATACTCTCCTCAAAACTCCTATTGTAGCACCCCCAAAACTAATCTTTTCTTAGCTATTACTTTCCCTACTAAGGCGGTTTCCAGCTCAAAACTTCTGAGGCCAGAGCTCAGAGTGATTACCTCATTTTGGTCTCCCATCCGTGCTGTTACTCCACTGGATTCTGTTGATGGCTGTCACTTCGATCGCTTTCTCCTCATGTGAACCACTGATTGTCCTGCACACCACCAATAAACAGAGAGTATGGAAGGACTACTCAAAGACAATTAAAAGACTCGTGAGTAAGCTTTCACTTGATTCTCTAGGCCTCTGCACTACCAATCACAGACAGCCTAATCAAGCACAGGAGATTGCGTTTTAGACAAATTTATAGCATGAGAAGCCAATAACTTACGAGACGAAGTATGACCTAGCAGCTCCTACGAATGACAACGAGCTGGATAAGGCGGGTTTTTGAAGGCTCGGGCCTGCCTTGTACACATAGTGGCCTGCCCCGCCCAAACCCGCATCTTGTGACTAGCTAGATTTAAGAGGTTCACGATCTGCCTAGCACTGTTCAGACTTGAATTATTTTAAATTTTAAAAATAAGATAAATTTCCATAATAATAACTAGCTATGTTAGACAGGCTGGGCTCGACCGGAACCAGACCATTCAAACCCGGAACCGGCCAGGACAGCTCCTAACCCGGCCCGCAACCCTCCTTAGTGGGTTTGGAAGGATACATGCCAGTTATGAAATATGGACCTGTTGGACTGTAACCGATCCGGACCGTTAGCTTACTAAACTAGCTTGGAACCATTGAAAATCGGCCCCGACAGCTAAAAATCCTGCAAATCAACGGTTAAATTTTGTAGTGTTAATTTAAAATTTAATTTTTTTAAAATATTTTTTTAAAAGATAAAAAATATAAACGGTTCATGAGCCCAACTGACTTGGACCATTAATATGCCCATTTATAAACGGTTTCGAAATGGTTCATATTTCCCTGAACTGTGACCCGTAATCAGGACGGCCTATTAAGCAAACGGGTTAACTATAACCAAGTAAAATGGCTCTTGACCCATTTTGAATCGGTCAAAGCTGCACTTTTAACAATATTAATAATAACACCCAAATAAGAACATAATATTCCCAATACAAATACAAGTATTTTCAATCCAAATAAGTTTAAAGTAAACATCATAAACTTAGAAGAACCCTAGGAGAGGGATTGGGGGAGAGAAAGTACAATAGGAAAATAGAAATAGTAAAAAAAACAAAACAATATAATAACGAATGGGTCGGGTCGGGTCGGGCATTCTCTGCCATCCCTAGCAGCAACACCACACTGATAAACAGTATTCAAAGAGAGTTAATGCTCGATTTTATTGCCCTTGCACCACCGGGACAAGCGGCTCAATTCGAGCACTTGAAACGATATAAAATCCAGACTTGGCAAAAAGCGGTGCAATTTGGGTACAACACGAAAAACCGTGTATGACTTGGTGCTTTTGGATCGTGCCGGCATAGCACAAAAAAAATCATCTCGTGCCAATCCAAAAGTATGAAAAAAAATTATGAATTTTTTAAAAAATGTGATTCATTATAATTATATAATTATATTTTAATAGTTATTTGTTTATTTTAGTCAAATTAATATAAAATTTATATTAATAGATGATAAAATATTTTATTTTAAAATACAAATAATTTAATTTTTATTTTTAAAAATTATTTATTTATACTCAGATCAGGCTAGGCCTCTCCAGCTGAGCTGGGCGCCGGGGCCCTGGATGCGCTAGCGATTGGCACATAGGGGAGTGGTCGCCCGGGTTTCTCGGCTTGGTATCCTGCACCTCGCGTTCATGATATCTACATTCAACTGTGCCCCGGAGACACGGTCGAAGCACGCCCAGTGTGCTTCTTTCATGCATGCTCTGGTCTAGACTTGGCAAATTTTGCCACGGCGCGATAACACCGTGTTGGCCCAGTGTTTATCGTGCCGTGCCGTAACGGCCCGATAATTTTATCAGGCATGCCGGGCCCGATGATTCCGGGCCGTGCCAACTTAAAAAAAAATTAGACAATTAGACACTATTAAAGGATAAAAAAAATATCATTTGTGAGTTTATTTGTAGTTTCAAATAAGTCACGATCAAACGAATTTTTTATCGGACTATCAGGCCGGACCAAGGCCGCCCATGTCTTATCGTGCCGTGCCAGCCCGGAATGATATCCTAAAGGGGCAGTGCTTGGGCCAGCCCTTATCATGCCCTCCCCTTATCATGCCGTGCCGGCACGATTTGCCACCTCTACTCTGGTCCCGGGTGTCTCCCAGTGGTTTTCTAGTGTTAGAAGAAGAACAAGGCGTTTGATTTTTTGGGCCATGACAGCTCTAATAAAATCCATGAGTCAGATTTCAGAAACTGATGGCTAACGATGGCTAATTGTAGTAGCTCGATCGCGAATTGGTATCTAGAAAGGCTTTTGAAGACATTGTACCAATTTGCTGGGATCAGTGCATAGAAACGCTGCATCATCCGTAAGCGAGTGACTCCGATGGCGATTCAAGTAACCTATTGCAGGTCAAACAGTAATCACATAATCCAGAGAAATCAGAGAAGGAATCCTGGAAATGGATCGAGCTGAATGGAAACTATCACACCAGCAAAGCACCCGTCGCCGCGAAAAAAAAAAAAAAGCCAAGAGAATTGAGGAAGAGAGCTCTACCACGATGGGAGAGGGAAAATCTCTCTCTACAAGGCCTAGAGAGAGAATATTCGAATCGCTTACACACCCTCCTGTGGAGGAAACTCTTTCGACCGGCTGCGCTTGAAGAGTCGGCGCTTACCCCGATAAGGCTTCATATTCTGTTCCGTGGAAATACTCTCATGCCGTCATGCCTTCGTCGAGTCCGCCTGACTTGCTTATAGCTTGACGCGGAGAGGACAAGCATGGCGTAGCCAGTGGGGCTGCATCTGATGGTTTGCCGGAGATAATTTGGGCGATTTGGTCAAGTTGTGGATCGTACGGAATCAATTTGGCAGGCAACTCGCCCGGAGGTTGGGTAATCTATTTGGCTTCAATCGCAATTTACTCTCATGCGAATCAACCGTGACTCTCTCGACACGTTAGTTAACTACTTGGGTGTCGAGAGCAGCTTGCTTCGAGAGCAAGGTACCATCATCATCTTCGAGATGATCGATCCGATCATATAGATGACATTGACAACTAACTTGAGAGTTAACATCTTCGTTGAAGCATTTCCGAGCCTGAATTCCGGGTAATGCTAAGCTCCTTCATATCTGTAAGAGGACAGAGCCGATTCTCAGGTGTTTTTGGACGGAAAAATGGTTCATAATCAAGAGTCGGTCGAGCGCGCGCCTGCGGCCCGTCTAGGAAACTTGGATTTTGAACGGGCCAAAAATTGGGCCTAAGCCAAAAGTGATACGGCAACTTGGGTCGTTCCTATCCATCCATCATCACTGACTTTTTTCGATACCGATAAAATTACTCTAATTAATAATTATTCTTAATTAAATTTATATCGTCGTCAAACAGTTTCCCGCAAAGTAATGTGGGATAAATATTTGTGATGAAAATTAATAATCTGCCATCAGCTTCATTCTGGCCGTTCGACGGCTACTGTCTTTTAGCTTCTCATTTCTTTATCTCGCCAATTCATCGAAGCCCGATCGAGCCTGCAAAGTCCTCCGTCCTGCTCGAGCCAATCCGAGTTTGTCAGTTTTTGTGCTCGTCGGGCGCGTCGATCTCAATGTCCCCGCGCGGGGTTCCGCCCTTCTGATCGGCCGATCTCGAGAGGGGACGGGGTCTTTTAGGTCTCCTTCGGTTCCGACGAATGGCGTCGGCGCAGAATCTGGCGCCCAGTGCGGATCTCTTCGATTCGTATTTCAGGAGAGCCGATTTGGATCGTGATGGCCGTATCAGTGGCGCCGAGGCCGTGTCCTTCTTCCAGGGGTCCGGTTTACCCAAACCTGTGCTTGCGAAGGTGAGTCTCTCTGTTCTAGAGCTGGGACATCACTTAGAGGAAACTTGGAAACTGAGCTGATGGGGAATTGTATCTGCCTTTTATGGATCGATGACAATCCCTGGCGGTTAATGTCGAGACACACTGGACCGCCATGAAGCTGGTTGAAGACGCGCAATTGTTGCAATTTGAGAAATTGTGCTGAATTGATGATGCTAGCTTTGTTTTTTAAGTGCATTTCTTGTTCCTTCAATAACGAAAAGATCCGTAGCAGTGAACTCATTAAATATGGGCTTTGTTCCTTGCATACCAGTTTTATCTAGTTATGAGGTGTAGTTAGATTTTTGGGTGGCTATAACACTTGCTCGCAGATGAAGTGGGAAGTTCTCTGCTGGAGTTAGCAGGCATTTTATGTTATTTATATTGTAATCAACCATGAAGCATTGCAACAGATAGCACAAGTTAGTTTGGGTTGGTCTATTCCTATGCATAAGTGGGTTTGTTCCCTCAGATATGGTTCATGATGAAGCGTTGCTAGCTTTCTAGGACTCATATTCTATGGCATATTGAGGTCAGTATCAATCTATGGAAATTAGTGGAAACTTCAATCTAAGTAACGACCAGATTTCTTCAAATTCTTTGAATTGGTTTGGGCCACTTGTTTTCTTGGTTGGGCATTTTTTTTTCTGGCTTTTAGCCTGAAGATAGTAATGCTATTAACTTATTATAAAAGTGATGCAAGCTTATCTGATGATTATTTTATGTTATTGAGGGGAATATTAAGAATATATTGAAGATTGTCTTTGAACAACTAAATGATGGGTGTCAGTCAACTTATAGTTGCTTACTTATGTAATTCTCTCTCAATATTTTTCCCCTGACACTTAATTTCCTACTAATAACTGCTGAGGCAGAACTATTTCCACTGATAGAGTTTATTGGACACATTTAGCCATATAATATTTTTTATTTTTTTGTCACAATTTCCAAGTATTATCTGAGATGAAAATATTGATATGTAATATACATTTAAGGTGGAAAATTGGGAGTTGAAAAAGGAGATACTTACAGGGCTTCTCATTTATAAATTGAATTATTAAGGAAAAGGAGTAAATATCACACTTTTATTCATTGTTTCTGCACATCAAACCTGACCAACTACTTCTTAACATTGGCTGAGTTTATCAACATTTTTATTCCTGATGAGAACCAGTGTCTTACTCTTCTTTTAAATTTCTAGGTGGTAACCGCCTGTGTTAGGAGCCCATCCTATGTTCATGTCATTCGTTTTTCTCATCACCAGTCCATTATTCTATATGTACAGGAAATTGGCCTATTAATCTTGACTTAAAAAAAAAGATTAAATTTGTCACTGCTCTTCACTAATATATTTCTACATGCTCAGTAAATTGTTTATCATCTGCATGCTTTATAACCGAAGTGCACCTTATAAAGCTTTGTCAATGATAAAGTTTGATGCTTGAATTGATATTTCATAAATTTCAAAACAGAAATATGCTTTTAATAGGCCAACAAAAATTTTATTTTATGCATCCCTGGGGGTCTACCGATAGAACAGTCTCTTGAATATCTTTTCATTTTCCTCTAATTTCCTTGAGTAGCATCCCTGACACAGGGATAGAGAAATCGAAGAACTTTCAGGGAGAAGTGGAATAGATGATTAGATGGTTTTGGTTGGGAGGATGGAGCATTCTGCAATGAAGGAGAACTGTGATTTCCCAATAATTTTTTTCCTTCTTCATTGGGAAATTAGAATATTTCCATCTACAATTTCATGGCCGGATTTTTTTATTGCTAGATGCATGTTCAGTCATAAATTGTCCCATCATGCAGCAAATATCTAGCTATATTCCCCGAAATTGTAGATCTGAGGTAGAAATGGTGTATTCCATGTTGCAGTTAATTGTGTTTCTTCACTTTAGCCAAGCTTCACTGCTGATATTGGCTAATTTGGACCAAGAAATATGACATAGCTGTCTTCTTCTGCACTGGTGGTCCACAAATAAAAGTCATTTTTGTTGAATATTTAGGCCACTTTCCTTCATGATAAAGTTTCTAAAGCTTCTGATAATGAAAATAGATGGGTGCAACTGTTATTCAAAATGCATTGTGCTTTTTTTATGCGACTTCTGCAGATATGGGAATGTGCTGACCAGAACCGAACTGGTTTCCTCGGTCGACCGGAGTTTTATAATGCTCTTAAACTTGTGACCGTGGCACAAAGCAAGCGGGAACTGACTCCTGATATTGTAAAGGCAGCATTATTTGGCCCAGCTGCTGCTAAGATCCCTGCACCACAGATTAACCTTTCTGCTGTACCTGCACCTCAGTTGAATGCTGCTGTCTCAGCGCCTGCTCTGCGACCTGGGGCTGTTGGATATGGACCTCCAATGCCTACAAATTCAACCTTAGCCCAACAGCATTTTACTCCTCAAGGAAGTCACTTAATGAGGCCTCCCCAAGTAGTGTTTGCTTCTGCTTCACAGCCAACTCACAGTATGCCTACACAGGGCTTTTCTGGTGGTGCTGCTGCTGGTAATCAAAATTCAAGTATTGGAGGTGAGTGGTCTACTGGAGCCCTTACTGGACCTTCCAGTGGCTCAGTGTCACAGGTCTCCGGCCTAGGGGCTGGTTCCTTGGCAGCTCCAAGTGGATTTGGATCTGCATCAACAGCCTCTAAAGCTCCCCTGCCTCCCAGACCACAAACACCTTCTGGGACAGTTCTGCCTAAGCCACCTGTTGAAGATGCTGAACAGGCTGATGGTTCCAGGAATGGATTTGCTTCTGACTCAATCTTTGGAGGTGATGTTTTCTCTGCAAGCCAATCTGAACTGAGGATGGGGTTTTCCACAGGCAATGCACCTGTTTCTTCCGCTTCTACTATACAGCCTCCTTCTCCGACAAATGCCCTTCATTCTGTGCAGAGTAAAAATGCTGTGCAGCCAGGTGTTCAGATCAAGCCAGTTCATTCTCCCTTAAGACAGGGTTCTCAGTCCCCTAGTCTGACTCCCTTATTCTCTTCTTCTGGGAATTCCCAAGTGTCAGACAATTACGCATTCAGTCAGTCCCAGATGCCTTGGCCTAAAATCACTAAGTCTGATGTTCAGAAGTATATGAAAGTATTTGTTGAAGTAGACACAGACAAGGATGGGAAAATTACTGGCGAACAGGCCCGGAACTTATTCCTAAGCTGGAGGCTTCCTAGAGGTAGATAACCAGAAAGAAAATATTTTTAAAAACTTAAGATAGTTATTGCTGCAATAGACATTTTTTTTATGATGGTTCATTATATTTAGCTTATATTATTTTAGATATGTATGCGCTTCATTAGTTTGTTATTTTTACTTTTATGCAGAAACTAATTTCAACCCAATAACTGTATGAGAGAGAGAGAGAGAGAGAGAGAGAATCTGCTATATAAACATTACTAATACATTTTAAGGACATTGGTGATAATGTGTTTTGGTTGATATATTTTCAAATGAATGTGCTTTTAGACATGATTTGTACCTGTTACTCCCCAGAGCAAATAATTGGCTTTGTTGCATCTTATCAAACAATATAGCCTTCTCTTCTCTTATAAGTAGCAGTTTCAATTTCGTTTACTTTTAACTTTATTGTTGAAAGACTAATGAATGTATGCTCATTCAAATTTTACTCAAATCTGCTCTTTAAATAACATTACCAATCTTTCTCTCATGAGTATGATTGTAATCTTAACCAAAGTGATCAGTTTAAAGCAAACATAAAAGATTACTGCCTATCTTGCACAAGCATAATGCAAAAGCTCTTATGTTATCTGGATGATTTTCTCATCTTCATATCTCGGTTTATGTTTGTCAGAGGTTTTAAAGCAAGTGTGGGACTTATCAGATCAAGATAATGATAGCATGCTTTCTCTCAGGGAGTTCTGCATTGCACTTTATTTGATGGAAAGGCATAGAGAAGGTCGCCCTTTTCCATCAGTTCTACCAAACAATGTTATTTTGGATTTTCCTGCTGGCAATCAGCCAGAAGTGGCATATCCAAGTGCAGGCTGGGGGCCCACATCTGGTATTTGCTTCTCGTGAAAAGGATAGTTTTTTTAGGGGTAATCTTAGTTGTTTAGAGAGCCTAAATTCACCTTCCTTTTTGGAAAGGTATGCAACAAAAACAAGTGATGCATGGTCAACATATGCCATCTGCATCCAGAGGGAAGCCTCCATTGCCTCCTAGTGGCCCTCCTATGGATGGTGAAACTCAGGCTAATCAGAAAAAGTCAAAAGTTCCAGTACTGGAGAAACACCTTCTGGACCAAATCAGCAAGGAGGAGCAGAACTCCCTCAATTCAAGGTTTGAAGAAGCCATGGAAGCTGATAAGAAGGTAAATATTTGTTTAATTTTGTTTTCTTGCTTTCTCAAGATTGATTTTTTAAATTTATTGTATGTGGGATATCTTATTTTAATTTATCAAAAAAGCGATAAACATTTTACATCTCTGAAAAGGACATGGTATTGGGATGAATCGATCCCTATTATTTGCCTTTTAACAATAATGTTGCTGTGAGTGTAGTGAAATCTTCCAATTCATAACCCTTTTAGTTTCATACACTTATTAAGATCGCTAAAACTCAAAATGCTATGTCATTGACAAGTTGTTCATTTATGTTGAACACAGAGTCCAATGCCATGTGAATATAATTTCATTTTTCCTGCTCCTTATTGAAAATCTTTGCCATTTGAAGAGCAAAGAAAATAGATAAATGGAGACTATCTACCTCTTTGAGGAAATGACTATCTCATGAAGGCTTCTTTCAGGCATTTGCAAGCTTAATGAGTTTATTTTCTGAAGCTATGATTCTGAACAATTAATGTCCTTGTAGGTAGAAGAGCTGGAGAAGGAAATACTGGACTCTAAACAGAAAATTGAATTTTATTGCACTAAGATGCAAGAACTTGTAAGTGATTATCTTCTTTGAAATTGTCTCTTTTCTATGATACTTGGATTGTATCCAGATATGTTTCTTGTTCATTGACAGTTTTTAGTTTTGTCAAATCATATATTACGTGTCAGGCAGCACAAGTTGTTATTTCCGAGGTTCTATTATGATGAACTTGGAAATTGTAAACATAGGTCTATAGCCTCATAAGAACTTGCAGGGGTATGCCTTTTATCTGAGGGTCCCTAAGCCTATGTAGCTAAAGTTTTGCCATCTCTTTCAACTGATTTGTGTATGTATTTCTGTCACACATTCGTCTCAAATATTAGTGTATTATCGATGAACTTTTTTTATTGGTAGGCAATTTATCTAACAGCTTTGGATTTAGCGCATATTTATTTTATGAGCTTACAACGCATATGCCTATAGCTGCCTTTCAGATCTGAGGCATTATATTTGAACTTTGGATGATTAATTCTATATATGAAACCATATGCTTTAGATACTATCAGAAAGTAGACAGTGCATTATCTACTTCCCTTATTTATCATTAAAAAAAAAACCTTACATTATTGGGTTTCCTCTATTTCTATTTGTTTCATTAGGTTCTGTACAAAAGCAGGTGTGACAACCGACTTAATGAAATCATGGAGCGCACTTCTGGTGATAAACGTGAGGTATTCCTCTGGTGTTGAGATCTTATTTTTGCTGCATATTACATTGGGAATTGGTTATATTTACTTGAGAAACTCAATGTCCACTCAGGTTGAGGTCCTGGGAAAAAAATATGAAGAGAAATACAGGCAAGCAGGAGATGTGGCCTCCAAATTGACCATTGAAGAGGCTACTTTTCGTGATATACAGGTACATCATGTTATGGCAATCTATTTTTTTGCAACCTTTTTACTGTGATTATAATTTTTGTGATCTGTGCCAGTTCTGCTTCTTTGGTGCAATCTGTTTGAGACAGTCTTCAAAATGTGTGTATAGGAGAAAAAGATGGCTCTCTACAGGGCAATTGTTGAGATGGATAAAGCTGGCAATGCTGATAGTGCTGTTGAGGTAGGTTAAAGATTACTCAAACTTGTACCTTAAATATGACTACTAACATTTGCTCTTACTGAATATGCAGGACCGTGCCAATCGTATCCAGTCTGATCTTGATGATCTGGTGAAAGCTCTTAATGAGTGCTGCAAGAGTTATGGATTACGTGCAAAGCCTACATCACTTGTCGAGCTTCCATTCGGTGATCTGTTCCTTCTTGTACTCTGGAACTAACAGTTGCAGTTACCTTTTGCACTTTTTTCCAGTAAATTATTAAGTATAAAAGAATTTCACGGTTGCATCAATTACAGAGATGAAAAGAGAACAGTCTTCTTAATATAGGATTGGGGAGGGGAGAGAGAGAGAGAGAGAGATTTAAGTTTGGTTTTTATGGTTAAGATGTTTCAACATTGAGTGGTGATAAGGGTTTGTAATTTCGTTGTTGTACCCTATGCCTTGATTTTGATGTGTTGGGTGGATAGTTATAGTTCTGAATCTCGCTGATAGAAAGCCTTTTTATCAGAATATTTTTGGGTATTCTTTAGCAGAAATCATTTTATGTTGTAATTCTACTTCTATCTTTGCTAGTATTTCCCTAATTGCCTGATTTTAGACCTTTCATTATATACTGCTGATTGAGACTTCTGCCACCTGATGTTTTTTTCTTGTCCTCCATTTTGGCTGAAGGCTGGCAGCCTGGCATCCAAGCAGCAGCTGCTGACTGGGATGAAGATTGGGATAAATTTGAAGATGAAGGTAGTCCAATTCCCTCTGTTCAGGATAATTTTCTTAAAGGCTCTGGATCTTTTGTTGGATAACTGCATCAGCATTTTTCTTGGATCACTTTCCATACATTTTATTGAACTGCTGTCTTCAAGAAGTCTCATTGATGCATCTGTTCAATCTTGTGCTCATGATTAGCACACTTCAAGACCATGCCTTGGCAGCGATAGATTGTTTTAATTTTAAATCTCTGGCAAACAAATAAAGTCCCCTTCTGTCTCATGTGAACTGACTTTGGCTCAGGTTTCACATTCATCAAGGAGCTCACTCTCGATGTGCAAAATGTTGTAGCACCTCCCAAAGAAAAGTCATCTCCAACTCCCCAGGTTGAGGCTGCTTCTAAAGTTTTGAGTCCAAAATCTCCGTCTACCTCTCCTCATGCTGAAGATGTAAAGTCAGAGAAGCCTCCAACCGTGGATGCCTGTGTGGTTGTGGAGAACGGAGTGCATCAAGATAAAAGTGACACTGGTGGGTCCCCACGATCTGCAACAGGCACTCCTAGAGCGAGCATTTCAATTGGGAGCCCTTCTTCCCAGGAAGATTTGCCAGATTATGATTTTGCAAAGACTACTAGTGCTGAAACATGTGTATCATTTGACAAGGAAAAGCCCAGGTAAAATCTTCTATGGAATTGTATATTTTAATGGAGGCACCTCTCTGTTGCCAAAATTAATGATGTCTACTTGGACAGTGATCATGAGGTTGCAGAATCCGTTATTGCTGGCGACAAGAGATTTGACGAGACAGCATGGGGAACATTTGACAATGATGATGTTGACTCAGTCTGGGGCTTTAATGCTGTCAGTTCCAGTAAGGTAACTCGATACTTCCCACCATACATTAAGTTCATTTTAGTGCACCGAAAAATTGTTACCCATGCGTGCCATGTTTATATTTAACACAATTGTTTTGTGTACTCTGTAGGAAACTGATGGCGAGAAATTCAAGGACGATTACTTCCTTGGATCAGGAGATTTCGGTCTAAATCCAATCAGGACATCTTCACAGCCTAGTTTCCAGAAGAGGAGCACCTTCTTCGATGAATCTGTCCCCAGCACCCCAATGACAAATGCGGGCTTCTCACCAACCTATAATACCAAGGATGGCTTGTCGGGGCAGGGGCCATTCTTTGATGGTTCCTCGAGGTACGATTCCTTCAACCTGCATGACAGTGGGCTCTTTCCCCAGCGGGAGACCCTCAGCCGATTTGACTCCATGCGTAGCACCAAAGACTTCGACGCCAGTCATGGGTTCCCCTCCTTTGACGACTCAGACCCATTCAGGACGTCCTTTGGGGAGACTCCACGGAAGGGTTCTGATATTTGGAGCGAGACCCCCAGAAGCACCGTTAATTTTGGCGAGACCCCCAGAAGCACCGTTAATTTTGGCGAAACCCCCAGAAGCACTTTTAATTTTGGCGAGACACCCAAGAGTACATACAACTTTGGTGATACCTCTAATAGTGCCTTCAACTGGGCGGAGACCCCGAGGAGTAGCTCGGACCCTTGGGGAGAGACGCCGAGGAGAGCTACTGATAGTTGGGGGGAGACGCCGAGGAGAGGCTCCGATAATTGGAGCGCGTTTTAGTGGGGATTGTAGGGCTTACTCAGTCACAGCTTGATTCGAGCATTTTCTGGAACCCGACGAGTTTTTCGAGTGCGTGATTTGTTCATCCCAGTTTTATTTCTTGCTGCTACTTCTGGCAACCGGCCGAGAGATGCTTGTAGTGTTATTGTACTGTATCATTCCTTTGTGCACCTCCTCCCCCTGCCTGTTGCCAACTTCCTCCGTCCCCCACTCTTCCCGCTTTTATTCATTCCGTGAAACTTCGCAGCATGGGCACTTGTCAGCCTGCATTTTGTATGTTTTTCTGATGGAGAAATCTTTGGTATTCATTGTTAGACAGATGCTTTCTCCGTTATGTACTGATCGTCTCGATTTTGCTTGATTGAATCGAATAATAAAACAGTGACCGATTAGATTATCTCTCGGATTGGTTGGTCAGTCTCATGTGTGTGTCCACGGAAATCTCCGGGTCAGCTGCAGCTAAGTCGAACTCCACCTTCTGCGGAGTCATCTCGACGGGTGCCCGGTGCGTGCACGCCACTAGATGCGCACGCGGGGGGACCGAATTGACCCTTGAAAGGTACCTGCGCAGTCATTCCGACCGGGCGCTAATCTATCTGTCTGCCTGAGGTCACAAGGTACGGCGGGAAGGAATTCCCATTTGAAGAAGCACGTGGACTTCGAGCTCGCCACATGGAGTTGCGACATGTCCACACTTATCCACGTGTCACGTCGCGGCAGGCCAACCGAGATCGCACGAAACACGAACCTCTTATCGACACCTCGCCACAAAAAAAAAAGGGGGAAAAAATGTATTTTTTTCTCGAAGAAAATTCGGCAAATTTCTTTATTCCTCTCTCTCTTCCCCCGTCTGTACCTTTCAGGCGCCATGAACGCTGTTGCCAATGCCGCAGCTCTATCTCTGCCCATTTCTCTCTGTAAACCGTCGAAGATCAATGCGAGAAAGGTACTGTAAAGGTTCTCACTTTTGCCCTTAAGCTCACCTGGGTGTGTTCTGAGCTTGGAGATGGGGGATTGTGAAATTTTAGCGGCTATCGCGTGCTTTACGCTAGGGCGGTATAAGTCGGCTGCTTCAGTTTGATCCTCCTTTCTGGTTACATCTGCTATTTGGTTGATCTTTCAGAAACTTCATTTAGTGTTTGTTCCTGCTTACCATAGAAAAGGGGAAAGTAGCTTATATTGACGTCAAGCTGCCGGAAATGTTCTGTATTATTTTCGGCTGACAGAGTGAAGAAATCCAGTGAGCTGTCATTACTCAAGGACTTTGATCAGTTTTCTGTTAGTATATTAGCTGGGGAAACTGAAATTATCAAAGGATTGTGATAAGTTTTCTGCAAGTGCAGTCTAGTAGTTGACATCAATGCTTTCTAAGTTCAGGCCTTGGTAAAGTGGCTTGCTTAAAAGGGGCCGTGTCTGACTACTATAAAGATTGGTCAGGAAGTCTGCTATGTTGTCAAGCCCCAGAGGTGCCAAATCCATCAATTGGTAACCTTTTGGTTTCTTAAGATTGCCTGGAAGATTGATTTTTCTTCTCATAACAATCGTTGCATATCCGTTATTACATGTGGATCAGAGAAAAAAAGATCGTTTTCTCTGATAAGGGCGATGTTTGATTTTTCAGGGTGTAAAGGGGGGATTGAGAGTGGTTGCTGTGTTCGAAGAGGAAGGTGAATTGGATGACAAGAAGAGTTTGTGGGGCCCCTTGTTTGATGTGGAAGATCCAAGATTGAAAGTGCCCCAATGTAGGGGGAAGTTCCTAGATGTGAATCAAGCACTGGAAGTGGCCAGATATGACATTCAATACCTTGACTGGAGGGCACGGCAAGATGTACTGACTATCATGCTACTCCACGAGAAGGTACTTTTGATTATTGACTTCTGAACATGACTTCCTTGGGAAATTCACCCTCTTATGTGGCGAGTATTGAATGTCGAATCTGTATATTGTTGTAGCTTTCATCAATATTGAGAATGCAAGGATAATCCTGTGGGAGGCCTGGGCTTCTTATTGTTTTTTTTTCAAGTTGAGAGTTGTTCTTACTTTGGGTTGGAGTTATATATGCAGGTTGTTGAAGTCCTAAATCCTCTAGCTCGTCAGTACAAGTCAATTGGCACACTTGAGAAGGATCTAGCAGGGCTGCAAGAGGAATTAGCAGAAGCTCATAGACAGGTGAACATATGATGATGCTAACTGAAACATGCAACTATTTCTTCAAAGGGCATGATGAATGTTTAAAACAACTAAAAATTAGATGATTCTGAGTTTCTATCCTTTTTCTGAAGCTTTCAGGTGGAATGATATTGAAGTTTTGCTTTGAATTTAGATCTCTGAGTTCCTAAGGAGGAGTGTCAAGTGATAAATATGCAATACAGCGCATCCTATTAAGCTTTGTACATGAATGGAAAATTGCATTGAATTTAGTTTGCTAGACTCGTGAAAGAATATCAAAATGGTATCCCCCCACAGCCCCTCCTATTGATAATGTGGGTTTCCCCAAAACTCTTAAAATTATTTGGATAGGTTCACGTCTCAGAGGCGAGGGTTTCCTTGGCATTGGATAAGTTAGCCTACATGGAGTCACTGGTGAGTGATAGGTTATTGCAAGATAGGAACACCACAGAGACCAGTGAAGCTCTACACTGTCCTAGTACTTCCATGCAGTCTCTCTCAACTATAAAGGGAAAGCCTCGTCAGAAAAGCTTGAAAGTATCTGGTCCTGTTCAACCTTACCATCCCAACCTAAAGAACTTCTGGTACCCAGTGGGGTTCTCCAATGACCTCAAGAGTGACACCATGGTAATGAAATTAACTTTGCCCAAATCTAGTTTTCCTCACAGGCGGTAAGATAGTACCTTTATCATTTCCCTCTTCTTGCAGATACCTATCGATTGCTTTGAGGAGCCATGGGTTATATTCCGTGGAAAAGATGGAAGACCTGGATGTGTACAGAACACTTGCGCCCACAGGGCATGCCCCCTGCACCTTGGTTCTGTTAACAATGGACGTATACAATGCCCTTACCATGGTTAGTCAATGATATAGAATATTTTCTTTTGGCAATACTATTACCAAAAACTTTACTGAGTTTTTACTTTCATATTTTTTTGATGAGTTGGACATCAGGATGGGAGTATACGACTGATGGGAAATGTGAGAAGATGCCATCCACTGGTTTACTTGACGTGAGAATCAAATCGTTGCCCTGTTTTGAACGGGAAGGAATGATCTGGATTTGGCCCGGTGATGACCCTCCGGCAGCTGTCCTTCCTTCTTTGCTTCCCCCACCTGGATTCCAAATCCATGCTGAGGTTTGTGGGTAATTCTCAGGCTTCTAATGTCAAATGAATGTGCAAGAAGTCTGCAGATTTCTGTTCTGCATTTGCAATAATTATCAATTGTCCTAGAAATTGAATTTAATGAAGAGGTGTGATTGTTAATTCTCCTTGGGATTTGCAGTTAGTAATGGAGATCCCAGTTGAGCATGGTCTGCTTCTTGATAACCTTCTGGACCTTGCACACGCCCCTTTCACCCACACTTCGACTTTTGCCAAGGGGTGGACCGTTCCTAGGTATATCCCTATGACAACCTTTGCTCTTCTTAGAAGAATAATGTTAGGCAATGGAAGCAAGGACATTCCCTTATTAATGCAATTCTAATTTTTATAGTTGATTCACATTGGTTATGAGATTTCACCATAACTTAATTAAATGGATAACACCAACTTCTACAAGAACTTTGTTAACGGATATCTCTCTGCTGTTGACATTTCATCAGCTTGGTGAAGTTTCTGACACCAACATCAGGCCTTCAGGGAAAGTGGGACCCATATCCGATAGACATGGAATTTAGACCACCATGTATGGTCTTCTCCACCATTGGCATATCAAAGCCTGGGAAATTGGAAGGACAGAGCACCAAGCAATGTGCAACTCATCTCCACCAACTCCATGTTTGTCTGCCTTCGTCAAGGCAGAAAACACGGATATTGTATAGAATGTCTTTGGACTTTGCTCCAGCGCTGAAGCATATTCCTTTTATAAAACATCTATGGAGGCATTATGCAGAACAGGTAATAAAATTTAATCCCTGAAGGCTGAAGTTTTCTAACCTTGGAACTTGTCATGAGCTATTGGGAGTAAAGTTCTCGTTAGGATAGTTTCAAGTTGCCCCTTCTAACTTGGCTGTAGCCTCAAAATGTGTTGCATAGTCCAAGTTAACTCAAATTGCACCCCCCCGCCCCCCCCC
>CXYZ01007780.1:89156-155069 GCA_900006705.1 Sonneratia caseolaris
CCACCCCCCCCCCAACCAAACTTGCAAAGTAGTCTAAATTCACCAATGGATAGAATTTTAGGTCATGTGTTGTTTATGTGATTTTGGTGGTGACCTTCAGGCATGCAAATGAATCCCCACATCTGTCACTTTCCAGAGCACATGAACTGCTTATGACCAAATTCGTTCCACATGACCATCCTAGTTATCGTCTTAAAGTGAACTCAGAAACTTGATATTTACATTGTGATTACTTGAATTGTGGGAATTTCAGATGATTCTTATATGAAATCATACCACTAGCAAATACCACTATTGTAGTTCAGCTCTTGCAATATTAGTGCTTCATTTTGGTAGGTGTTAAATGAGGACTTGAGACTAGTAGTTGGGCAGCAGGAAAGGATGATCAATGGTGCAAATGTGTGGAATTGGCCGGTTTCATATGATAAGTTGGGAGTAAGGTACAGGCTTTGGAGGAATGCAGTTGAGCGGGGGGCTAAGAGATTGCCGTTCAGCCAGTCAATGTGAAGTTGCAGTCGTCAATGATGGCTCCTGGTCTTGCTTTCCGACTTGTCCATCCTATGAACATAGAGGAGCTCCTTGCTTTTGAGAGCTAACTCCTCCTAAGCAGCAGCAGAGGCAGCCTGGTTATCTGCTTTTGGTGCTTCTCGGCATCAAAAGAATGGAGGTTATTGAAACAGGGTGAATCGGCCAGTAACTGTGAATTATTTGAGGAAGAGGAATACAGGGATCTTGTCTTGAAGGAAATATCCGGCATAAATTGAAAGAAATCCCGTCACTTGATCTTTTTCCATTTTGGTATTTTTTGTGTAAAGTGTTCTTGTTTCTCCCTTTTTTGAGGGGGGTCTTGATTGTGATTGGAAGCTGTAGGCTCAGCAATGTAACTTCTTGTTGTATAGTAGATGGTACTGATGACATAATTCTTATCGTACCATTTTGCCTTACTGGTTATGCTGTGTCCATGATGATGAACAAGTACCGAATCCAGTCCGAGGACACTGGTCACTATTTCTGAAAGTTCACGGATTTGATTCAATCAAGACTCTGGTTACATACAGAAAATACATTAGTCCCTATGTGACCCTAATAAAAGCACAAAAATTGTGCATTCATTATCGTATTCTTTGTTCTTTGTCACTGGCTGCTTGCATGAACTTGTTTCGCGGAGAACACTGCCGACCATGCACCACATTTGACCAAGAAATTGGGGAATACAAGAGTCGCCAGTTCCATCGACAAAATCATTCAACTCTCAGTCCCGACATCACAAAAGGGAAGCCATTTCTGCAACTTCTTTTGAGCACAAGCTGACTAAGATTCATCATTTCCCTACTTAAATTATGAGTGGTCTGTGTATGTCGATCTATCTTTAGAAAGTTGTTGACAAAAGCTGTTCTTACTGGGAACACTGGTTGATGTTACGAGAGAACCATGAAGGCCGACAGGTTGTTCGACCGACAATTTAGTGTGCAAGCATCATAATTTTGGCAGGGGATGCACGGAATGTCAGTACAATTATTTTCTTGTGGCTTTAATGGTGTTCGAACTATTTTTGTTCTATAGGTAGACTTGAAGTCGGCGGGACCTCACCTGACGAACCAGACGGAGGTGGAAGCACATTCCACTTCGATTATCAGAGGGAAGGCTCGTATGAGTTTAGGACGACTCAACCCTCAAGCTTTGTTCTCTCTCTGGACAGTCAGAGCCTAGAGGGAGGGATTACCCTGACCAATCCTCGGAAAGTAGTGCTCACAGGCATCTATCTCCGAGGTGGGACGTTCGTTCAGTTAAAGATGAACCAGTTTCCGATTGCATAGTTTGGCAATTTCGCATGTTTTCCTGATGCACGGGGTGTTCCTTTCTAGATGGGCTAAGATGGTAGGCAATATGAGCCTCTCTACATTGTTCTAATAGGAAAGATTGCGGAGCTGAAGGCATCAGTAAAATTCGTCTGTCGTTGCACAGTAATCCGTGTCACGCATGGTTTGAACTGCCAACATTGACATGCCACTGAAAAATGGCAAGACATGAGTCAGTCTTCCTCAATGGGAAAAGGCCATCGATTGGGACCAACCGACCAAGACAGTATTTGAACGGACAAGGATGCTTCTCAATAATTTGAGATCACAATTAAATCGGATCAGCAAGGGAATAAAACAGGAGATGGATCCCTTCGCAGCTGCTTCCAGTGATCCGATGATAATACATCCAATTTCTTTATCTTCTCTTTGCACCAGAACAATTGCTCCTTTGTGATCCTCTCCATCCTGAGCACCCGAGATAGGATCTTCACATCAATCAGGCCAAACAGTAGCGGTACATCCTCATTTGTTTGAGGCCACGACTTCTTCTTCCAGCCTTTGCTCTTCTTCCGAATTTCCTTCAGTTGAGTGGCTTTCTGCATTGCCATAGCCAAAAGTAAGAAGACACAAGATCTAATGTTGTTCGTCTGGAGTACATTGTTCTGCTTTTGAATGAACTCCACAACTTTGACATGAAATGAAACACTGCAGGTGAAGTAGCGGAAGAACAGGCAGAGGGTGGATGATTAATGGAAACAAATTAATAGAGCAAGAGGATGAAAGATCTAATCCCTACCTTCTCCACAGAAGACTGGACCTGTTGCAGAGGGGTAGCACCAGCACGATTCTGATTCCCGAAAAATTGTAGGCCATTTCCTGCCCTCCGCTTGTCCATTTTCAAGAAAAGGTGGAAGGTGAGTATTGAACTCTCGAATATCCTCATGAGATCTGTCACATGCAGCCTAAACTCTGATCCTTCCTCTTCCACCTCTTTCTGCTCTGAGGCTGTGCCAATGTTGCACATTAGAAGCAATCAATTATAATAAAAAAAAGGAATAGTGGCCCACTTCAAAACTCGGAATGCAACAATAACTTCAGAACCCAAAGTAAGCCACATACCTTGTATATTTGGCACTTGGAGCAGTTTGGGCAAGTTATTCCTGGCACGCACATAACATTCTGGCCTATGACTGAGCTCAAACGGTTCATTTTCAACAAATCTCTGGAGTAGAACCTGAAATTGCTGAAGCTGTTGAGCAGAGTGACTGTAACAACTGGGACTTTCGGGTTGGCATGATATTGTTTGACTCAGCTGGGTGAACTGGCAATGCAGGGCCTCCCATGTCAGGCAAACCTGAGCCACATAAGTTGTTTCGAGGTCTTGGTAAGGTTCATTCCCTACATGATGCAACTGCGCAATTTCATCATCAGGTTCTGAAATCTTCTTCAAGGAAAGGCAGCGAAGAGGTGAGGAGAGCTTCTTAGATGCAGATCTTGGTGATGGAGTCGAAGGAGTCAGGCATCCTGTACAATCGATAGATTTCAAATGTGAAGTTGCACAGCAGTGACAACTTACAGTAGATATTATAAGTCATATAAGAATAGAAAATGATGCAACAAAATGCAACATAAACTTAACAGAATCCCACAGAGCAAATATCCTCAGAATCAAACAAGCAACAGCAAGGAGAGAACGTTGACTCTAACCAGTCTAGATATCAAAACTGCCAGCGGCATTGTAGCAAAGAAGAAAGCCAGACAAAAATGTTAATTAAGCATAGAGACTTGAAGCCATGTCTCCGATTATGCATAGAACTATAATTTGAAGATCACCTTAAGTTTTAAAAGATCAGGCTCCAGATTATAACAGAGTCACATCTTTACATAAACTCTGGATTGATCCCTTACTGAAAACAAGTTCTTTATGACGTCTTAGCAATACTACATTGACCAAAGCATCCATTGATATCAAAATCTCTGCTTTGCTTTACACATTTTATAAAGAATATCTTTATCAGAAGCAAACTGAGAGAAGAATTTCCCCAGGCCTCAGAATTGAGGAAAGCGTGCTATGAAGATGACAATCAATCACGTGAAAAATATTGTAGGAATAGTTTACCCGCTTCACTGAGCTGTTGAGCGCTCTTTTGATCGAAAAACAGCATCCGCTCACAGTACCTTTCATAGAAGGCATCAAATCCACCCCACCATTGCCTACCCTCATCTTCAACATCTATCCAATCGCTAGAGGTTGTCTCCTCTGTTTCCTCCCCCTCCTCCTCCTCCTCCTCTTCCTCGGCACATGACTCCTCCTCAGGAATCAACGCCATGGAACTATTCCTCCTAAGCTCTTTCAACCTTCTCTTCACCTCGTTCATGAAGAAGTCATCATCCTTGTCCTCTGCATCGTTAACAGAATCGGCATTGGGTGATTTAGTCAAGCCATCAGCACCATTTTCACCTATTGGTTCCTCTGGTTGTGGGATGGGCTTTTCTACATGAGGGATGTTTCCCTTTCTGAACTTCTTCACTTTGAAAAAATCCATCTGTAGATCTTCCACACGAGCTGAAGTGGAGGTTCTTTCCACCAGATCACATGTTACGAACTTGCAAGGGATTGAATCAGAAGAGCTCGAACATTGCTAACCACTGCACTAATCTATGGACAAAATTACCAACTTATGGTTCTGAACTTGATGAGACAAAATAATAAAAAACTGAAGTGCAACAAACAATGAGGTATCTTTCGAGCAATGGTATCTGAATGACTCTCACCCCGAAACATAAATTTCCATCAAACTGTGAACTGAAGATCTCATGCACCAAAAAGATTCATCTACTCTGATCCTCAATGGTGATGGCCCTTTAGAAACTTGAGCAGGACCGATCGGATGCCAGCAGAGTCCTCCGTGCAACTTCGCTGAACAGTTGGAAAGATCACTGCTTTTCGGAAAACGATTGAGCTGAAGAGAACCCAAAAGCCCTCTCACTTTTGAGAAATAACCCAAGAAGGATCCAGTAGTTCGCTTTCACCTGCATTGCCATGCCAGTACACAGTCTCTGCAAAAGAAGCATGAACTTCTCGATAAAGAAGCCATCCCATTGTTACCCAGCCAAAAATGAAAAATAGAGAAAAAGAAGACTCCTCCCGAAATGTGAGCTACATGAAAAGGGAAAGTGTAGGATTTCAGGGGAATGGGGGTGAGTGAGGCGGAGGCATTGAAGAACCCACAGAGGAGTAAACCCCAAAGAGGAGGGAGGGAGAAATGGCAATGGCGAATGCCGAGAAGCTAGGCAATTAATGGTTTTGATTTCCCTTTTAAGTACTAGTGAGAGCTGTCACTGATGGGATAAAAACTTAGTAATAGAGAAGCTACCTAGCTGTTATAAATAAATAAATATATATTAGTTTTAAAATAATAAATATTTAACCATTTATGAGAATTTTTTTAATTTCTTATATGTACTAATAATTTTATAATATAAATTTTTCTTAAAAAAATACAATTAATATCCAGTTAAATACGAATTTTATTCAATTTTTTCTTATATTTTGATTGGATACAAATTATTTATTATTTATAAATTTTAGCACGACATCTATCTTTCATCAAATCGTTTTATAAGATACGTAAATTTTGTTAAAATATCTAATTGTAATTTATGTAATATCATATAACAACTTGACGAAAAAATAAATATAGTATTAAATTTGATAAATTATATATGTTTTATAATTAGAATTTATATTTAATTGAGATATTAAGAAAAAAATCTGCTACAGTCCTATCTATGATCTTCTATTAGGGATCAAGTATCTCATTGAATTCTAGTTAATATATAATGGTGTAAAAAGGAAAAAAAATTAAGTAATTCTATTTACTGGAGGGGGGGAAAAAAAGGAGAAGGTCAGAGGAAGCAGACATCAGACAGAACACTGTCAGAGGTTCACAAGTACCTTGCTCTCGACATCAATTTTTTATTGTTATTTTTACTTTTATTTTAAAAAAATTATCACCGGGCCCCCTTTAAAATTATTTTCGTACACTTCCTTTTTTTTATTTATGTTTTTACCCCCCACGTACAGCCTGATCAGATGGCAACAACCGACCCGACCCCATGAGATTTGATTTGAGAGCATCATAATATTTACATTTAGATCTTAGCTTATGTGGCCAATGATATTTTTTTTAATTAAATAAGATTGTGGCTTTTAAATTTTGTATTTGAGAATAATTGGTAACGGGGAGGCATATACCTTAATCTCTTGAAATATTTTAATTTGAATCGATTATATTATATCATATTATGTGCGGAAAAAAATATCGGCTATTTTTGAAAGGGCAAAATGTTATTGAAGATGGCTCGTATGTTCCTATAACAACATCATTAGCACTGTCTTGGAGGCCGTCGCCGCTCTTCGAACCTGAACCGACACCGGATGCTCGTTTTTTGTCCCACCGATTTTTCTTTCCTTTTTTTTTTGTGGTGATAAGAGCTGTCTCGAGAAAACTCCGAAAGGATGCCAAGTCAGCCACAACTCTCTAGTTGCTATTGACATCAAATCACATAAAAGCTAAAAAGACCAGGCATGATGAATTGTGCGAAATGAACATGTGATGTTCGATGCTAGGCAAGAAGGAAAGAAAGAAAGAAAGGGCATATGATTAGATATGTTGGATGATTCTAGGCCGGCTTAAAACAAATTATGAACCGTTTGACTTGGTTACGGTCCTATCCATCAGGATAACGAGCAGTTCTAGTTACGGATTACAGTTTATGAAATCATGACCGGAATCTCACCTAAATGGATTGGTTTATGGTTCGAGTTGGTTTGAACCGTGACATTTTCCTTTTTAATTTTGTAACATTTTAAAATTGAACCAACCAAGAATTGATTGATTGTGTGGTTTTTTGGCGGTTTGGATTGGCTTGGGCCGATTTCGTAACGATTTCGAACCAGTTTCCATACAGTTCTAGCTAATTTCTGTGCCGATTCAATTAGAAAACGTGTCGAGTGGGTTTCGGTTCAACGGGGCTTATTTCTTGAATTTGGTCTATAATCGGCCATCAACTCAATAAGAGCGGTTAGCACTAGTTTCGGGGTGATATGGGCCGGATCCGGGCCAAACCTGCTGATTTAACATCTCTAGATATAGATGAGGGCATAAATTCTGGTGTCAACGAGGGTTGGGCCCACCTGGTCTTGGGCTGAGCCTACATAGGCCCAGATATTTGAATAAGTAGATCCACTTTCCTGAGACATGGGCCCTTTATGGGCCTAGCATCAAAGTTCCTCACTCCTTGGGCCCACGGCTTCTCCTACTTCTCCATGCTGTCTTTGCCTTCAGCGTGAATATTTTTAATCTATCGACAGGTCATAGAGGAGACCGACAAACCGACGACGGAGAAGGATCCGGTCGGCGGCCAAAAGCGACGCTTGCTGAGAGCTATTCATCGGATCTGTTGCCTTACATAATCCTTCGTTGGAATAGATTCTTCTCAGTTCCCAGCCGAGTTTGAAGCAATGAAAGCTAAACAGCCCAAGGCGCTACTGATTCTTTACGCTACTCAGACCGGGAACGCAATGGACGTGGCCGAGCGTATCGGTCGGGAGGCCGAGCGCAGAGGCTGCTCCATACTGATCCTTTCCATGGACGAGTACGACGCGGTGAGCGTGAGCGGTGCCTCTGTTCTTTAATCTCTCCTTCCCTCCCTCCCTCCCTCTCTCTCTCTCTATGAAGAGGAGTCTGCTGGCTTTAATCATTGATTTTGCTTTACGCTGAAATTTCAACCATTTGTTTCTGTCTCTCAGAGCTCGTTGCCCAGTGAGGATGCTGTGATCTTTGTGGTTTCTACAACCGGACAGGGGGATGCGCCAGATTCCATGAAGGTTGGTTCAGAATCCATGAGAAGTCCTGTGATTTTTCAAGTCCTGGAGAGCTTAATAGGATTTGATTCAATGCGTTGCTTTCATATTCTTTCCGGTTTTTGTAGGTTTTCTGGAGATTTCTTCTGCAGAGAAATCTGAGCAAGAATTGGCTTGAAGGAATGAGTTATGCTGTGTTTGGTTTAGGAGACTCAAGTTATCAAAAATACAATGTGAGGAAATGGTTTTGCTTCATGTTGTCAGATATTCTGTTGGCAGAATTGGTTTCAATAGTGGAAATTTTTTTTCCCGATTCTGCATATTTGCTATAAGAAATGCTGGTGTCTCGCTGGTTAGATATGGGGGTCACAATTTGCCTAATTTTTCTGCTTGAATCTTACATTTACTGCCACCGATTTTCATGTTGTTTGGTTGTGCTTTCAGATGTTTTATCTACTCAAACATCGTTTTTTGAGCCATAGATATTCTTTACTCTATTTGTTTCATCCTTGATTTCTTAGTTTTTAACTTTTAAACTGTTGATTGCTGTTATGTTCTTTCTTCCTTTTCTTCAAGTTCCTCTAGTTGAATTTCTCCTCTTGCTGATGCATTCAGTTTGTAGCAAAGAAGCTTGACAAAAGACTTTCTGATCTTGGGGCGGTGGCTCTTGTTGAGAGAGGCTTAGGAGATGACCAGCATCCTTCAGGGTAAGTGTGGTATAATAGTTTTCAGGAACTTCTTTTTTCATGCTTTTGTGCTTCTACCTCTCACTATCCCTGATATGAAATTAAATAATTGGTAAATGATTCTAATATAAAAATTGGTTTTCCCTCATAGTTATGAAGGTGCTTTGGATCCTTGGATGTCGTCATTCTGGAGAATGCTGAACAAGATTTATCCTAATTTCTTTCCTAATGGTCCAGATCATGTCAAATCAGAGATGAGATTGTTGGATCAACAGAAGGTTGAAGTAAGATATCATGACATCAACAATGTGGATCCCCAATTCTCGGTTGCTGCTGGTAATATATTATTTCAGACATCTAGCTTGTCAATTCAGAGTTTTTAATTGGCTCTGCAAGATGAAACTGTAGTAATGGCATAATAGAGCCCTCAAATTTTAGAAATATATATTTAAAAAGGTAGGGATAATTGTACTGAATGGGTAGTCCCTTTGCTTCAAACTTATTGTAAAGCAGAAGTTCTCAGCAGGATTAGAGAACTTTGATTCTTGTGCTGTTGAAACTCTTTTTCTTGATAGGTTAAATTGAGAATTGTTGCTACTCGTGCTTGATGAAGTCCGCCAAACTTATGCACATATATTCATTGTATATTTTTTTCTGTCCTTTTATGTGTTCGGGTATGTGTGCATTTATTCTTGTTTGGTGGCATAAGATTAACAATTTGGGGATAGAAGAATAATTCAGTAATTTAATCCAGGCACTGATGCTGCCTTTGATATGTTTGTGTGAATCAATTACAAATGAATTGGTGATGGCCACAAAATTTGAACTCCAAACTTCTTTACCATTTCAGATTTAAAAAGCAGGGAGAAAAATATTGAGTTGGCTCGCTCAATGTCCCTGACAAAGTTTAGCGGCAAGAGTAGGCCTTGCTGCTTTCTCAAAATGGTGAGAACTAACATTACTAATGAGCTAAATGTTCTTCAGTCATTCAATGGAAGTTATTCATTGTGAGAGTTTTTTGAAAGAATAATTGCACAATTTACCAGTAATCAACGACATATATTTTCTGCTACAATGATTACACTTTTAGAATTGGAGTTGCATATTGACACTTTGTTGGGTTTAAGGAGATGATGAAGTTGTTCATAATTTCATTGGATGACTTTTGTAGGGATAACTAGAATGTGTGAAGATTCATGTGGAAAAACATAGAGTTTTCGAAGGGTGAGAACCTATTATTTTTCAAGAGAAGGCTTAATGAGTGATATGCTGATATCAATTCAAGTTCCCCCCCTGTAATGGATTGGAGTAATAGGAAAACACCTGAATGGGCAAGATGTGAAGAGAACATAGATGGTGCTGAGCTAAGGCATAACTCAAATGTTGGG
Source organism: Sonneratia caseolaris (assembly GCA_900006705.1). NCBI lineage: Eukaryota > Viridiplantae > Streptophyta > Magnoliopsida > Myrtales > Lythraceae > Sonneratia > Sonneratia caseolaris. The sequence goes on from CXYZ01007780.1 coordinate 98,902, forward strand.
ACCCGTTAAAATTTCCTGGTGCAATGAACTGAAGTAATGTCATGTTGGTCAGGGTGTTTTAGGAACCTAGAGAACTCCAAAATCTCATATATATTGAAGTGAACTTTGATCCTGTACTAGTGTTCTTTATTTGCCATTGTTGAACCAATATTTGTCATTTTAACTTCAACCCTATGTTTCTTCCATGTTTAACGTTGGATATTTGCTCTTCAGTTTTGAAGGTTTCTGCACATGCACATTCTCTGTCATGTCAGATCCTTACTAAAATCTTTCTAGCTAGCTGGTTGTTGAGAGTCTTTTGTATACCGTTATATGTGTCTTGTGTCCACCATGCAGATGAAAAATCAACTACTGACTAAAGCTGGCAGTGGGAAGGATGTGCGCCATTTCGAATTTGAATTTGTATCATCTGTGAGTTTTTGTTTCTTTCCCTGAGCTTCAGTGCTTTCTTCTTGTCCAGGTAATCATATTTTGAACATTGTCAGGCTATTAAATATGAAATTGGAGACGTCCTTGAAGTTCTTCCTGGTCAAAACCCTGCTGCTGTTGATGCATTCATGCAGCGTTGCAACCTGAACCCAGAATCTTTCATCACAGTAAGTGTTACATGTGTCAGCATTCAGCTGACTTATCTCTAAATATTTTCCATTTGAAATCCACGGTGTCTTTATATTCTTATCAGAACTTACAGGAATAATATCTGGAATTTGCCTTACCTGGAAAGTGACTCCTCATTTTTTTTCCTTTGTTCTCTAGTTTTTCCAAGATTTTGAATTATGTAGATTACTGGTGGTTCATGCTGTCTTATCCATTTGATGATTTTTCTGTTCCTTTTCTTCCAAAATTGATATTCCATCTTTGAACTTGCAATTCATTCTTCTTATCGAACTTATCAGAGTATCCAGAAGACGAAATGGAGGTTTTATTATTTCCCTGTGAAATTAACTATGGCCACCTTTGTCCACCTTGAGCAAAATAACTGCAGCTTCAGAGTCTAAATAGTTGCATCTGGAGCTCTTAGTGTTTTATCTGGATTTGCAGCACTTCTTGATGCTGCATTTTCCCCTAATTGGTGTATTTTGATCTCAGGTTCACCCTAGAAAACAGGAGAATGGCATCTACAGTACTGACTTAGATGTCTCAAGAATCCCTATTAAATTAAGAACTTTTGTGGAATTAGCAATGGATGTTTCATCAGCTTCACCACGACGCTATTTCTTTGAGGCAAGAATTTTCTCTTTCTTTGAACTGAGGAATAATTTTGAAGTTGTTTATTATTTATTAGTTCTACTCATGAAAATTTTCTTTGCTGGATCTTTTCAGGAATGTAATGATGAAATTGCAGTATATGGGCCAAATAGGTCTAAGATTGGTGGAGAATTATAACTGAAATGATATTTAGATTTTTTTATCATCTGCAAATTGATTATATATGTGATTATTCCTGCACATGAAAAAATGGACCTGTGCATATATGAAACATGTTATGTTGAAGCAGCCTGATGTCATTTACGATTGAGTGTGCATACTGATACAGTCACCTGTTCAGGTCATGAGTTACTTTGCAACAGCCGAGCATGAAAAGGAAAGACTTCAATATTTTGTGTCGCCTGAGGGAAGAGATGATCTCTATCAATACAATCAAAAGGAACGAAGAACTGTTTTAGAGGTGAAGACAACAAATTCCATGCATACTTGATAAAATTCATGATTTATGCTCTATCAGGATTTGAGAACTTGTGTCAGATTAATATGTCATGTTCTTTGTTATCCATGTTAGGTTGTAAATTATGAATTTTTTGCACATTAGTATTTTCTCCTTGCTAATTTTATGACACATGGAGGTGAGGATTTTGGTCTTTTATCAAAAACATCAAATAGTTTTCTTCTTTTGTAGTTTTCAGTTGCAAGTGTTTTTCTATTCCTAGAACCATTGTTTCCAGAAATCTGAAAGCAATTTTTGGCTCATCCAAAAAATGAAAGAAAAAGGAGATGTTTGAATAATTAAAGTGAATACCTTCTAATTCCTACATTGGCCTTTGCTAATTCTACTTATGTTCAAAACTAGGTATTAGAAGATTTCCCATCTGTTCAGATGCCATTTGAGTGGCTTGTGCAGCTGGTCCCACCTTTGAAGACTAGAGCTTTCTCCATTTCTTCTTCTCCAACGGCTCATCCAAACCAAGTTCACCTAACTGTGAATGTTGTATCATGGACAACCCCTTTTAAGCGGAGGCGCTATGGTCTTTGTTCCTCTTGGCTCGCTAATCTCAATCCACATGAAAGTATGTGAGTTAGCTTCAACCATTAGATCTTGTGTTCTTATCAAGACAAAGTCAAGCGAAAGCTAAAGGAGCTTTGGCAAGGCCGACCTGAAATGTATGACTAGAGCCAGCGCATTGCAAGACCACCTAATTTTAGGTCATTGGCAAGCCATGTCCATTCTAGCAAAGATAAACAAGAAAGAATTGATTGTAGAAAGATTGAATAAACATTGAATTCTCAGTGATGGGATTAATTCATTGGTCTGTATGCTGAAATGGATTGATGTCTGCTAGATTACAATTATGGTTACGATTTTGTTCATGGGATAAGTAGGAATGTTTTTGGGTTTTTCATTTTGCCCCATGTTCTGGTAGGGAGCAGCTTGATAGTCTTTTTTTTTCTCCCAAAAATTGATTTCTGGGTGGTGTGTTCTCCCCTTGATTACATTTCATCTTTGATTGGTTCTCTCGATCAGTCCTGATTTTGCTTTTATGATGAAAAATGGGAGGCGGAGGAAATATTATTTTTCTTTAATTGTAAGCTAAGAGCCCTGGTTTATGTGTAACTTCTTGATGCTAAGCTTGGAATTGGACTTGACCAGGTACAGTTATTTCAGCATGGTTCCAAAAGGGTTGCTTACCTCCCCCACCACCATTGGAGCCCCTCATTCTCATCGGGCCTGGCACAGGCTGCGCCCCTTTTCGTGGATTTGTTGAGGAGAGATCCATACAGAGCCATTCCTCTAAAGTTGCCCCAGTAATGTTCTTCTTTGGTTGCAGAAATGAGGAGAACGACTTCTTATATCAGGATTTCTGGTCCCACCATTCCCGAGAAGAAGGCGGGGTCCTCTCAGAAGCGAAAGGCGGGGGCTTCTTCGTGGCCTTTTCAAGGGACCAGCCACAGAAGGTCTATGTGCAGCATAAGATGAGGGAGAATAGCCAGAGAGTCTGGGATCTTCTGAGTGAGGGAGCTGCTGTGTATGTCGCCGGCTCTTCAACCAAAATGCCCTCAGATGTTCTGGAGGCTTTCGAGGAGATCATATCCAAAGAGAGTGGGCTCCCAAGGGAATCTGCTGTGAGGTGGATCCGAGCACTGGAAAGGGCTGGGAAGTACCATGTCGAGGCATGGTCTTAAATCCGGACTAGTACCTGTTTTGCTTGCTGGTAAAGGAAGCTAACTGCAGAGGAAGATGCAACTTGGCATCTCCTCATGGAAACTTTGCGCAATTCAGCTCCTGATCTTAACACCAGATTGCCTCCGATGCTGTGGCGGTACGTGGACTGGCTCCGGTTCATTGATTAGGCCCTGTTTGGATCGTACGATTGAGAAGTTGTCTTGGTGATGGACTATTAATAGAAATTGAATTTTATCCTCTTTGAGAGAGGTGGTCGGTTGTTTATTGAATCATGGAAAACTGTTTCATTTTTCAAATTTCAGAAAATTTTTAAAAATAAATTTGTAAATTCATTGTAATGTAAGAATTTTCGATAACTCTATAGTAATCTCAAACGCACTAAACGACGTTGTCTACTACCGCACCAGGCGCTCTTCTCCCTATCGAGCGCTTCCTCTCTGGACGCCGTCTAACTGCTGCGAAAATGTTCTCCATGGCGGTTAAGGCCACTGTTGACGCTTCTTCACCGAAGCCTCTAGCTTTCAGCTGCGTAAGCATTTCCCCCCGGCCCTTCAACAGAGCCCTCGCCATTCCTGCTGCTCCTTCAGGCTCGCTCTCCGACTCCAGGTGCAGAGTGAGTCACCATTGGAGCTAGAGGAGAGAACTCGGAATCTCTGCTCCGGTGGTTGTATCTGCCGATGCCCTCGTTGCGGATGAAGAGTCCGTAGACAATTCCTTCTGTGAGGCTCCACTGGAGACGGAGGTAAGGAGATTCTCTCTCCATTGTTTGCCCCAACCTTCTCCTGTGTACGTCTTCGTAGTAAGTCTGCTTCTTCCGTCCCAAAGTCTGATGAATTTACATGACAATTCATGCAAGTCCGAGGAACTACTCTTGTCCAAGCGCACTACTCTCTAGCAACATCAATCACTCCGGCAATAAATTGTCATACATTGGTGTAAAGTTCCTTCCCACTCTATATGTGTTCTTGGCGTAACCATTGACTCAGTGTCCTTGTGGCCTGAAACCAGACAATGTACGACGATTCTATGAAAGGGTAGGTTACAAAAAGAAAGCAAAAGCAACAGGTTAATACTTTGCTCTCAGGTTGAATGCGATTCTTGTGACTGTGGAACAATGACGTGGTAGGCGGTAAATGATTAATCTTTGGCTCACAATGCAGTCTCCTAGGACGTACTGGAGCTTATACTGTTGATCCCTAGTGACAGGAGCAAATGGTCGTCCATTTGAGTGGTTTCTCTTGAGTGCCCATAAGGCTTTTGTAGCATCAGGGTGTAACCAATTGAACTGCTGAAATTCTGTTTATAAGTTTTTTCTTCCTTTTGCAAGGTTATGCAGCAGATGCTTCCTTATGCTGGGATTAAGGTGGTTTCCCTTGATTTCCGGTTTATAGTCAAGAAATTGTTGGGGAAAGGGGAAAAAAAATACACACTGATGATTCTTGGTTTTAACTCTGGAGAAATACGAGGAAAACAGGTACTGCTACCAGAGCTATAAAATATCTGTTCGTTGGGAAAACATGGTAAATATTGAGAATGAATCCTCAAAGCTTCTATTTGGTTCTGAGATTAAGGTAAACATGATCCATGGAAAGAGTAAGACAATGGAAGATGGTCATGCTGTTAGTGCGGAGCAATGAAGTAAAGGCTTTGGATTTTTGTGAGTTGTCCCAATTAAAGGGTAAACGAGACAGGGCCTTGGAATTACTTCGAGATAGACAGAGCAATCGCGCTTTACATAGCCAGGGATTTCTTCCAAAGTCTCCGGTGAATACTTCATGTTGAATTGATATGCTGCTAATAAGTGGTTGTGAAGCCTATGGAGAAACCACGGTTTGTACTGAAGTTCACCTGGACGGAGAAGAACATCGGGAAAATGCATGGGAGGAGCTCAGAGTGCTGCTCGAGAGCAAGCCATGGATCCCCCAGAAGCAGATGATCATCCTCCTCAATCAGGCCACGGATATCATCAATCTATGGCAACAGAGCGGTGGGGACTTGTCGTAAGCTGTTGTAAGATTCAACAGCATCCACACTCGCAACTAACTCTTTCAGGGTTTCTCTCGGCCCAACGTCCTGCAAAAGGTAGACAACTCTTGTTGCACATTTTATGCAGGGAAAAAATAAAATAAAGTTGCGGGTTGATCGTATAAAAGTGGTCAGCGATGTTTCCTGTATGATTTGCAGTTAGTCGTCTGGCCTCCTCCTCAGAAGTTGATTATGCAACCACCCAAGTGGATGGGTATTCAAGGCAAGTTTTCTTATGTTTTGCTGATATGCATGCCATAGACAAAAGCTCATTTTATGGGTTCATCAGACGGAACCATATTTTTCCATATTATTGATGCAACAGATCAGATCTGACAATTACACATTTTTTTTTTTTGCTTTTTGCTTGAACTGAAAATTACACAATGGGTGAACAAAAAATAGTGCAATATGATATGGGCAAGAATAATTTGAAGAAATCTAATTGCACGGTAGAACCAGCAACGACATGTAGACAAGGAAAGGTGATGCAATAGATCAAATGTTGTAGGGTTGGTACATCTAATCTTAGACAACAATAGAGATGTTAGACCGGTTAGTTTGACCAGGAGCATAACTGAATCGGCCTGTCAAAACCACGTAACTGGCGTGGATCATACCAAGTCGACCCGTAATTGCTTTTATTGAATTGAAGGGTAATTACAAGTCGAGTCTAAAAAATTAGTTTGTTGAATCAAAACCGAGTAAGCATATTTTCTCTTTAAACAAACCCAAAACTGTCATAGTGTATTTGAATTGTAAAAAATTATGTAAATTAAGAGTTAAATTTTATCTAGTGTAAAAATAAAAAAAATATTCATTTATTTTAAATAATTTTTTTAAAAAGAATAGTTTAAACTGATCTTAACCATAAATAGACCAGTTTAGAAATGATTATGATCGGTTCATATTTTTATGAATTGTGACCTGTAACTAAACTTGTCATATTATATTTAACGGATTGAACTATAATCAAGTTAAATAATTATATATTTATTTTAAACCAAACTCATAACTCATTTAACATCTCTATTAAATAAAAAAACAATTTTTAATCGATTTGAACACTTTTTTTTTATAAATTTTAACACTTACTATCACCAAAAAAAAAAATATATATATATATATATATCATAACACGAAAGCAAAATCCTAGGTTATTGTGCCATGAATGTATGTTGGTCGGATGAATGTAGACTAAAGTGTCATTGGTTCTTTTAATCAAGGAAGAGAAAAGCTACCCAGAAAGCCACTGTCTACAGTGACTGATAAAAGGCTGCAAAAACCCTAAGCTGAGCTCCCGCTCCATCCAATGGCGACCTGCTACCACTCCACTTTCAAGCCCAGGGCCTCCATACCCCGCTCCGCCTCTCTCCCCTCAACTAAGTCGCTCCGCCGGCCGTTCATTGTCAAATGCTCCTCCAGATCCTCCGAGCCCGAGCCTGTTTTCACCTCCGTCCGCGCATTTGCCCCCGCCACCGTGGCCAATCTCGGCCCTGGTTTTGACTTCCTCGGCTGCGCCGTCGATGGCATCGGTGACCACGTAACCCTCCGCGTCGACCCGCAGGTCCATCCCGGAGAGATCTCCATCGCTGATATTACCGGGGCCAACCCCACCAAGCTCAGCCGGAACCCCCTCTGGAACTGTGCCGGGATCGCCGCCATCGAAGTCATGAAAATGCTGGGGGTACGCAAGGTCGGCCTGTCGCTGACTCTGGAGAAAGGAATGCCCCTCGGCAGCGGCCTTGGTTCAAGCGCAGCCAGCGCAGCCGCGGCGGCTGTGGCGGTGAACGAGATCTTCGGCGGGAGGTTGACCCAGGAGGAGTTGGTCCTGGCGGGGCTGAAGTCGGAGGAGAAGGTATCAGGGTACCACGCGGACAATGTGGCCCCTGCGATCATGGGAGGTTTCATACTGATCCGGAGCTACGAGCCGCTGGATCTCCTCAGGCTAAAATTCCCAGAGAAGACGGAGCTACTCTTCGTTCTCGTCAGCCCTGAGTTCGAGGCCCCAACCAAGAAGATGCGAGCAGCCCTGCCAGGGGAGATCGGAATGCCCCACCATGTCTGGAACTGCAGTCAAGCTGGAGCCCTCGTGGCTGGGGTCCTCACTGGGGACCTCACGGGGCTCGGCAAGGCCCTGTCCTCTGATAAGATTGTGGAGCCGAGGCGGGCACCGCTGATCCCAGGAATGGAAGCAGTGAAGAGAGCGGCCATTGAGGCCGGTGCATTCGGCTGCACCATCAGTGGGGCCGGCCCCACTGCTGTGGCATTGACCAACAGCGAGTTGCACGGTGAAGCCATCGGGGACAGGATGGTGGCGGCATTCCAGGCTGAGGGGAACCTGCCAGCCAGTGCTGTGGTGAGGCGGCTCGATCGCGTTGGGGCAAGGCTCGTGGGCAGCATTCCTAGATGAAATGAAAAAAAAATCGAAGCTTTTGAGATTTAATGTGGATAATAAAGATCTAAAGGAGTGATGTATCCTCCAGGATGGGTTCTCGGTTGAGCTTGTGGGAATGATGTGAGATTCTTTCAAGTTTCACATAGAAATCAAGAATTGTGTCATGATCTTTCACGTGTAAAATTTGAAGCCTTGATCAAATTTTGGATTTTGATACCTTTTCTGATTGTCCATTGTATTGAATCCTGCAAATAAGTACAGCAGAGCGCTTGAAACTCCTTGTTAGATCTCTGTTACAATTTGTATCAGCATCCAGATGGATATCAAACTTTGTGTAAACAGAGCGATTTGATTTGATTCAAGATAAAGCCTTTCAGGCCATGTTCTCAGATTATGACTTTTCTGGAGATTTCGCCAATGGCATTAGCACTTACTGCAAGCTAACATTCCGTACTCTGCTGAATCCAATCGTAAGCTGATACATTGAAGAGTTAGGCCAGGCTCTTGGTCCCACATTCTCGAGCCCATTCCTCAGATTTTAATCTTACCAGAAGATAGGTTCCATCCTCACATTTTAATCTTACCAGATGATAGCTGTCCAAATCAGGAACAAAATGGGGAATTTAGCTGTGCTGAATGCAGCATGAGGGCTGACTAGCAGGGTATCCATCATGAGAACAAGACCAGACAGCTCTTTGCCGAAGAAACATAACGTTCACACTAATGAACAATCTTGTTCCTCATTTTCTAACCATCAAATGAGCAAGAGCAAGGAAAATAAACAGAAATTCCTTCAATATGAGGAAAGCAAGAAAGAAGCTTCTCTATATGTCCACCCACCAAAATCAGTTACTCTTACCATCGGCGGCCTGTTTTGCCCCAAGGGAGAAGAAATCAGTAATAACCTCTAGGGGCATGCCTTTGGTTTCAGGAACTTTGAGGAACACAAACCCCCAGGAGACCAGACAGACAACAGCATACATCCCAAAAACACCTGCAAGCCCAACTGTCTTGAGCATCATGGGTAGGGTGTATGTGACAATGATATCCCCAAACCAGAAGGTGAGGGCGCATATAGCAATGCAGAGGCCACGGGCACGTGTAGGGAAGATCTCTGCACATAGTATGTTCGGGATTGGCCCGAAGCCCATCACAAAGAAGCAGAAGTAGAGCAAGACACTGATGGTGGAGATCACTGCATGCAGCACAGAGCCTATACGTAAGATGCTGCCGAGGACCAGGATAATAAGTGAGAGTATCAGGATAGGTATCGTGTAGAGGAGCAAAGTCCTGGGAAAAAAACAAGCATTAATGAGGCCACCACGAATACAAGTGATGAGACCAAAGTGAAGGACAGTTTACAAATTAACATGTCCACATTCTTGGCATGTGTTCATATGTTGTCATAGAGATGCAACAGTAATCAGAACCATATAAGACCAGTAGCTTCAACTGACCCAACTGGGACCAGCCAAATCACAGAACCAGAATTTGGGAATAGCATGATAACCACAACAATTGGCACATGACCTAGAACGTATTTATTGTATTTATTATATGTAGTAGCTTGGATCCTTCAAATGGGAAGGCATGGAAGCAAATTACCTTCTACCAGAAATGTCCATGAGCCTCATAGCAACAGCTATGGAAGGAAGCATCAACAAGGTTGTTATGGCACTGATAAGCAAGGAGGCAGAAGCTGAACCAATGCCCATGCTTGAGAGAAGAACTCCCACACCTGCCTGCTTGAGAATTTGGGGAGTATAGTAGAGGACCCCATTTATGCCAGAGAACTGCAACCAAGAAGCATCAAATTCATCAATAATAGAGGCAGGACATGCAATTATGAAGGTAAAAACGAGAATCTACCACTAAGTTATATGCTGGTACCAACTTTAAAATATGACCAGCAGATAATTATGGGGATTCTAAATATTAATCACTATATGTTCACACCTTAACATTCAAGGACATTCAGCACATAGAGAAACTTCATTGTCGATATGGGTCATACAAATTGAATCCAAAGGCGTGAGTTTGGATATTTAACAGAACTTGAGAAGTGATGATTCATTTAGAGCAATATATCACAGAGAACAAGACATATAATAAACTCATACCATGTTTGGTACGAGGAATGCAAAGGGAACTGAATGAATAAATATTTCTGTATACAAATGTTTCCTTCCTCAGTATAGCCATTTTCATCTCTAGTCATCTTTGTTCTTCGTACCTATAGTAGCAAATGGTAAGAGTTCCATGTAATGATTTACTTTGTACCTGCTGAAGTATTTGGATCCCAATCCCAACTACTAAGGCATGCTTGACTCCAGGCTCGAGCAGATCCCTCCAACTTGGCCCTTTCATGGCAGTCTCTGATGGATGGACCATAGCAGGACCTACTGGGTGCTGCTTCATGAGCTCCTCGGAAAACAGAGCCGGTTGACTCACTAAAGCTGCAGCCTGAATGAATTCTCCATCTTCTCCACCACCTGGGAGAGAAATTATAGAACCCTGAAGAGATCCCTGGGCACCCTCTTGGTGCAGGTAGATCCTCTTAAACCCTCCTTCCTTCCTCCCATCAGACCCTTCTTTCTCTGTCCATTGCCACGCGAGCTGCCATCCCCCTCCAATTCCAGTGCTCCCAATTGTTTCCCCTGTCCCATGCACTAGGCTCCCTGACAAACAATGGGATGAGTTGAAACGAAAATTGCAAATAATATGAGATGATATCATATCCTTAAGATACATTTAAATATAAAGGAAACAGAATTCTTAACTTGCACTTATCCCACATGAATACCTTGTCGCATGCTGAATGTACTATCATGAACGTTTCGGGTCATGTCCTTCTCAAGACTCGTAGCCTGACGTGAGATCAGCGGGCTCCGCAAATTATCATCTGACTCATTCCCCACGCAAATATTAGCATCGGATTGATAATCTTCTCCCTCCCTAGCAACACTCTCCTCATCCCAGTCTTGATTCCTTGTCGGCTCATTCCCTCCTCCCACACTGAACATGCTCCCAAGGTGTGGGAAAATTGTGCTCCGCATGCTCCCCATCTCAGGGAGTTTTTCATGGATGCTCCCGAAGAGAGTCACCAGAGGGTCCACAAGAGGCATAGATTGGCTTGTTGTGCTCCCATGACGAGATACAAGTCCGAGGTTGCTCTGCCCTCTGATGGGCCTTGCAACCCAAGAAAGGCCCTGCTCAGTCCCATATAGTTTGATTTGATCTTTTTCATCAATTAAATCGTGCTCATCCATCTGGCAGTTGGCAGGACCAATTATGTACTCCTCCAAGGAAGTCTCAACCGCAACTCCAAGTCCCTCCACTAGCAGAGCCATCTCACCTGCTCATCTAAAGATCATGAGTTTCATGCAGGTGACATACTGTCGTTAACATCTAGAATGAGAGAATCTTCAGTAGAAACTTCTCCTAAAATTCACAGCAGACAGTACATAGAAGAGACAAACAAAATAGCACATCTAATGAGCTTCAACGATAGGAAAAGTGTTCTCATTGATGATATCTTAATTTTTATCTTATTACTTGGAATAAAATTTCTCAGGATGACGCCTCAGATAAAGAAGTCCTCTGCAATATGGTAGATTTACACATAAAAAAGTTTGGATGACTTCAAAGCAAATTATTAAACTAGTAAATAGAGAATTTCTATCCCCAACAGCAAACTCAATTTTTTGCAGCCTAACATCAAAATGAATGTCCAGTTTCCGATCATTATTCTAAGCAATATCCGCTTAGCTAACAGATTATAGCTAAAACATTGTTTACCTCCAGAAAACAGAGCTAGTCTGCAGCACTACATGTTAACAGATTCATTTACATATCATCAACAAAAACAAGAATGTATTAGCATCTCATTCAATAAAGGTAAGAAAACTAACCTGAAACATCTTTTCTTCCACACAGCATCTGCAGGACCTTCCTTGCCTCACTCATCCTGCCTTTACTCACAAGCCACCGCGGTGACTCCGGCAAGTAAAACATCATCAACATGAAGTAAATGAGCGATGGAGCAGAGAGAACTCCAAGCATCATCCTCCAACTCGGCGATTCCATCAGGGACAACCCAAAGACCATACAATATGATAAAAACATTCCGCCAGAGCCAATGAACTGAGGCAAAGTGTTCAGAGACCCCCTTATCTCAGGAGGGGCGGTTTCAGAGATGTAGAGGGGAACAACAGTAACTGCGAGGCCCACCCCTAGCCCATCAAGAAACCTGCCCAGGAGAAGGATGTAGACATTTGGAGCCCACAGCATGACAAGGCCACTGAGGAAGTAGAAAGCAGAGGAGACTATTAGCATTGGGCGACGTCCCCAACAGTCAGAGATAGCCCCGGAGCAGGTGGTGACCACGGTGGCCCCTATTAGGGACATGGCCACGAGTAACCCTTCCATTGCTGGTTGAGTTTCTAAGTTGAATTCCCTCTTTATGTACAGGACAGCCCCTATTGCAATAGATACAATAGTCATGTAAGTAAAACTACGAGTCACAGCAGATCAGGATTCAGATATTAAGAGATTGAACTATTGACCAAACTACGAGTCACAGCAGATCAGGATTCAGATATTAAGAGATTGAATCTATTGACCAAACAATTAACAAGTCTCGTTTTTATAGAACTGTGACTTTGATCTAGCCATTAGCAGAGGCGAGTAAGTGAATATTTATGTGAGAATCGCTGAGGATATTCAAAATTTTAGGACCTCAATGCAGAAGACACCGTTTTGAATACGGACTGGATTAAGACAATGAAGAACAAGGGCCATTGCCCGATCCATCACAGAGGCTCAAAACTTTACGGAAGAATTCATCTCATGGCACAAAGAAAAGTAAATTACCAGCAATGGTGGCATTGTCCCATCCCTGTAGTAGGTTACCAATAGCAGCAGCAACAGCAACAAGAACAGCACCACTCATACTTCCGCCCTTTAAGGTGATTCAGTGATCAGCTCTCCTGAAAGACCAGTGAATTCGAAGAATTGATAGATGAAACTTCTTACTCAGTCCAACGGATTCATCATCAACTCCACCCCCTCAGAGGTTTCTAGTCTTACTAAGAGACAAGAAACCAGCCCGCCTCCACTCTATGAGACCAATAAAACAAACCCACCTATGTAGGCTTAATCCACCGATGGAAAATAAATAAATAAATGTCCCAATCTCGCAAAAGAACAAAATACAGCGCTCTACGCTTGCATGACATTACCTATGGAGAGATAATAAAAATGAAGGGGAAGCAGCATTTGATTGCTTGATGCAAGATTTGCAATCACTTAGCATCGGAGTCTTGGGGCCCTAGGGATGTGACATATTTAGTGTTACGAGAAAAACGACGGGCAGTCACCAGAAGAGGTGGAAAGCCTATTCGCTGGAAATAAAAACAAGAGGTAAAGGAAGAAGACACTGTTTTGACGGACTAAAGGCGAACGCTATTTTCTCTGCAATGAAGACAGCTGCCCCTGTGCCTCACTCTCTGCCCGGCACGTCAGCTCCCTCGCCACACCCCTCCACTTCACATCGAGAACCCACAAGAATGCTTTTTTCCCCTTTTTAGTCGGCGTTAGGACAAAAAGGATCAAAGCTAGTCATGTTCTTTACAGAATCAGAAGAAAGAGATCAACTTTCTGTTCTAGATGAAAATTACTATTGAGGACTCTGATTCTTCAGTTACGTCTTTTATTTCAAGGGACAAATGGTGAGGGGAGAAGCCAGCCGACTGAGCAATACCTTCGTGACGATGATATGATGATGAGGGACGAGCGCGCGGAGACGACCCTTACAGTGCCAGACCAAAAGCTCACCAGTAATCTGCACTAAAAGCTTTTAGTTCCCGAAATATATAAAAGAATTTAAGCTGTCGGGCACATAAAGAAAAGTGAGATGTCGCTAAAATGGCACCAAGAACATAAAATACTAGTATGGTAATTACTAACCGATCGAGCGAATGATGGAGAAACAAACAATTTCCAAAACAAAATTGTGGGGTGGGCCGACCTACTCGGTCTTCTTCTTCATTGACGCTCTAACGACCAAAACGACAAGAAAAATGGTTTAATGAAACCAATAAAGAATTGGCAGCCCCTGAAGAGAGACATCCGTAAATTGATGAGATGAGATGAGATGAGAATCTCCCCGGATTACCGCGGGGAGGAAAAATCTGAACTTGCTGACCAGCACACACACACACACACAAACAGACACACCGCCGGTCGGCCACCACCCTACGCCCGTGAGGTTGCCGGCGGTGGATTTGGCTGTTAAATTTGGTGGATAATAGATCACATCATTCCCACAGTATAAATCTTCACACACAACTACATTTGAATTTCATTGAGATAAATAACGAAGCAAGCTACTATATCTTAAAAATGGTGTTATTATTCCGGACCCCTTTCCTCCTCTTCCCGCAATCATTTCAAGGATTAATTTAGTTTCAACATTCATGATCAAAGGAGGAGGGACGGAATCGCCAACTTGCCATCAAGCCCGCCCCCACCTTTAGATGTTGTCCCCTCTACTTGGCTTTCCTTTATACCCACTAGACAGGTCATTATCCCGTTTTTCTTCTCCTTAAAGATCATAATAATTGATGGCATAGGTTGAATTTGAATGTTGCACACTATTATTATACAGTTTGCTAGTGCAGTCCATGTGTGACCATTTGATACAGAAAAGTGTATGTATAGATCTTAGCCTTTTTAAACAATTGAGGTTGGCTCTTCCAAGAATATTCCCCCCGACCAACCCGTTTGAAACCGAAGTCGTCACCAGATCCGGTAAAAATCATGTTGTGGTCGGGGGTAGCGTTTCTCTTCTCCATGTCCAAGAGGGATAAGGCTTGGGATGGGAGAGAACTCACTAGCAAAATGTGCTAAATACCATGCATGTAACTGGGTACGTACCTACTATAGGTAGGTAGGTGTGTATGCGTCAAGTAGATGGGCCCTTTATGGGCCTGGGCTTCAGCAAATATGGAATCCATGGGCCCGTTTGTGAAATTGCAGGCCCATACTGATCCAACTGTAGGCCCATATTCTTTTTCTTTTTTTCCCCTGGAACAAAGGAACACCGATGTGCAGAAATGCTACTCTGTTTCAGGCCTTCCGGTGGGGGACTTGTTGGACATGTGATATGTCCCCAATCGTGATGTTAAAATGAGAAATTTTAAAACTTGATATCCGATATATATATATATATGTATGTATGTATGTATAAATCTTAAGGCCGAAGCCGAAGCCGAAGCCGAAGCCGAAGGAATGTCCAACAGAGGAGTACAAGAGCCTCATCGGCATAAAAGTCGAATTCAAGAAAGTCAAGAGAGACGAGGAGGATGACTCATCACTGCACGATTGCCCTCAAGTGGACGTGAGGTTTCTTCCCTCCTTTTGAAGAGTCAGAAGGTCAGAGAGTGAAGGGTTGTCAACTTGGCACCGTCTCCCACTGTTGTCTCTGGTCTCCAAGGTTGACCATTTCCTCTTTACCGGTGCTTGAAAGTTAGATTTCCGCAGATAAACCTGCGACGTTCCAGCGCGGACCTGAGACGAACGGAAAAGTTCACCTAATTCAACGAATAGGTAGGTGTAGGCTTGATCGAGGAGGGCTATCGTTGTAGAGCGCTTGCTCACCCACTGTGCGTACGTACAAAACCGTGAATTAGTTAGAATTGATTAATTGGATTGGTTCGGGGGAAAACAAACGAGGAAGAGTTGGTAAATCAAACTATGAGAAAATGGAAATATATGATAATCTGAGGATGAAGATGCTTTCACAGCCGCTTGATTGGTTGAGTCGAGTATGAAGGGAAGCGGAGTGACCTGGTCAACACTGTCATCGTTGGATGTTTCTCGGCAGCTCCGGACAGACATTTCAGCTCACTCCTCCTCCTCCTCCTCCTCTCTTGACAAGTCAACAATTCCCAATCCTAAATAATAACAAAAAAAAGGTTTCTTGATAAACAAAGGTGATATTGGAGACCCCACTAAACGTCAATTATTGTCTTCTTCACCTCCTCCCGGCTCTTTCTGCTTGAAAGTTAAAACTTGATCTCCAAATCCTTCAACCCTTTTGGTCAGCTCCCCAGCTATACACCGGGTATTGGATCTTCCTTTCCTTTCTTGCTGTGATTTTAATGAAGTTCATCTTGAATTTTTGGTTCATTATCGTGTTCATGATTTGATTGAGACGGAATTTTCACGTTGCAGTCGCATGCCCTTTGTTCCTCCAGCCCTATTCGTTCGATGGAAGTTCATATTTTTCTGATCTGATGTCAACTTTGGTTGAACTGGTTGAGTTTTGACCCTTTTCTTGATCTGGGTATGCTGCAATTTTCTGTTCTTGCTTGCAGTCTTGCTACAAATCGTGCATAGTTGATGAGACGTAGTTATTGGATGAGGAAAAAAGCTAGGAGGGTTGACTGGCCATTGCTTTTATGGGCAACACATGCCGTGGATCTTTCAAAGAGAAATTCTGCCAGGGCTCTTATCAGGCCCAAGAACCTTCAACCAACTTGAAGCGGAATTCTGACCGCTCCAGTTCCAATTACTCTCCAACAATTTTGAACTCGCAGAACCTCATTGCACAGGAATTCGCCAAAGAGAACCCGGCAAAGGAAAGCAGTACCACCACCAACAGTAACAGCAATTTGCCATCTGTGAAAAATAAGAAGGATATCATCATGGGGAGGGGTATTGACAATCAATCATGCTGTGTTTTGGGCCACAAGACCCCGAATATTTGGGACCTTTACATCTTGGGCCGTAAGCTGGGGCAAGGCCAGTTTGGAACAACCTATTTGTGCACTGAGATAGCCACCAGGACCGATTTTGCTTGCAAGTCCATTTCAAAGAGAAAGCTGATATCGAAGGAGGATGTGGAGGATGTTCAAAGGGAGATTCAAATAATGTACCACTTGGCTGGTCATAAAAATATTGTCACCATTAAAGGTGCTTATGAGGACTCTTTGTATGTTCATATTGTTATGGAGCTTTGTTCTGGTGGGGAGCTGTTTGATAGGATTATTCAGAGGGGGCACTACAGTGAGAGAAAGGCGGCAGAGTTGACTAAGATTATTGTTGGTGTCATTGAGGCTTGCCATTCTCTTGGAGTTATGCATAGAGATTTAAAGCCTGAAAACTTCCTGCTGATTAACAAGGATGATGATTTCTCTCTTAAAGCCATCGATTTCGGGCTATCTGTTTTCTTCAAACCAGGTAAGAATTATAGAAGTGCTTATTTTAGATGTTGCTGTTTCTCTAGTAATATCTTTAGATTTTTTTAAGACATCCATGCTGCGGTAAAGTATGTTGGTTGACAGTTTACATAAAGCTTCATGTCCATTTACTCAATGAGGTATATTTTACAGCATTCAGGTTTTTTATCTCTTGAAATTGTAACATGGATATTTTTCATATAATAGTTGCCTGTTTTATGTTTCTTTTTCTCTTAGCATGCTTCTATTAACTGACAGCTTTTATGCTTCCTAATATGTTAAAACTCATTAAAGGACAATATAATGCTTGTTCTTGAACTGGCTGATAATTTGTCTTTTATTTTTTTTATCTCACTAGACATGTCTTGTAACACTCAAAACTTACATTGTCCTAAAGCCATTATAGTTGTTATGCTTCCTTCCTTGATCAACTACCCAGAATGCACAATTGCATGAGAATTGAAATTTCTTGGGCTTGTTTCGTTACTGAAATACTGAGATTAAATTTAACAATGAAATATATTTTCTTTCTTTTATGTTGACTGTTTTTCCTTATTTTTACTCCCTGGTATAGGCCAAATATTCACTGATGTGGTTGGGAGCCCATACTATGTGGCCCCTGAGGTGCTTTTAAAGCAATATGGACCAGAAGCAGATGTTTGGACTGCAGGAGTCATATTGTATATATTGCTTAGCGGTGTTCCACCATTTTGGGCAGGTACTTACTGAATGTGATCTACCCGAAGATAAAAGTTTCCCTGTTATCTGCAAGTTACTAAATTTTGTGTTCCTTCTGGAGTTCAGAGACGCAACAGGGAATTTTTGATGCTGTGTTGAAGGGGCATGTTGACTTCGAATCAGATCCTTGGCCCATTATATCTGGCAGTGCAAAAGATCTTATTACAAAGATGCTTTGCTCTCGCCCTGCTGATCGCTTGACTGCTCATCAAGTACTATGTATGTCAATTTCTTTGATTAAATTGCAGTTTATATTGGTCAATTTGCCTTTCCTGTGTAGAGTAAATGCTATTGGTATGAAGAAATAGATACTTATACCACATTAAGTTGTAGTTGTATTTTTTGTATTAAAGTCACGATGAATGGCAGGTTGGAGTCGAGTTGCTATATATATCGTAGTTTGCAGACTTAACTGGATCACCTTTGTGAAATATTCCAAGCACAGTACATTCATTAGTAGACTTGCAATGTACATAACGTTTTTATTCCCTTTTCTCTTTCCTGAATCGAATAGCCTTTTTTAGAGAAATATTGTGTTTAGAGATTACATTTGTTGTTCGAATAATAACTCCTTAAATTTATTTTCATTAGGCCATCCTTGGATTTGTGAGAATGGAGTTGCACCTGACAGAGCACTGGATCCTGCAGTGATGTCTCGGCTCAAACAATTCTCTGCAATGAATAAGTTGAAGAAAATGGCATTAAGGGTATGTGCCTTGTCTACTGGTTAATACACTGTTTTTCTGTACATTCTTCCTGGGTACTACTGGAAAATCAGCAGGCAGATTGTTATTTCTTATTTTCTTGTTTCAATCTGTTTGGATCTATGTTAAATTGTGGGTGCTGCTTTGTGTTAATTTATGTGCAAAACTTAGTGTAACTTCCTGAATCGAAAACTTATCCAATCTAAATAAATAGCTGTTTCCTTCTTGTTAGCCCCTGATAGCAGTGATTTCACCCAACACAAATTGCGTATGGTCTTAATTTTCAATATTCAGGTTATAGCTGAGAGCCTCTCCGAGGAGGAGATTGCTGGTCTAAGAGAGATGTTCATGGCAATGGATACTGACAATAGTGGAGCAATAACTTTTGATGAGCTCAAAGCTGGTCTGAGAAGGTACGGCTCAATGATGAAAGACTCAGAAATTCGTGATCTCATGGATGCTGTAAGTGCCCCTCTGAGAAAGCTGGTTTCTGTCTAGGCTCATCTTTTACGTTGAGCTCTCTCCGTCTTATTAACCCCTATCATTGATGATCTTCTGTTGACATTATCATTGAATCTTTCATATTTAATCTCTTTTTTCACAAGTTTTTGTCTGTTTGGTCCACTGTGTTCTCTATCTTTCATTTCACAAATGTTGGTAATTTCCTGGAAATAAGAAAATTAATGAACATCCACGGGTTATTTGCAGCAAGGACTGCATCAAATATTTTGGGTTAAGGCAGATTTTATATATTATATTTCTTTCCTTCTCAGGCCGATGTAGACAACAGTGGGACCATAGACTATGGGGAATTTATTGCAGCGACCATCCACCTTAACAAGCTCGAAAGAGAGGAGCATCTTGTGGCGGCATTCCGTTACTTCGACAAGGATGACAGTGGTTATATCACAGTTGATGAGCTTCAGCAAGCTTGTACTGAACATAATATGACTGATGTTTTCCTTGAAGACATAATCAAAGAAGTTGATCAGGACAATGTAAGCCAGATAAGTAATGGTTTAAGAGCTTTCTTGGTCCTCATCTTTTCTGCTTGTTGGACTAAACAGTTTGCTGGGAAGTCTCTGAATGACCTAATCCGGTTTTCCAATTATTACATGTTTGTAGGATGGAAGAATTGATTATGGAGAATTTGTAGCAATGATGCAAAAGGGGAACGTGGGTCTTGGGAGACGAACCATGAGGAACAGTCTAAACATCAGCATGAGGGATGCTTCTGCTGGTCTGTAGCTGAGCTTCCAGATATGTAAAAACGTTCACAGGTAAGGTGCTTATCTTTCTATCTATTTATGTAATTAACCTAAGCTTTTATGCGTTTTATGCTTTCTACTACTTGAAGGGAAATTTTTTAATCAGGAGATAAGGGCTCGAAGGAATTGTGGGAATTGTGGATCAACCTGTTCACATTATCATACTCATGTTGCTAAGATTTTCTCGTCCAAATGGGATGTGAACCAGTTGGGCTGAATAATTCTTTCTTTGAGCTGCTCCATTTTTATCTGCACAGTTGTGGAATCATGTTTTGACCCGAAAACAATAGAGCAGGTTTTATAGCTGAGCCAGAATGGAGGAATGCTCCGGCAAAGTTGAAGGTTTCAAGATCTGAAGTTTTTTCGAGCTTTCAAGCGATTCCCAGATATTCTTTTGCTCTGTTGTGCCATTGTAGAAGATAATATCGTGAACTTTGTACTCTTTTGTTATGATTTCCTTTCCACTTATCTTCTCTCTTTCCGGGGCTTGTTCTGATTTCCATCCCAGATCCTCTCAATGTAATCGTTCCTTTTCCCATAATCTCCTCAGACACTTGAGTGAAAGCTGTTTTGACATCACTGCTTTCGTTTAAAACGGCATAAAGTTCATACATATGGATAATTGCAATCCACTGAGCTGATGGAATCTAGCGAAAATAGCGTTCTGAAGCCTTCATGGAACTTCAACGTGTCACAGGTTGGAATTTGATTAGCCAAGTAAAGTGCCAAAACTTGTATTTTGCTTAAGAGTTCTTCACTAGGGGAACATGGGCAGATAAAACTTCAACCAATATTATAAGACGCCCGGAAACAGACCAACTCCTTTGTACAGCTTAGTGTTCAATTTGTCAAATGATCTATTCATCTCAGGAGCATATGAATGAATCTTCTTCGGGGTTGACCACCCAGTTATTTGGCCAACTAATTAGATTCAAGTTAGGTCGGTCAAAATAGAAAAAAAGAAAAAAGAAAAAAAGAGATCCACAATGAGGAAAAGAATATTGGGCTAAAGATAAACCATCTGCAAAATTTGTGGTGGTACTGGTTGTGGCAAGTACTGTTGTTCGTAAACATCTGTTCTTGTTTGTTTTTTCTTCTTCTTCTTCTTCTTCTTCCTTTTTTTTTAAATAACTTTTGGTCTTATGGACAAGGAAGGGGGATTTGGGTCCCAATGAATTTAGCCCTTACATTTTTACACGAAGAAGAAGTGGTGGCATGTCCTTCTTTGCTTTCACCACTCCTTGGGAGCTCCAAATGCACGTTTTCGAGGTAAATGTCCTTGCACGGCATCGCTTTGCTGCACTCTAATGCCACTGCTACCGGAGATGAGGAGGTCCCCCTGATGTCCTTGAATCGGATGTTGCTCAGTTCAACCCTGGATGGAACCTGCATCCATGTGAATTGAAGGAGGGGTTCTTACTTCGAACTGGATCGACCGAGTTTACCATGGAAGCGGTCGGGAAAGCTGAATTGCTCACCATGGAACGGCATGAGCTGAATGGACAGTAGGCTTGGTCGATCAGGATCGGGTTCCCGACGTTGTACATCGTTATATTCTTGAATGTCATGTTGGTGGCAGTACTGCTGCTGGGGGAGTCCCGCCAAGTCTTGATTCGGATGCCGTTCGTTGTTCCACTCATCGTGCAGTCCCTCACCACCAAGCCCCTGACGTCTCCTTCATTCGGATATCTTCCCAAACTTCCCACACTAGTTTGATACAGAAAAATAGTTCTATGTATAAGATTGAATGCAAGTTCTGTATACTGACTGAATGGTAATTTCTGTCACTGCAATTACATTTTAGTTACCTTATTCCATGACCGGGTCCGCAAGTGATGCTTGTCAAGGTGACTTTGGAGTTGCCTTGGCCTATGGAGATGCAGTCATCTCCTGTGCCAATCCGGGATCTTGAGATGTCGACCCCCATGCTTCGCTCTGCATGTATGCCGTCTGTGTTTGGACTGTTTTCCGGTGCTGAGATCTCTATCTCACTGGCTCTGAAGTTTCTGCAATTCACAAGAGCGATGTGGAAGAACTTGCTGTTCACAGAGGTTATACCCTGCACGACCGTCCTGTTCATCGCTATGAACTTCACGTTCTGCAAAACACGAGAAGTTTAGGAACCAGCCCTATCCCTATGATTCCTAAACATGAAAGGAGAAGAAAGTAAAAATGGTGGGTTTCGAGACAAAATGTACAGTTGGGAGGAGCTTGCAGTTGATATTCGTCGGGCAGTCATTGTAAGGCCAGGCCTCAGCCCCTTGACCATCAAATGTCCCTCCTCCGGTTAGGGTCAGGCCTTCTGTCCAACTAAATTCGATCCAACCACCACCAGGCTCGTACTTGGACAGATTGGTCGATGCCTTTAGATAACCCTGCAAAGTATTTTGCTTCACCTTAAAGATGATCACGATATTTACCAGGCCCTGATAAAAACGTGAAAGAAAAAATGAAGCCGTGATTTTTCGGGGCTATGCCTTGATTCGGAATGTGACAGAGGAAACTCTCCTGCAAGGACCAGCAAACCTGACTGGACCCACCAAGTATGTGCCTCTTGGCACCAATATTTCCACTTTGCCTGAGTATCGGCAAGCCTTGTTCCATGCTGCCAGTAAGGCCTGAAAATTTCAAGAGATCATCTTTTCAAATATGGAGGAGTTAGCTGATGTTAAGGAATCTTGCTGGCAGAGTACGCAGCTTAGATTGTTGTTGGTGAAATTAAGTCCTTAAAGCTCAGAGATCTTTAGTCAATTTCAGTAGGTTCGGGCCAATATATCAGCTTTGATGGTGTCAGTAGTCTTCAATATTGCTGCTGATTTTTTAATAAAAGCAAAGCAAGCTCAAAGTTGTTGGATCGGAAACTTAAAGCAGCTAGTCACACAGGCGAAGAGAGCAGACATTGCTGTCATCAGTAAAACCATCTGCAACAGCACCGAAGCTCTTGACGTTGAACACAGCAGGAATGGAGCTCCTCCATGTCCGACGCACAGCCCATCGAGCTCTCTCCACGACCAAACCTTCTACTTGCCTCCCACCTTCCCTTGACAAGAAGAAGATGACAAACAAGGAGGAGATCAACCTCCTTCCGCAGCAAGAGCTCATCATGGCGCTGCCTGTATCTTATCTTCTTCTTCTCCCTCTTCTTCCACTGCAATTGAACTCTTCTCCAAGCGTTTTCCCACTTCTTTTGAATTTGAATGGCTAAGCAGATGCGCCCCCCACAACTTGCAGTTCTTTCCACCTCCACCTTAGCTCTACTAAGAGCAGGTCAGCGAGGTGGCCATACTGATACTAACGTAACTGTCAATAACTTCCACTATCCACTAACTCCGTACAGTTAACTTCGTCTCTCTCTTTCAGAGGAGAATCTCACTTGGAAGTTCCCACGCCCTCGAAACAATCACGTGCTTCTAGAAAAGTTCGTTTGCCCGACAACTGTGGCGGCTCTTTCACCCGAGACATTGCCGAGAAAACTATAAAAAAAATGGAAAAAACAAACGAAATATACCAAGTCATCCTGTTTTATTCTATTTGGCACTAATGACTCTGCGTCAAGTTGGCATCTCGACTATTCCATGCACTGAGATACCCACAAAGGTAAACTGGGTTTATTTATTTATTTATTATCTAACATCTTATGCAAAAATCATAATATCTGGATATCAGTAGTGTTAAATAATCAAGAATTGAAATTATTTTCTGGCATACGATTATTTGGATTTTACTCTGATAGCTTTGAGAGATTCTTGATGGTGCATTGTGTTGCAAGCTCGTGCATTACTTTTGTTTGAGTTTGCCGCCTCAATTTCCTTCTCCTTCCCCTCTCCCCACCCCCCTAACTTTTTCTTTATTTTGGACCCTTTTGGTATAAATTCCATCTTAATTAATAATTCCCTCCAGATATTAGGGGGAAAAGAAAAAAAAATAAAAAAGGACCTTCAAATGAACCTTATCTGGCATATCCATAACCGGAGATATCTGAATTCCATATGGAAACACAATATATTCGTTTCCAAATTTTGGGTCAAAAACAGAATCTTCCGAAGATTCACAAATCGGGTACTTGTCAGCTTCAGATATAATTGAATTTTCAATTCCTTTTAGTTTACTTGCCCAATCGATCGTCAAAAATATTTCCTCGTCACCCGTCAATGGCGACGAGTGGACAGGGCAAGTCCTCCGGCCACGAATACTCGAACTCAAACTCAGTTGCTTGAGATCCAGCGGCACTTCTTCAAGGCTCCGCTTCTTTCGGGTCATCAAGATCAAGATTTTCCCGTCACGTTCGATCTTGACTCCAATGCAGCAGAAGCAGGATCAGGGAATCGCCAAGCTGAAATTGGTCCTGTGGTACACTGTCAACTTTCGGCCCATTATGAGCCACAGGTTCCTGGAGTTCATCCTGTCCACGCTGGGCTTCGTGGGTCTGCCGCCCTCAAAGCCAATCACTGCCTCCACCATGGCGTGGCGGGAGTACGTCTACCCGGCTGGCGGGCGGTGGAGGAGAAGGCTACGGGAGGGCCAGCAGCCGCCTAGGCCGAAGCTGCCCTACCCCATAATCGACGGGCTCCACGTCTCGACCTACAAAGCCTTCATCGATGCCGTCGAATTCTACCTGGGAAGGGATATCTCAGATATCTTTCACGTAAGGTTCGCATATCTGGCCTGATCAAGTTTTGGAATGTAGAATCCCAGCTTTTATTGCCCATTACGTCGGATATATCTTAAAAAATATCCTTCCCGATAAGGTGTTGACGGAAGATTTAACTAACGTAGATGTTGATTCTCGTAGAGGTATGCCATTCGGGAGCGCCGACGTTCACATGGAATGGTGCAACATGGAAGACGACGAAGAGGGTTGTTTCTACTACCGGATAGGAACGGTTGACCTGGCAAGTCTCGCACTGTATAACCTAGATAAAGAGAGCGACGAGGATGAGGATATCAGTCGACTCAAGGTCTCCCCTTACGGTGAAAGACCGAACAAGGATGGTCCCGAGCAATGTAATCTCATCCCCTTGGCCAACATTAATGCCGTCTTCCTAAGACAAAGAAAGGACTTCGGGTGGTCAATGAGCTTAGATGCAGCAGATCAGAATTTTGAGTGATCATGTTTGATAAATGCTCTCTCTTCCTCTTTCATTGTGCAATATATGAAAGGTAAGAAAAATCAAACTTGTTACACATACTACTTGTTTGAACTAGTGGCGAATATCCATGCATTAAGCCCAAGCCATCATCAAGGATGTGGAATTCTCTGCAAGTCGATTTCATTCTCAAATGTGGTGGATCCTTCCAATCCGTGGCTTACCCTGCTCTTAGCGCATCTATCATCCTTGCTTTTTCCTGCTCCAACCCAGTTTCGAAATATGAATATAGACATTGTTCGTAACGTTGCACTGTTGCTACATGGCAATGATCGTCTCTGATAGTGCTGAATGTAAGGAATAACATCCTCCATGTATGCAGTTTTATTTCACATAGTTTATTTGAGTCAATAAGGTAGAAATGTACATTATGTTTATCTGTTTAGCAGTCCTATCAGGATTTTTCAACTTCGATTTTCTTTACTTCTTCAACATATGTCATTTCAATCTGGAATAGTTGTAACTTCTTAGTAGTTTTTCCTGGAGGAAGCAGCAGATATTGCATCGATGTAGATTCAGCATATTATACGGACTCGTCCTGTCATAGTATCGGGAAACTCTATAGGTAACTGTTGAATTTTTACTCACAGACCGGAAAAAGAACAAGGTTAAGATATGCATGAAAAATTGAAAATGATCAACATAATGATCCAGAGAGGAAAAAGAAACGATGGAGAGCATTTGGCATAGTACCACTTATCGCAGAGGTCGTATTGATCAGTCTTGGCATTGTACAGGCACCGGCCATCCGACTTTATGCTCCAGGTACAGTCAAAGCACCGGTCATAATCCTTGTAGCAGCGGTATGCATCGTAGACATGGCTTACGCCGGGCCATTCCAAGGTGCACCAGAACAGCGTGGTGCAGAAGAGGTTGGGCCTGAAACTGAATCCAAAGGACCCTCCGGGAGAGATCACACGGACCCTGAGGTCATCGTTCTTGGACCTGCAGTGGACCTTCAGGTTAAATCCTTCCTGCAGATCGTTCCTGATCAGGAACATGGGTCTTGTGTTTCTGCAGGAAACTTGCTCTACAGCTCCCCAACAACAGGAACAGAGCCACCAACAGCAAGACTTCGCCATTGGATGAATCCATCTTGAAGGAAGTGAGAAATGAGGATCCTTTGTCGATTTTTCTTTTGTCTCTCTAGTTTTAATAGTAGAGGATCAATCTATTTTCGGCACATTTGCTGGGACAGTATGAATTGGGCCATTGATTCAAATAACATGATGGAGAATATTCCCTCTGTGCACGGGTTAAATTAAGAAAAAGGAATGAGTGGATGAGAAGATAATTTTTGAGGCTTATGTTTAATTCTATATTTGAAAGCTTCTTTTAGAGTCATATATTCGACCACAAGGAGACTGGTTACCTTCAGTCATCTATGCAGCACAATGTGCAAGCCGATTTTGACAAGATTCTCAACAAACTTAGCTTTATACCTCCAAGGTTCTTTTCTTCATCTTCCAAGTTCAACATTGCTGAATCCATCCTGTCATGGTGCCGAACTTCACTTGATTTCTCAAAAAGAAAAAAAGAAGTCCTCATGATCAGAACAAGCGGCAAATCACATCGTCATATACTAATAGGCTGAGGAGCAATGGCTGATGTACCATGTTTCTTGTTAAATGTCAGCATGTCTTAAGGACATCAAGTGTGATTCCTCATTCACGATTTCATCAGATATGTCCAGAAAGCAGCTTAGTGTCTTGGCATACGCTTAGACTTCTGGGAATTCATGTAGCAGCCTCTTGCTTTTTCTTCTTGAGATAAATGAACGAAAATATCAATACAGACAGAAGGGAAACAATGTAGCTCTACTTAAAGGTGTTCTCTAGTAGTTCCATTGCACTTTCCATGGGTATGAAACTCAGGTAGATGGGTGGTCAGCATCAGAGAGAATTTCCGTCAGAAGAGTTTGTCAGACTTAACTGGTAATGGTAGGAAGGTCACCTGTATCCTGATAGAAAGGGAACAGCCATTGCAGGTGCAAGTTTCATTTGAATTTAACCTCCCCAAAAAGTTTATTTCTAACCCATAGAAATTTGAAACATGTGTGTCAAGGACATGAATAATATGATGCATGCCACTTCAGTTTTTATTCGAAACTACAACCATCCACATATTCTCCTAACAGTGACCGCATTTACCGGAAAGCCTTCACCATGTCTACCCAGCACTATCTGCCTGGTGCATGACCATACTTATTACTGTATGTTCTATACACAGGAGGCTGTTCAGCTTCTGAAGGATGGAGCTGACCTGATGAAGTGCTCACAAACTTATTGTCCTATCCACTGCATGCCAATTGACAAGGGTAATCTCTTGAGTCTTAAGGTGTGTCCTTTCCCTGAAGATCCCAAGGTCTGGAATTAACTGCAGATCAGAGTGACGGCTGTTGTTACAGAAGAATTTGGAGCATAATATGCAGACCCTGCATCATTATCCTGTAGTGTAGCCTATTCTATATTCGCCATGTCTAGTATTTTTCGTCTTTCACTATATTCAGCTCTGGAGGTGAAAGTGTGTTAGAAGACAGGATTCCTGAGGTTCCAACTAGCCTCTCACCTGTGTACGACAGCAGTCAGCTGCTTTAGCTTTAGCATGCACTTGCTGAAGGCCACTATGGTTGGCAGAAGTAGGTGAAAATCTTCCTAAGCTGCTCGCTTGAATGCAAGCTGAGCTTAGACCTGAGGAATGCCCATTTACTTTTTGATTTTCTCCATGTACAAGGGAGTCGAAAAAATTCAGATCTATGCACGCTCGAGGACAAACCGAAATACACTTTCCGGCTGCTAAATTTCACCAGCTCCCCAGGGGTTTGTCTCTGGGCTTGGTCGAAACTTGAATCCATTCAAGTTCCGTAGTCTTGTCAACTGCCATTGCAGGTAAAACTCATTTTTCGTGCATCTACAGATCTTATTAAGAGGAAAACTCCGTGGACAGGATGGAGTGAGCATTCTTCTGCTCCATAAAACAGGAAAAGCTGATGTTTTCACTGCTGAAGCAGGGGTATATTCAACCCAACTAGGACTCTTTGAATCAGCACCAGCCTCCCAACCACTGCTACGCTGAAACTGAACAGCCCGGATCTGCTATCCTGAGTGATCTATTTTCAATTTGTAGCGAGCTTCAGATGTTTTGGTAACTGCAGACGATCAATAAAAACGGATATAAATTCTACTGTTTGTCATGTGCCAGAAGAATTGGTTCATTTTTTAGCTACAGTAACTTGCTGATCGAAAATTACTGCATCAACACAAAGTGATTTTCATCCAGCACCTGTAGTGATCACAATCATCGAATAAATTCAATCAAAATATTTCAAATGACCAGAGAATTTTCCAGCTCGGGCAGTCGCACCCAGTTCGGGTTCCTTCCTGGCTCGAATTGTCGATGAAAGTATGAACATACAGATTGTTGAATATGACAACCCAATGACCAAATCTGATCAATTTCAAACTCTAGGATGCCCAGTTCCAATTCCGACTGCGCATGTCTCATGAGTTCACACTCTTAACTATTCTTTTAAGCACCAGTCCAAACGTCTAGTAGACACTTAACTATCCAAATTCGATTGACAAAACTGTTCTAATTATAGATTTTTTTTTCAATCCATATAAACTTAAAAAGACACCGTATTCTCAACTTTGACTATATCACCATTCACACAGTCACATGCAAAATCTTCACACCTAAAATCTCTTTTTATCAGCTAAGAATTGAGACTTTAACTGAATACCAAATTCAGTTTTTCTCTTCTCGGCCGTTTTCATTCAGCTTTCTGGTATAGCCCACGATGACCGCAGGCACTTGGAAATCGACAAAAAGATGGGTAATTTCCAATCAGAACAGATTAAGGGAGAACACAACGTTGGAGAAGAGACCGATTGGTTCCGTTCTCTGCATGTCATTCTTGACCATTGACTGTTAACTCGATGCTGAATAGTTTATGCCATCCATTGCTGGCTTTTCAATGAATGCGCTCTCCATCTTGTGTCCATACCAAATGCATTTAATCTCATGGGGCTGCCACCCTGTCATTTTGAACTCCCGAATGGTTCATCATCATCATCATCACCGTCATCGACGTTGTTGTTATCAGCATCTCGGCCTTATAACTACTACCGTCTCGATCGCACGGCTTGATAGTGACAACCGCTGTATGGTCCATGAAGTTTATACGTAATTCGATCGAGGCATGTGGTTGAAATTGGGTATAATATGCATTAGGCACACACCCGATCAAAGTGTAATATATACCCTTCTTCGTCTGATCAAAGACACGGGCTTACATGGATTTGTTAAAAAAAAAAAGAGGCTTATTGTATGAAATTGACGGATAGACATCAGATGATTTGACATGGAAATGTATCCATTTTTTAGATATGATTTATCTAATATTTTTCTTTCATTATTATCAGTTTTTCTTATTTATTTATTATATATACATATTTTTTCAAAAAAAAAATTGTCCCAAAAGCATCCATTGTATTGTAGAGCTTTACCGGTCGACTGAACAGAATATTGAGGGAAAGAGATCAAGAAGTTGGGCACTTCGAACTCGCACAAAAACGATTTTTCAACCCTTTAATTTGAAAATTAAAGGAACGAAAATTCTTTGGAGGAGAAATGATCGAACCAGTCCTCACTTTGACCAAACCAACACTATTCTAATGCATGCTGGCACCGGTCTTGTCTCTCCAAACATCAGAAGTCCACCTCGAACTGTAACTAGTAGCAAGAGAGTCTGACCATTCGGCCATCGATCGGGTTGGCAGCCTCCAATCCATCCACCACAAAAATGGGGCCTTTCCATGTCTGCCGAGTCCGTCTCCCCCACAAACCCCGGCGGGTTCTGCATCGACACGAAAGATTGAACCTTATTGAACGGGCGTCCGTGACATGCTTTCCTGTTTTTTTGGGGCGAGTACTGCCTCGGATAGCAGTTAGTGCTGATGTTCTGTCGATCAATTTTGAACTGCAGTCCGTTGTAAGGCTCGGTCAACGGTCGATCCGGTTCAGAATTGGCGGGGACTTTCGGTCAGGGTACGCAGTACTGGAGGTCCTATAGCCAGGTTCCGGTCCAGTGGCATTTATTATGAGAGCCTGCGAACGGGGTTAGTGGAAGGCAGGTGGAAGAGTGAAAGCTAGTGCGTCAAGGCTTGAATTTCCGGCTATGTGACGATGTCGTGTCCCCATTGCTTTCCAAGTAATGGATGAAATAAAGGCGCCGGCCACTGGAGACCCCTTCTTTTTTCCTCCCACCGTGACAAAGTAGTTCTCATTTTTAATATTTTTTTCGATTACACAGGACGTTTGTGAGCACATGAAGAACAAGAGATCATCGTGAGTTTCATTTATCAGAATTGAATATGAAATTCTGCACTTATTAATTGAAAACGATATTATATTTTAGCAGATTAATTAAAATTGAATATAAACAAGTGCGAGGATGCCATTGCGATGTCATATGTTCCCTCGATCACCATGTTTGGAGATAGTGTTGTTAAAAATGCGGTCCGGGCTGGTTCAAGACGGGTCTAGAACCCTTTGACCAAGTTACGGTTCTGTCTATTTTCTTAATTGACCGGTCCGGTTATAAGTCATGGTTTAGGCAAATATGAATCGATTCGAAACCACTTATAAACAGACCGATTAATAGTCCATGCCGGTTTGGCTTATGAACCGTCCATCTTTTTAATTTTTAAAAAAATTATTTTAAATGAATATTTTTACAAAAATTAATTTTAAATTGACATGACAAAATCCGATCGTTGATTTGTAGGATTTTTAGCGGTCTAGGTCGGTTTTCAACCGTTCCAGGCCAATTTAGCAGGGTAACGATCCGGGTCAGTTACAGGTTCAACAAGTCCATATTCCGAAACCGGCCCGTAACCGCCCCAAATCCACTAAGAACGGATACAGGTCGGGTTAGGAGATGTCTGGCCGGATCCTGGTTTAACATATCTATTTGGAGATAATCCTCTGTCTCGTTCGCATGAGCCAATACCATCGAATCTGATTGTAGTTCCGGATTAACAAATTTTCGCTTCAGCACATAAGAGTCCTGACGGTCATCGATGCATAGCACAGTCACGCGGTTAGGGAGAAGAAACCAGCCCTTGCGAGGGCAGTGGCTTAGCCATGACCTCAGTCTATTGGTTCGTTTTCTCTTCCCGTGTTGCCCATTACTAAACCTGCAAGCTTCTCTTGTAACCCAAACGATGATGCGAGACTCAGACTCGGCTATGGATCGCTTGCCCGTGAGCTGATCCCAACAGACTACGACCTCTTTCAACGTCTCTGTTCTCTATTCTCCCGAAATCTGTTGGATAGAAGTGAAAAGAAAAAAAAAAAAAGCCAGGAATATTTACCAATATTGCCTGATGGCATGCATGTTTTCCTCAGAAAACCTGGCTTGAGTCTTGCAGTTGCAGATCAAACTTCTGGATAAGATGAGACACATCCTTAATCAAAGTTGATCATGAAATTCATTGTTTCTTGCCAAGCTGTTGGTGGGCGTCTGAACTTCTTGACATTTTTTTTTCCCCGGTCCTACAAATGCATGATCGCACAATGATTCATTGTGTTGGATTTATGCATATAGGTCACCGCTGGCACGACAGGATCGAGTAATAGCTTGGGATGCTCCATATAGCAATCACTTGCCACGGGGAGAGCGGAACTGTGGAG
Organism: Sonneratia caseolaris; assembly: GCA_900006705.1. Lineage (NCBI taxonomy): Eukaryota > Viridiplantae > Streptophyta > Magnoliopsida > Myrtales > Lythraceae > Sonneratia > Sonneratia caseolaris. The sequence goes on from CXYZ01007780.1 coordinate 130,520, forward strand.
AGTGGTTTAGACGAGAGGGCACCTCAGACGATAGAGACAACCTCGGTCACCTTCCCCATTGACTCGTCATTCGTCCACGGGCACTAACCACCGACCCACTCCTCGGACACCCCCCACGCCCTGTATCTCTCTATGCTCCGGGCGCATGCTCCCTGCCTATCGGTCTGAGTTTGGTATGATACAAAAGATCGTGAACCGGGACCACACAGGTTCATTGGCTCCCGCAGTTCGTTCCGTGCTTCCCTCCGAAGTCTGCCTATAAATTCCACGGCATTTTCCTCTACTCATACTCGCAAAAAGAGACCAAAACCGAGGAATCCTCCGGGTAGAATCTCAGATAATTCCATCTCCTCTCTCACTCGCCGGCAGCGCTACCGCCGCCGCCATCACCTATGGACGTTCGCCGGAGACATGCTGAGCCTGTGGAGGCCCCACTTAAGCCCAAAGAGCTCCACCACAGCCAGGAGCCGCCACACACCGAAGCTGCTCCCGCGGCAGGCGCGCTCCACCTGGCCAACGCCTCCTCCGTCGTCGTCTTCTTCTCCGCCCTGTACTACCTCCTCTCCCGGTGGAGGGAGAAGATCCGCACCGGGGCCCCTCTCCACGTGGTCACCCCCTCCGAGATGGCTGCCATCGCGAGCCTCGTCGGCTCCTTCGTGTGGTTCTTCGGCTTCGACTTTGTGCAGTCGTTGATCCTCCGCCCATCCTCCGATGTGTGGGCCGAGGATGAGAATGAGAAGACCGAGGAAGTCATCCTCAAGGACGATTCCCGAAAATCACCGTGCTTGCAGGCTCCTGAGGACTGCCTTCCAGTCCCGCCGGTGCCCCTGAAGTCGAAGACCGTTGACCCGATCCCGGAGGAGAAAGTGATAGAGACCATCCAGGGCATATCAACCGAGGATGAGGACATCATCAACTCTGTGGTGGCAGGGACCACACCTTCATACTCGCTTGAGTCGAAGCTCGGGGACTGCAGGAGGGCAGCGGGGATCCGGCGCGAGGCGCTGCAGCGGACCACGGGGCGGTCGCTGGCAGGGCTGCCATTGGACGGGTTCAACTACCAGTCAATCCTGGGGCAGTGCTGCGAGATGCCGGTGGGCTATGTGCAGATCCCCGTGGGGATCATTGGGCCTCTCAAGCTGGACGGGAGGGAGTACACGGTCCCGATGGCCACCACGGAGGGGACCCTCGTGGCCAGCGCCAACCGGGGCTGCAAGGCCATCGCTCTGTCGGGGGGCGCCACCAGCGTCGTCCTCCGGGACGGGATGACGAGGGCCCCGGTGGTGAGGTTCGGGACCGTCACCAGGGCCGCCGACCTCAAGTTCTTCCTGGAGAGCCCGGCCAATTTCGAGGCCATAGCTGCCGTCTTCAACAGGTAGACATTCGTATATATTTGAACTGATTCGACTCAAATGAAGATGAAACTGTCTATGTCATTAGATTCTTACGTATATGTTTCTGGTAAAACAGTTCGAGCCGATTTGCGAGGCTTCAGAGCATCAAGTGTGCTGTCGCAGGGAAGAACCTCTACATGCGATTCTCGTGTAGCACCGGGGACGCCATGGGAATGAACATGGTGTCGAAGGGCGTCCAGAACGTCCTCGACTTCCTCCAGAAGGACTTCTCGGACATGGAAGTGGTCGGGATCTCAGGCAACTTCTGCTCCGACAAGAAGCCGGCCGCGGTGAACTGGATCGAGGGCCGGGGCAAGTCAGTGGTGTGCGAGGCCATCATAAAGGGGGACGTGGTGAGGAAGGTGCTCAAGACGAGCGTCGAGGCCCTGGTGGAGCTCAACGTGCTCAAGAACCTCGCCGGCTCCGCCATGGCTGGGGCCCTCGGAGGGTTCAACGCCCACGCCAGTAACATCCTGACCGCCATCTACATCGCCACCGGACAGGACCCAGCACAGAATATCGAGAGCTCCCACTGCCTGACGATGATGGAGGCTGTCAATGATGGGCAAGACATCCATGTTTCCGTCACAATGCCTTCTATCGAGGTAGTTAATCACACGACGCTTCTGGAATCAAATGAAATGAAATTGCTGCATTCATAAAGTCGTAGATCTTAAGGATTTGTCTTGTTGCAATATGTTTTCAGGTGGGGACTGTTGGAGGGGGAACACAGCTGGCGTCGCAGTCAGCTTGCTTGAACCTGCTGGGAGTGAAGGGGGCCAGCAAGGAGACCCCGGGGGCCAACTCGAGGCAGCTCGCCAGGATAGTGGCCGGGTCAGTCCTCGCAGGAGAGCTCTCCCTCATGTCTGCGCTGGCCGCCGGGCATCTGGTCCGAAGCCACATGAAGTACAACCGGTCAAGCAAGGAGGTGCTCAAGGCATCCTCTTAATCTGAGGTCGGGAGCGAATCGGGTTCCGTATCCAAGGAAAGAACCGGCTCGGACAGAGAGAGACCAGCAGTGCAGTGACAATCTGTTGTTGTTCCATTACATGATATTCTTTGTTTTCAGCATCTATAAGCCCAAGTAAGAAGCATACTTAAGTGGTGTAAAGTGATCCTTTGTAATATCAGTAACATCCTTCTCCCCTTTCAAGGGAGCCATGGTTTCACATCCATGAGTACGTACACTTCCGGGTCGAAAAGCCATTTACCAGAGAAATTGCCCGTCTGGGACAGAGAGTCACTGCATCATGGAGGCCGGACCGTTTCTAAGAATAATCATATCTATCACCCGTTTGATTTGCCAATCACATTTCCTTACTGGTTCGAAAAATGATCGGATGATGATGAGCACTTGTGTTTGATTGGTAAACATAGGATGGATAGCACACGTTCAAAACTGACTTCGAAAATGTCAGGCAGTTCCATCACGGAAGAAAGGCGAGCCGACTTGATCTGTCAGTCACGTGCTGATTGTCATTCAGCACACATGAAAAACGTGTCTTGTCACTAAGATGGAATTCCTAACGTGACCGCTGCCATTGAAAACAGGTCCGGTAGCGCCGTTCCAGGAGCGCCGATGGAGACCGCGGCCGAAACCAATGGAAGAGGGATCGTCCCTACCGCTAGGATGCTAACACGGTCTTCGTGTTCATTTTGTCTACAATTTTATGTGACTTTTTTCCTCCATGTATTTCAAAATCACTATAAATCATAGTTTTTAATGCTAGATCGGGCATATTAGTCAGATCGGTTCAATTAAAAATTAGACAGTCAACCGATCCGGTTTATCTAATTAATTCCAATATAATCTAAATTCAATTAGATTCATTTAAATTAACTAATTTCTTATTCAATCATTAAATCTAAATAATTCGATATTTAAATTCGATAAATTAAAAATTATTAAAAAAAAGAGCCTCACCAAAATTAATATCAATTAAAAATATTTTTATTAAACTTAAATATCATATTATAATAGATATTTTACCCATTACTCTTAATTATATATTATTATTATTATTTATTAAATATATAATTTAATGCATATCATAACTTTAGCGCGTTGAGTTCACTTTGGATGTCAAGTGAAGCGTTGTGCGGTGTAATTTGAATTTCCATCTTTTCATTGGTTAATTATTATTTTGCTTAAATTATTCTTGTCGGAATAAAAAAAATAAAATAAAAAGGTGTACACTAGAGGAATAAATCGCCTCTGATGGCTTGAGAAAACCTTTTTGTTCCTTTCTTCTTGTTTTTTTTTTTTTCTTCCTTTCGAGCAAGGCAAGTGAACGAGCCGAGCCAATTCTTTGGACCCACAGGGTGCCTGTAAAATTCAAGACAGCATCAGATGCGTGATGCGACCCGGTTCATAATCCAAAAAATGTAGAACATGATTTTTGCTTTTGGGTACTGGACACGTTGTCGTCATCGTCTTAAAAAGTGTACGCATTTATCATCTCCGGCGGTGCAATTCACGTGGGAGGCAGGGTGGTCTATGGCACCATCCCACCAGCCTCTCTACGAGCCTCTCGCCCATAGTTCAACGACACTAGGTTGTCGTTGTCGTTGATCCGAAAAACGTGAGTCGTGCCACCAAGGTGCGACGGGGACGGCGATGGCAACATCGACGTGTCGACCGAACCAAGAATCGACACGGAAAGCCATGTGTCTGTGGGTGGAGAAATGAAAGGGGACACTTGGGAAAGAAAGCATGAAGGGATGGTTATGATTTGACGGAAATAATCAGATTATTAACCATTATGTACGATACAGTTTGTAGTTGGGCCAACTTTATCAGAAGTTATTGTTTTGAAATTCCAAGTGGAGTCGATGCCACAAGCGAGAGGGAATTTAGTCTCGGTTAACCGGGGAAGTGGGTTACTGATTTTTTTTTCCAAGCCGAGAGAGAGGACCGGGGGGGATGGTGGGTGGGTGAAGGGTGTTGATTAGGGGAACCACACGATTGGCGCTTGGACTCGTGGGGAAGTCAATTTTGGCAGCAATCGTACCACTGTATGCGAGGTTGCTTTTCCAACCCGCCATTAAGAGCCTCCGAATTAGAGCAAAACAAATTTCTATATAGATGTAGACGTATCCCATTATCAAATCAGCATGCATTTACTCATGGGAGCAATGTCAAACGATTACAGCCTGTCATATTATATAGGATTACGGGTGACATGACACACATAGTCGACTCTGATTTCACCCCCTTGAGATAAGGCAAGCCGGTCAATTAAAGTGGTTAGCAAGTTCGCATGTTTGAATACAATGAACAAAGAAAATAAATAATATGTAGAGATTTACTGCTTTGCATATCTACAGCCAGAAACTTGATTTAGAGCCAGTGAGTGCATCATGATAGAATCGACAGAGCTAAGAACTGTTGAGCAACACTTTTTTTTTGTGTGTACAACAGACACTGAATATTCTGAACATCCTGTTTGAGTCGGTATGATCGATCATCATCCATGTCACCTGATGCAATGACCTTACCGGGCATAAACTACCCAATTAGCCCTCAAATTCCTCTATCCGGTCCCCTCCTAGTTTTTCTTTCCGGTTTCTATCATCAACCAAGGTGATGATTCTTGCCCTTGAATAGCAAAAGTAATATGGGAGAGTTAGCCTCGAGTGATACGTGCATCAAAAAAAGTGAAGCTAGCAGTCTTCCAATCGGGAAGAGCAGAGAATCAGTCATCTTTCAGTCTCTTGAGAAGCCTTGAAGCCCACCTTCGGACACCCCGCTTAAGAGTGTAACCCACAAAAACGCCAGCCACAAAGAAAACCGCGCAGAGTTTCGAACACGTCCATAGGGATACTGCTAAACTGCAACGGAGCCATAGAGAGGAAACAAGAGATCAACACATATCTTCTGGTTAATAGGACAAAGGGATATATGGTCATTTAGATCTACCACTTGGTCCATGGCAAAGCTAAGTTTGTCAGCTGATAATAAATAGATAAACAGCCCACCAAAAGGCAATAACTCCTTGGACTTTGAATAGAGGTTGATGAACGAATTGAATGATAGAGAACAAATATCACTCAAAGATACGGGAAACGACCATCCCCTCAGGCCAAAAATAACCAGAATCACAACTCACACCAGTGTAGGTCCAGTTGACAACAAGGATTTAAGCTTGGCCGACTAACGGTCCATGTAGTTGCCAATCTTTCATTTTTCATATCTCACTAGGTTTCTTGCTGATAGAAACTCAAACTTTCTAGACCTGAACTCCCTCAAATAAGCATAGCATAATCCCAATTCTAATTTCTGAGCACCTCTCTATCCTCGAACGCACACGCGCTACTTCACGGAATGTTACAGTAGAAATACTAAGTCAGGGAACTGCTATTATAACTATGCTGAACCTTTCCCAGCAGACATTGCTAAAGACAGCCAGCTTCTATAATAAAGCAAGCTTTAGTGCAAGTACATTCACATAATTGCTTTGAAGGCACACATGTAGGTAGCTAGTAGCTCTCTCGAAGGTTCAAAACTCGATATGAGTTACATGAGTGCCCAAAGCACAGAGAATCGGTGCAGGCGAGAGGTTTGAATCATCATCTAGCAAGACCGCTCAAAGCACGGCTCTATGCGTCATATTGCATTCTTTCATGAGACAGTCGCACGTGCATATGAACCTAAAAATATCGAAACCAACCAAGAGAGGGCAAATACCGAGGATTTCTTGTGATCAGGACGCCCGGATGGTCGGGACCAGATAGCGCAGCAGCCACTCCGACAGCTCTGCCTTCTCCGCCGACATGCGAACCCTCGGAGGATCCTGAACCGTCAAACTTCACACCTTTCGAGACCCCGCGGATAAATTTCTGCATTCCCTCCATCTCCGTCGAAATTCACATCAGCCACAGAAAAATATTATGAACCTTTCAGGGCGTTAATATTTTGAAATTCCTCTAAAGTTTCGAGCAGAGAATGGAGAACGATCAAATGGCAACGGAAAGAGAAGATCTCTCTGACGGCGGACCCCAATTTCTGGTTAGGGTTTTTCTCATGGGTTTTGGATTTGCGAGCCTGCGACTTCTCGTTCTCAGCGCCGTCATGACAGTTCCAATTATGCCCCTGCGGTCTACTATTAATCTCATTTCGGCCCCTACAAAATCCGATGGACTAGGCCGAAAAATCTTCCAATGATGGACTGGGCCGGGCTGGGCTGGTCTGGTCTGGGTTTAATGGTAGAAGGGGGAGGATGAGAAGTCAAGTAGGCCCAATGGAAAAAATGGAACATTTCCACATCATCTAAATTCCAAGTTATCTCAAATTCTATTGTCAATAATAGGAAAAGCATTTTTAGATCCACCGATAGATAGGCGCTCCTCCGATCCCCATCCAAGGACTTGGCTGTACTCGGATACAGGTACTGAATTTTCATGAGTATATGACAAGTAATTAGATTCAACAGAAACAAAAAATTATGATCACTCTCAAATAAATAGACGATAGAATCCTTTGTGTGCGCGCGCGCGGAGGGGACTCAGAATGAGCTTCCGTTTTAATTATTTTCCATAAGAATCTTCCATTTAATTATTGGAATAAATAATTTAATAATTACAAGAAATAATATTATTAAAGAAGGGAAAAAAAGAAAGAGCAGCAAGCACAACTCGTCCACCGAGGAACTTGGGCAGTGCCCGAGATGATCTTTGTGATTTGGTCGGCAATTGTTTTTCCGTCAATCAGGTGACAAACCCTAGGCCAATTAATTGTCCACTGTTCCATTAATTAGGGGGCAGGGGGTAGAGGTCACAGATTTTTTTTAAAATAAAAATATATTAAATTTGAATCTAGGGACATTTCACCAATTTTAAGGTCTTATTTATATTTTATTAAATAATTTTTTTATGAAAATAAATGTCGCTAATAAATTTATTTACGAAAATTAAATTCTTGAATTTACGCAAAAATCAGAAAAGCTTCCACTCTGGGTCTCATTGAGTACCGACATTTCAGATTTGCTCCTTCCAACCAAGTGCAAACTAGCTGAAGTGCACCTGATATTAGTTTGTAGTCGAATCTGAATCCTTGGAAAAATTTTCGTCGATCCTCTCAACCTAAAATTCGATCATTGGATCACCTATTTGGAGTTTAGTGAAAGAATCACTAATTCAATTGAAAGTTTGTTATATATTATGATAGTATTATATCTCATGAGATTTTATAATAAAATATGTGGTACAATCACATGATTACACGAAGCATATGCGCGCTTACATGACTGGGTGCACAAAAAGAAATCTGATTTAGATTTACACTAATCTCACTTTTTAATTAAAATAATTAGAGAGAATCACCCGTTTATTGGGATACGACGGCATGAAAGAAACCGCCATTTTCAATAATTAATTGTGCCCTAATTTCTTTATCTAAAAAAATAAAAATAAAAACCAGGCTTGAAATTTGCATGCCCGGTTCTCTAAAAAGTGGGTGGAGATGATATGCTAAATATTAGAACAGATTCTATCGAGGTGGTTCATCGCCATCTCATTATTGGAAGAATTTCATTTATTAATATTTCGGTTCGATTTCAAATATAGAAATAAGAGCGCACCCAATAAGATTAGGAATATTAATTTGTGAAGGCAATATGCTAAATATACAGTAGAATCGAATCACGATGTGACCGGGTAAGGGTTCAGTATGATCGGCTTGTGATCGAAAAAAATTGCAATACAAACTAGATTGATTTTATACATACAACCCTTAATTTCTTTTACACACAAACTAATATTTAAAAATTTAATTTAATTTGATCTATTTTATTTTTTAAAAGAATTATATTTAGTTGATCGAGCACGGCTGGGATTGAGTACCTGAGTGAATAATTGGAAGACAAAATCTAAGAAACATCGTCTCTGCTGCGACATGTGTCGGCATTGTTCAGTGAATTAGGCCATATGATTCATTTACAAGAATTTAATAGGGTGGGGCTAGGTGTTGGAGCTGGCGCCTGCGCCGGCGCCGGCCCTCCATCTCCGCCGAGCTCGAAGTTCGATAACTAAACCAGACCTACGAAGTAGTTACCTATCTAAAGTCTGAACCCCCACCAATTTTTTTTGGTCCAATTAAAATTATTCGTCAATAAATTAATTAAGCTGAGCTGAAGCAAATCCCATCTTAGCCCTTAGTATTATTAAAGTTTCTCGAAATCCATGTGTTGAATTATTTTAAATTGCATTTTTAACCTCGTTCAAGGATACCGCTGTTAAAAAAAATGGGGAATTATGTACGTTAATATCCAAGTTATCCAAGTTATCGGCCTGGCCTGCCTGCACGGTGGCAGTCGAACCGAGGTAATACCTATCATGTCATTCCAATTTTATTGGAATTCTTCTGCACTCTTAAACGGACAAATCTAACTCGAGCTCGTCCAAACAAAGATGTATTTGAATGTATGGATATCATAGTGCACAAAAAAAAGTATTATAATCAATTTTAACCTTGTCCTCTTAGCACTGATCGTTCCATCGGATCTGATCGGATTCACAACCCCATATTATACTGATTTAATGCCTTGTTTGATTCTGTATAAGAGTGAAAATGATTCAGACGGTAGGCGTGTTCGAGTGGTTCGGTACTCATCATCCCAATGAGAGGACTCGAGTTCGAATCCCACCTGCAGCGGGGAGCTCTTAACCCCTTAAATGGGCCGACCCAAGGCGATTCGGATTAGTCAACTGGATAAAAGTTCATCTAGATATCGACGGTTTATACAAAAAAAAATTATTCAGACCAAGTGATTTTTTTGACAAATTAGTAAGGATCACCCTTTTTTTCGTTATGATTTTTTTAAATAAAAAATTATATTTTCATTTACCAATAGTAAAGAAATTAATATTTATTAATTTAAACTTTTTCGAGCTCAAACTTTTTATATATTATAATTAGAGCATTATTATATAGAATTAATCGAGAAATTAAATTAATTTTGAACATCAATGATGGAGTCATCGATAGTAAATTATTATAAATTACATAATTAAAAATCAATCAATAGCAATCTTAAATACATAATTAGATAAATTAACCATAAAAGTCAATATTAAATAAATTATTAGAATCAACAACCTACATGAATACATATAATTTTAAATCTTGGGTTAGTGTCGGGCTCCATCGATTTTTTTAGATTATCTATAACTTAAAAACTACTCAAATTTTATGTAATGAACATAAAAAATTGACATTTTTGAGCCAATTTTGCTTCAGTTCTTTCGGGTTTTGATTTTCTCCGTCTTTTTCTTTCACCGCTAATTTCGTAAATTATATTTAAATTTGAGAGATACTGGTATTTGAAGAATTTTCTAACTAGACAAAAATAGACAGGGGAGATGGTATCCCCGGCAAAATATGAGAGGGGCACATCTGTAAGTTTACGAGAGCGACACATGTCAAGAAATAAAGAAAGAGGTTGCATCTCCCCCACCATCACCGCCGTTGATGGGTGCACTGCGTGCTACTATTTACATGTCGTATAATTTAACCAACTCACATTTAATTAATCATCCTAAGTCAGAGCCCCTACCTATGCTATATAATTAAAGATAATAAATTGATTATATTCCCCCAACCTAGAAAATACACACATCAGAGAAATATATATAGTGTCATAATGTCATATTTAATATAATATTAAAACATTTAAATTCAATTATCTTGAATCAGCTCATTTCTTCCTGCTCTCGTATCAAATTTGTCACGATTCACATGATATATGCGTAGCAGTTGACTTACATGGCCCCCCTCCTCCCTCCGGCATCCTATATAAATACATCGTCTCCTTCCCCTTCGCTTCGACACCAGCAACTCCCCTGAAATTTCTTGTTCATTCTGTTCGCCCATGCGATTCGGGTCTGATCTTACTCGGACTCCCCGGCCAAGTTCAGAAGGAAACGTTCGACTTAACGTACGTCGATCACGAGTTGCGTCCCTCTTGGGTTATCGATCACAGAGCGCTCGCTGGATAAAGCGTTTGGTGGAATATGTACTGCCTAGTGTACACGAGGTCGAGTCTCTGCACGGCGGCTCTCATCTTCTACACCATCCTATGGCTCCCCCTGGTGCAGCTCAAGAAATCCCTCCTCCAGTTCGTCTCGCCGCGGGCGCTGGAAAGCTCCCATGAGTTACAGCTCCCCGCAGCCCGGTTCGGGGATCTGCAGAGATCGAGACCATCGCGCTGCAATGCCAGTAATGAGCGAGAAGGGGAAGAAGAAGAAGAAGAAGAAGGCGTGCTGTGCTCCATATGCTTGGCGGAGATCGAGGAGGAGGAGGCCGTGAGCGAGCTGCCGGGGTGCAGCCACATCTTCCACTGGGGCTGCATCGAGCGGTGGCTCGAGAAGTGCCAGTTCACCTGCCCGCTCTGCCGGTCTCTCCTCTTCGATCAATGCAAACTCCCGCAGCACAGCTGACAGTTCATATATATATATATATATGTATGTATGTATATCTCGGATGGCTGGACATGATCGCTTGAATTTAAACGAGTCATATCGATGTCTCGGCTCCTAGAGATTGTTCGATGATCGATCTTCTTGTTGTCGAGACCAAAATACAAGGCCGGAAGAGATTGATTTCCCAAATTTATTTTGCTCCTTATCGCCTATTCTGCCGATCACTGCCTACAGGCAAGCCGACTGTGGATAAATTAATAAATCGACTATAGTTTGACGTAGGAATCGATGCCCACATCTCCTTACCCTTACCTGATCAACTCGTCCGATTCCTTGTCTCTGTGTAATTCAGATTGTGAACGGAGATTGTGATTTGAACCCTTGTCTCAGTTTTGAATTTTTTTGGCAGTGCGATGCATTGTAGTCTGTCGAAGAAGCAACAGACGGTGGACTGTCACTTTGGACTGAAAATCGCCATACAAGACGTGATCATTTGGCATGGTCACACCTTGGTCCATTTCCTTAAACCAAGCAAATATGACCTTTGCATTCACAAGCAGCTTCAAGCTGTTATGTCATTCGAATGACGTACCGGTGTAGACATGTCGGTAGCACTCAGCCTGTAGGAAGACAACTCTCCCTAACGATAAATATATCAATTTTACGAGACTGGGACAAAAGCAGGTCCATCGATCACAACATCGGGCGTAGTGCCGAAAACTTCCCACACTCGTATCACAGGAAAGCATCCTTCTCAAGCAGGTTTAGTACCTCCTGCTGGCTGTTGAGCTTGGCAACATCTATAGGAGTCTTCCCGTCGAGGTTTTTAAGGGTTCTGCAGGGTCGAAATTTTGCAGAAATTAGCTTGAGGAGAGCAACATAAGTCCCCAGACACCTGATCCATGCAGGTTAGAGATGGGGTAAATTTTGGGTAAGGTGCTGACTTACACAGCTGCTCCATGCTCCAACAAAAGCGCCACACAATCCTTTCTACCATAGCCAGCTGCATAGTGAAGCGCTGTGTTCTTGTTCTTGTCCAAGGCATCTACAGCTACTCCTGCCTCGAGGAGGACTTGGGCACACTTCACCTGTTATAATGAACTTCCGAGTTTATTTAAGATGAAATCAGTTTCTGGGGAATGTGATATCTCATAAATCGAACTTCAAGCCCTGGTGTGACCGGGTGGAAAACCATGAAGATCTACCACAAGAGTTATGCCATAAACCAAGAAGTTGGTTCATCCACTCTTAAATAAAGGCAGGACCAGTACTACCGGGAGATTGACTGTGCATTCTTCTCTGTGACAAGAAGCTTTTGACTGACGTGTATATCGCACAAAATGAACGTACCTCGCCATATCCACACGCAAAATGCAAGGCTGTTCTTCCCTCAGAATCCTCCTCATCCTTGCTTGCACCTTCCTCCAGTGCTTTTTTCAGACCCTGTTCAACAAACAGACTGAAGTCTCACCGCTTGCAGATATTACCATCTTAAAATGCAGTTTGCTCGTAGGATGTACAACTCGGCATGAGGCTCAAGTAAATTACTTGGTGCGGTCAATAATCAAAGGACATACAGTGTGGCTATGAGCGTATGCTATGATAGCAAATAACAGGCGCACACTCACAAAGACAATGAAGTGCAGGAAACTCGTGATCTTGTTTTCTATTGGGAGGTAAAACTGATCGAAGAGCTTAAACTTTGCCTCGTCTCCTGATCCATTCCACTCATTCAATTTCTGCCGGCAAGATCCTAATTGATCTTCCAGCCTCATGATGAAAGAGTCTAAGTACATACAAATAAAGTTATACCTCCACGTCGCCAACACTAGCCGTTTGATGAACAATTGATTCATCATCGTTCCCTGCATCCTCTGTCTCCTCAGTAATAGGAATCTCAGCGGAAGCGGCTCCCTCTCCAGAAACTGCAAACCCCATAGCCTCCCCCAATTTCTTTAGAACTTCTCTATCGTTCCAGTACCTGAACAGGAGGAATGAGCCGAATCTTAAGACCTCCATCAAAAGATTGAGATATCGTAACTCATAACAGCTTGTGATGATACTAGAGTAAGATATCATGTAAACTACAACCTAACCTCATCATGGCAGCAGGACCGCCAGTCTCAATTTCTTCCAGTATGTGCTTCAGAGCTGGGTCCTCTTTAACACGGGCCATCCTTTCCTCCATTACTTCTTTGTTCAATGGATTCGCAAAATTTTGGAGCATGCTAGACATAGATGGATCCTTCGAGATGAAAAACAGATGAAAAGTACGAATAGATCTAACATTGCTCGATGGAATTACTTCAGGTTTCACGGCAAAATTAGAGGGAGGTGATCATGTACTACCTGCATCAGGGCATTGCCAAGTCGCTCTGCCATAGCAGTGAACTGTGGGTTTTGCATAACCTGCTGCACAGTAGCATAATACTGCTGAGCGTCAAACTGGGGAACAGCAGCTTCTCCTGTTGTACCTTGAAAGGTCTTCTGAAGCTTCTCCGCCATCTTGTTGAAGGAGGGGTCTTTGGCTATCTGTTCAGCCAATTCCTTGATGCTAGGATCCTAGAGTGAAACAACGGAGACCTTAGGTATATAATCGGGTATCAGAAAATATGTGAAGATGCCTATGAACATAGAAAGTCAATAAGGCTCCGACTTTCTAAACTTGCTAAACTTGGGAAAATATCATTCCTTCTCGTGCTAAATCCTGCTGCTTTCTCATCCTTCACCTCTGCCTCACATTGCTTTTCTTGGTATCCCTCGGCCGTTCACAGAACCTCGGGAGTAGTAGCTCATGTGTCTAACACCGAGAGGGAAAGGAGGTGACGAGCTCACAACACATATCTGTCCTTGAAAAAACTTATTGAATTGAAAGTGCCTCATGCATACAACAAGCGGATATTTCAATAGATGCTTCAAAGACATAAAGATGCTCTAGAAATTGCGGGAAGTCCATACGTTTAGCAAGTTTGACATGGCCGAGAAATCAAAAGGGTTCGCTGCAGTCCCCACTCCAGGTGAAGTAGGTGATATTCTCTGTTCCGATGAAACCTCTGCTGAGGATGTCTCCAACTTGGAACCAGCTTTATCGTCTGAAAGTACGAGATTTAATGAGGACGACACTCTCCATCCCAATTCTTTTGAGGTAATAAAAGAAGGTATTCTGCTTCAAAGTGTCAACATTTACGTCATCATCATCTTAACTGAGTCCAATAACCAAAGCACGGCTTATCCTAGCTATCTAAATATTGATCCGTGAGAACGCTGGACTGGGAAATCATATCCCAAAACACTCTGCTCCCGAGTAAAACACAGAATCGAGTTTTCACGTATATATTTATACACGTAGGTCCCATGAACAATGCAGATTGCAAAACCATAGAGTTGGGGCGGTTAACAGCCATGATGATGACGACGACGATGGAACTTCTTGCAGCTACCACCATAAAAGGAGAGATAAAAAGAAGACAGAAAATCGAGAACGCAGAGGAACTCTGATCTTACCAGCGGAAGACACGGCCTTGGGCGAATTTGAAGCCATACCTGCAACCAGTCCAGGAGAAGAGAATGAACCTCAGAAGAGCAAAAGGAAGGCAGAACCTAAGCTGCAGCCCACAGAAACGAGAATGCAAGGAGAGATAACTTCACTCGTTCAAATTGGTAAAGGGTCTATGCTGATGCAGCGGGAGCAAGGGACTGGAGAAGAAGATTCAGATTATGGAGACATCCAGAGCTCCGTATACATAGAAGAACTGCAAACTAGACGTGGAGGGAGGGAAGGTGACAAGGGAGGATACTTGCAGTGGACCACATCAATCCTCATCCTCTAAGAACGAATGGCTAAGAACCTCGAACCGAGATGACGATAATTAAAATTTTAATATATTTTACTTTTTTTAAAATAAAAATTCCCGGTTTCCCTGCTATCTAGAGGCTCTCTGACTCGACTGGGACCTCCATTGACGGAGCCACTGGTTAGTGCCCATGTGTTCTGAACCATAACTTCTTACCTGGTTTCTTGCACTTTGTTCAAGCCATAAGATCTTGAATTAGTAGCTATTCATTGAAGTTAATGATATCAATAATAGTATGCACGAAAAACAATGGTATTTGCTTCTTCAAACTTGTAAAATTGGATGCTTGCCGGTTGGACTCGGGCAATCTGCTCACGGTGGGTCTCAGAAGATATAGTTCAATGGCAAAAGCGTGCTACTGTAAGCAATACAAAGATAGCCTAAAACCGAACGGTTCGATTTGCTGTAGATGGTTAGACAGGACTTTTAACCTTCAAATGCAGAGGACTAAACATGATCAGCTACCATCCATGAACATTGCAAGGGTCTGTCATCCATGGAGGTCCGATGGCTAACTTGCATTTCTAAGTGTCCATGCTCCTTATATGGGCTTGAAAAGACATAACAAGAGAGGCCTCGCGCCATAGTCAACCTTGGGCTTTGAGCATGGAAAGCTATTCCCGGTAGTTCAACATATTTCTATAGAATCAGAAATTCTTCGATGTGGGTATATAGAAATTCAACTGATATGACTAACTGCAGGTTCAATGGTGGTCGATCAAAAATTGCTAATGCTAATTGGGCACATTTGATTTATCCGACCCGATGAACTTGAGAGTCCGAAGTCCGAACAGAAACCCGCATTTATCCACCCCCACCCCGAGCGCCAGAGCCAGCCGCTGCCGTCCGATCAATCATACCGTCACCCTGGCATCTTGAGAGAGAGAGAGAGAGAGAGAGAGAGAGAGAGTGTCAATCTCCATGCTGCGACTCTCCCATCAAAGGAAAGAATTACAGGCGTCGCTCTCTCTCGCTCTTCTCGAGAAACAGGTTTAATAAGACGTTCGAGGAATTTGAAATCCAACAGCTTCTGCCCATCTCCTCCTCTTCCTCCTCCTCGTCGCGCTTTGCATGGACCTGCAGATCAAGGTTGCGCAGGCCGTCCACGTGCTGAACCACGACACCCAGTCCTGCAACCGCGTAGCAGCCAACCAGTGGTTGGTCCAGTTCCAGCAGACCGACGCCGCCTGGGAGGTCGCCACCTCCATCCTCACCTCCGATCGCCTCCTCTCCCTCTCCCCCGACTTCGAGCTCGAGTTCTTCGCTGCTCAGATCCTCAAGCGCAAGGTCCCGTCCCCTTCCTCCTCTTCCTACTCCTCACTCTTCGGCTGCTTATTAGACTCTCGCTCGTTTCTGGACGCTGCATTTGTTCGAGTTCCTGAATGCTTCTGTGTGTTTCTGCTGCCGTTGATGAGAATTATTAAAGCGAGCTCTTGTATCCGCTAAATTGAGCTCCCGAACACTGATTGCGGAGGAAGAGCTTCTGAATGCTGCTTTTGTTGGAGTCGAGTGCAAATTTCATCATTGTTACATTGAGCTGAAGTATGCAGAGCGCTTTGAGTGGTTCATTTGAGCTCTCTGCCTCCTCCATTTCTAGCATTTTTATCTCTCTCTCCTCCACTCGGCAATCGTAGGCTGCAGTTCTAAGGACTTTAGTGGATTGGACACGGCATGACCTTCAAATTTTGCATTACTTTTTGTGCGGATTAGTTCATATTCACGACTGCATTTCAGGGATTCACCTACAGCTGAACTCTACTTCTTATCAGCTCCACCTGGTAGGAGGGACGAGTGTCTAAATTCTGTTTTATGGAACTCTGTGTGTTCTCCAGCTCTCAGATTCCATTTTGGCACATTTTTCACCTTTTCCTACCTAGCCTAATTTCTAGGGCTTCTGTTCTACGGTACAGCATCCATTAAGAATTTTAAATGCTGCTTGCAGTTTCATTCACATCACCAAAATGCATACCATGAGCTACTGCATCGCTGGCATGAGATAATGATTAGCTTAGATTCATGAGTTCTGAATATTGCCTTGCAGTTTTTGTGCCAACTTTATCAACTTAGCATAGTGTTCAGTGGTGTATGAGTTGAATATAAGGAACTATGAATGATTGATGGGGGTGAAACTTATGGATGAGAGCATAGAGGATGAACTCATGTATAAAATTGAGCTGGAATGGTGTGTATTGTTTGGACCTGAAAAAAAATTATGAATTGGTGCCATTATATGAGTTGAACCTAGTGCCACCAGCACAGGACAACTGAAGGGGGTTGAAATGCATTAGGCTGAAATTGAAATATGATGAGAATTCTGTCCACTAGTTCTAACTGACAATATGGCATGGCTTGAAAGCCTGTATCCTTATCTTGAGCTGCTGAGTAGCTATACTGCTTGGACAGAAACTGCCTCTCAATGTGTCTTTATTAGTTGGATGTTGATTACATCACCCTGATATGTTCAGAAATACATTTAGCCTCTACCATCTTGCTCTTTTTTTTTTTTTTTTCAAATTCTTCCCATGGAGATAATTTTTTCCTCTTACTGAATGTTTATTTTCCTTGTTTCATCTTTCCATATCAACGTATTATTGGAAACAGAAAATAATTTATGCATATTTTGTTGGACTGCAGATTCAAAGTGAAGGATATTATTTGCAAATAGGTACTAAAGAAGCACTTATAAATGCCCTTCTTCTGGCTGCAAGAAGATTCAGTTCAGGTCCTCCTCAGGTGCTTTGCTCAGTCCCATCTAGAAGATATTTTGTACTTCATTAATCATGCTAGAAACTCATCTGATTGATCTTTTCCTTGTTGGATTTGATGGGGTTTTCAGGAAAGTATCAACATTTAAGGACATAATTTCAGATTTCTGATGAATGTTATTAAATTTGGTGACAGCTTTTAACACAAATTTGTCTCGCCCTCTCTGCACTCATTCTTCGCGCTGTTGAGCATGAGAAACCAATTGAGCGGCTCTTTTACAGTCTCCAGAATCTGCAGAGCCAGGGTGATGGTAATCTAGCTGTCCTGGAGATGCTCACTGTTCTGCCTGAAGAAATTGTTGACAACCAGAATGCTGATTGTAAAATAAGTTCAGCCTGTAGAAATCAGTATATCCAAGAGGTTAATGATATGTCTCTTGATATATTAGTTAGCACCCCCTTTTCCTCCAGCCGTTTTCACTGCTTAGTTCTCTTCTCTGATATCTTCTCATTCAGCTTCTTGCAAATACTCCTATGGTTCTTGAGTTTCTGCTACGCCAGTCTGAGAAAAATTTTGATGGTTTTATGCAACTCCAAGAGCAAAGCAGGAAAATCTTGCGCTGTTTCTTAAGTTGGGTAAGATCTTTCCATGCTCTGCTTCAGTAATTAAAACCTGTTTGTGTAGGCTACATTGAGTTCTTTCTGTTGCATTCTTTATTCCCGTTTCACATATGCCAAGTATGAAACAAGTTTTAGCCTCACCCTTATGCCAACATTTCACAAGCTGCATGAGTATTCACAAACCATGGATGGATTTCTATAAAATGGTGAAAACATTATAGTGCACTTTGATTTCATTTGGTACTGTTTATGTTGTATTATGGAATTTTATGATGGAATTATCTTGTATTTAGGTGAAAGCTGGATGCTTCTCAGAGATTCCACAAGGTTCATTACATGAACATCCTCTTCTTAATTTTGTATTCAACTCTTTACAGGTGATTTTGTTTAAGCTTTTTATTTGGCTAGTTAAAATTTTGGTGAAAATGAGTTATGCATCTAAATTTTTGTCAGATTTATTGATGTCAGGTTTCATCTTCATTTGATTCTGCTATTGAAGTTCTCATTGAGCTTATAAGCCAGCATGAGGTTGGTTGATGCCATCTGTTTGGATTCCTAGGTGTTATTTGCTTTGTTGTGCCATTTAGGTGCATTGAGCATGCTTCCTTAAATTTCTTTAGATGCATCTTGTATTGCAGTTGCTACATTCATCCTTTATCTAGGCACCTTTTGGTGGGAGTTGACTTAAGCAGATAGTTGCTGATGGAAAACTTAATACTTTAAGTGAATTCTGCAATCGTGGACAAGTGATCCTTCAGAAGTAATATTCTTGAACACCAAATGCTGGTGGGCATTGAAATCACAGCATTATTAAAAGATATATTGGCATTTAGATAACTGTTTGTGATTAATTGGTCTGCATTGACTAGTTTTGATGGGTTATAATTGAATTGGCATAGTTGACCTACAAAATGGTAACTAAGATGCTAGAGAATGCCAGACTTGATCCAGAAGTTTGACTTCTGCCTTTGGAAAGAAGAAAATTTGGGATGCCAATGTTTTCTTAATTATATTCAATGCTATTGAGTCCATTATCCAACAGTAAGTGTTTGGTTATCATTTATTCTTATGTTACAATTTGACCTGTGTATTATGCTGCCAACTGCTTTTAGTAGGTATGTTGAATGTTTTAGGAGCTTGCTGAAAATTATACTATCATCTGCTCAGTTAGTGGCAATGTCTTCAATGTCTTCAAAAATATTTTGTTTCTGATTCACTTTATCCTCTATTGTTTCATCTAGGGCCTACCCCAGGTTTTGTTATGT
This sequence comes from Sonneratia caseolaris, assembly GCA_900006705.1. Taxonomy (NCBI): domain Eukaryota; kingdom Viridiplantae; phylum Streptophyta; class Magnoliopsida; order Myrtales; family Lythraceae; genus Sonneratia; species Sonneratia caseolaris. Next base: position 149,776 of record CXYZ01007780.1, read on the forward strand.
AGGGTACACTTCCTTAAAGAATCACTCCTTTTGCCTGCACTTGCAAATGGTGATGAGAAAGTAATTGGTGGTCTCGCTTGCTTGTTGTCTGAAATTGGACAGGCTGTAAGTAGCTAATTTTGTGCCTTTACTATCAATGAACTATTGTTTTTGGAATGTGCTCTTGAATGTTTGTGAAGTTTATGCTATGACTTTCTTTCTTTTGCAGTTGCTTCTATCTGATACTGCCATCTATGGATGTACTGTCACAGTTTTTCTTTTTCCCTTTATTTCAGGCTCCATCTTTGATTGTGGAAGCTAGTGTTGAGGCACTTGCATTGGCAGATGCACTTTTGAGGTGAAACCCTAGTGTCTACTTAGCAAATAAGTAACTTTTAAGTATTTCTGTTCATTCCATTCTTTTGAAATTTTCCCAGTTAAATGTTTGGTTTCAAAGGATTTATAAAGAGAAGTTTCCATCCAAGCAATATATTGGATCTCAGAGTTTGGTTCTTTTTCATAAAACAACGTGTAGTATCCAGAACATTCATTTGCTTCAACTAAAGAGTAGTGTATCTGCCATCGGATTGGCAATTTCTATCCTGACCGTGGACTATAATGTGGTGATCACCACCATCCTAGCATTTGTAAAGTAATTTCTTCTGATCTCTAGGCCTTATTGTTCAACATGGAAACCTTAGCAAATGGAAAAAACATGGTAGCAAACCTGTATATTGTTGCAAAAGTTGCTTTGCAATCCTGGGTTCTTGGGTGGTGTGAAGTGTGATACATATCCACATCTCATGGAAAGGTGCTCTCATCAGGGGTGCAAGCTCCAGCTCCATGGTGCTATAAAGTTGCAGTAGCAGAAGGCCCTACTGGTTGCCCGTCCTTTTTGGCTGTTCAATTTAAGTTAAAAAGGGTAGTTTACTAACTTCCAGAAATGAGGAGGAAAGTAGATGGGTCCTTTTATTTTCCTTTCCAGTAGTACATGCATTTTTTTTTCTAAGAGGTCACATTTGTAGTGGTCTTCGTTTGCATCATCTGTGTCTTTATCTGCTCTTCAGTATACTAATATGCACAATTTTAGGATAGTCTTCAAGGATTCATTTGAATAAAATATGCTGTCTTGAAGAAGTAATTGCTCTACATGTTTATCTGCAGTTGTGTTGCATTTCCAAGTGAAAACTGGGAGATTGCAGATTCGACTGTCCAGTTCTGGTATTATGTCTATAAATTTACTCCCTTTTGATTTATTATTTTCTCAGTTTAATTAAGTATGTAGCTAATGATATGGTTATTTCATGAGTTATGCCTTTGTATTGTCAAGTTAAATTCAGTTTCTAGTTCATTCTTCGACTAATCAACTATCATCTTTACATCAGTCGAAAGAAAAGGAAAAAATTGGTAGTGATTTCCGGTTATGTGGTTCTCTTGTTATATAGATGGCATTGAACCATATTTGTATTCTTATTTCAGGTCTACTCTTGCAAACCTTATTATTGGCCTACATGTGGATAGTGCAAAATCCAGAGATGTTTTTCTTTCTATATTCTCAGCATTGCTTGATGCTCTCCTATTGCGTGCACAGGTTTGTAAGGAAATCATTATCTTGTTCTTTCTTTTTGTATATGCTCTCGGGTTTATATTCCCAGATTCTATGCAGATGATACGATCAGAGCCTTGTATTTTGCAGGTGGATGAATCTACATTGAGTGATGAGAGTGAATTCTTTGACCTGCCTGACAACCTTGTCCAATTTAGAAATAATCTTGTTGAACTTTTGGTGGATATTTGTCAGCTTTTGGGGTCTTCTCTATACTTACAAAAGGTGCTATTCTCGGAAAGCTGTAAAATGCTATTTTAATATTGTCAGGGACAACATATCTTCCATCTTCTCATCCTTCTATATACATTTAAATGGCAAACTGATATGTGCAATCATGCAATAATCAGTCTTTTTATTCAGCAGCTTCTGTTTGGTGGCTGGACATCTGCTAATTTGTCAATTTCTTGGAAGGTGGTAGAGTGTAAATTGTTCATGCTGAATGTGGTAAGCCCATCAATTGCTGTTGTTGATTCTTTGTTGTATCAGTTTCTAATGATCGTGCTACCCCCATGGTCTATTCTTGTTACTAGTACATGCCTGTTTCAATTTTTGATGAATTTGAATTGTGACAAATTGTGACCTGTCCCTTGTCACTCTCCATCAATAAGTTTGTTCATATTCTGAATCTCCAGCATCTCTCACCCCTCGATACTCAATTTGATTGCAAATTAGTTGTTGGAGTTTTGATTGTAGTATCCATATTGGGGAAAAAAATGAAGGGATAAGTTGGTTTTGGGAATAAGTTCTAAAAGAGTATAGTTATAATCTTCTTTTTCCAAAGTATTTTCCAAAAGTTTCACTGGGCAAAGAACCATGTTACAGGTGTCTGAAGTCGTCATCCAGGAGGGAGAAACTCCTGATTTTTCAGCAATTAAGCAGTTGGTGACTGCTTTGTCCACCAGACCCACTGATGAGTTAAAGGGTTTCATCTGCATTGTATGTGAGATTTTTCACTATATGCATGCGAGATCTTTGTTGTGATATGGTATTATTGACATTGCAGGTGCTAGTCTAGGGAGATAATCTTATGCGAAGTATTCATTTTATTTTCTTCTTTTCCCCATATTTCGTGTAGGTGTATAGATCTCTTGCAGATGTTGTTGGTTCATATTCAAAGTGGTTATCTGCTTTTCAGACAAATATGGGGCCGTTATTGTGAGTAATTCACCTCTTTTGAGAACTTGATCATGAATTTGTGTAGTTTGCATCATCCCATACACCTACGGAATGCCTTTTTCTTTGGCAACTGACAGTACGCCCGTTAGAGCTGTGCTTTTCAGCACAAGTTAGTGCATTTTTATACTGAAAGGCATGACTTCCTGCATTTTTATACTGTACTCTGAGATTATCAAACTTTGTAATAATGTTCCTTGCATTTGACCTGAGAAACTGAATCTTTTTGTACTTCTGTTGGCATTACTTCTTCATATTTCCTCTCATTCCAACTAGCTATTTTCAGGTTATTCCTTGCCACGGGTATTTCAGAACCTCTATCTTCCAATTCTTGTGCCTCTGCCCTTCGTAAAGTTTGTGAAGACGCTTCTACAATAGTTTTTAATTCTTCACATTTAGAAATCCTGATGTGGATTGGGGAGGTTAGTTTAGTTCTATAAACTCATTTATCCATTTACTGCTTTGATCAACGATCAATTATATCGTGGCAATACATTTAGACATAGACCTCCTATAATAATTGAAATGGTCTTCTTTCTTTTGTTTTTTCCTATTTTGTGATTGTTAAAGGATTCAATTGTATTGACAAAGAAACTGAGTGCCTGCATAGGAAGAACGTAAATAAAGATTGCAAATATATATATATTATATCATATAGATATGGATCCATGAATTCCATCCAAGTTGGGGCGAAACTCATATGAACTTTATGAAGGAAAAAAAGAGTCAATTGTAAGGGGTCGAGTTGATTTAAAGAGAGGTGAAGTCTCATGATTGAATAAGGGTATTGATAAAATTAATAAAATTTGTATATAAAATTTTTGGATTTTCTGAGTCCAAGGGTCCCCTTTAAATAGCTCTCAGAGTAAATCAAATCAGGAGGGTAATAATATTTCAATTTGGTGACTGTTGCTCTGGAAATAAGATTTCCGGTTCTCTCATGGGCTATGTGGATTTAGATGGGTATTGGAGGAGTCTTATTCCTTTTTATAGGAAACATTAATTTACCAACATATTTACATGCTTCTGGAATTTTCTAACATCAAAATTCTTAGGTATGCAGCTTTCCTCCTCTACAGATGTGCTTTTAGGGGCTTTTCTCTTTGAGGTCATTCTTCTGGGATAATCAACTAATAATAGGAATCTTTGACCACCTGATAGGAAGATTTCAAAAAATTCATAATTTTTTAGGTGGAGTTATATTAATGGCTTCATGCTCTAATTTTCTAATTTTCCAAGTATCCTAGATCTTCTATTTTGTGGAAGCAGCGAATTCTCTATTGAACCATCTTAATCTTGCAAATGTTCATGGTATTTGCATTTTATGCCATTCAACCATATATTATGTGATCTCTTCCATTAGGGTGTTTCCTTGCCGTTCCTACCTCAAGGAAGAGTTGCTTCATTAGCCACAAAGCAAGTCTTCAAAAACAAAATATCCTCCTGCTTTCTGCCTAAATTTGAACTCTGGATGCATTTGCTTATAAATATGTCCAGCTTTTATTCAAAAAATAAAAGATGTCGTTCAGCTTACTTCACTCTAGTACATGGTATGCAGGAGGATCTCATTCACTGTATTGACCTTTTTTGAACCCTTCATTACATTGAGCAGAATTATTGCTCAAATTCTAAAGAGTCTCATTTCAATTGATCAATGAATCTTTTAACTAGAAAATAAGTTGTCAGCATCTTGATTGGCCAAATAAAACTGATCAATGAATCTTTTATTGCTTGTACTAGAGTTTGGAGAAGAGGCATTTACCAATGGAAGAGGAAGAGGAAGTTGTCAGCGCGATCAGTTTAGTCCTCAGTTCATTACCAAATAAAGAATTAAAGAATAACTTGTTGGGTAGATTGCTTTCAACTAGTTATGAGGCTATTGGAATGCTTGTAAGTTGGCATGTCTTGGTTCTACTTCAGTTTTTGGTTTTAATTAATGTTGCTTGGTTAGTGAATGTCTAGTTATTTAACCTTTTCTGTTTATCACCTATTGATGTGACTTATTCTAACAGTCAATTAATTTTATTTTATTTATGAGAAGTTACCATAGAGCAGCTGATTGTTTATTCTATTAAATATTAATGTTCTTTCATCTCCTGTATGAAACAGTAGAGTTACCAGTTGCTGATACTTAGAATAACATAGTAATAAGCATGTTACATAGTTAGACCTTCCACTTTCTGGGAATTTCTTGCAGTTGTAGTGAATATCCTAAGTTTGATTTCCAGGCTAAGTTGCTAGCTATTGGCTGAAATCAAATCCTTCCCTAGTATTGATGTGTTTACTGTGTACAATCAAGTGCAAGATTGAATGGCAAATTGTGTACAGATGCATCTGTAATAGCTTGCGAGTAAGTGTTGCATCTGAAGAAAGAATGCCACTTACGTTGAATTGAGTTCCCTTGGCAATAAGAATTGATTAGTTGGCTGTTAGCCTAAAGTTTTTCAGTGTCTCAGATGTGCTGCCAATCTAGACTGGAGAAAGTTTTGTCCCCACACAATCCACACCCCACCGCCGCCCACCCCCGCCCCCC
>CXYZ01007780.1:155350-209091 GCA_900006705.1 Sonneratia caseolaris
CCCCCCACTATAAAAAAAAACACCACTAATCTTTAATCTGAAGGTCATTTTCTGCTTGTGCTGTCCGTTGTAGTTGCCAAATATGGCTTCTTGTGATGGTTTTCATTTAAGTAGTTGCACCTTTGACAGCTGTATGTTCTTTTAGATTGATGAAGCTAGAAACTATTCTCCAAGGTATAATCCAGCTGCTCATACACATATTTTGGTCTCTGCTGCAAGAGGATTTTACAGGTACGTTATCTCATCAGTATGAGGATCCATTTCTTCCTTTTAGATTTGCTTTCTAGTTTAATTTGGTTTTGAGTGGCAAGTCGTCTTCTTGGTTTTTCAACACACTATAAAGAATTCAGTTGATCAAGTAATATGATTGACGATTGTGGTGATCTTTTTGTCTTAATTGCCTTTTTTTCCCTTGTTGATTATTGACATTGAATTATCAAATACATTATATTTACATTGAAGTAATCTGTTCTTTGTTTAAGCAACCTGTGGTGTCTATGTTTGTGTTACCTCCAGGATTGGAACTGTGTTTAGTCATCTTGCGACACCTCTGCCCAATGGAGCTGTGGAGAATGATACGATACTTTCATTACTAAGTGTTTTCTGGCCTATCCTAGAGAAACTTCTTCGATCTCCACATATGGAGAATGCTAATTTAGCCACAGCAGCTTGTCGAGCTCTATCTCAAGCAATTCAATCTTCTGGTATTTAACCATACTATCAAGTTTCATGACATGGACATTTTTGAAGAGCTGTGTATTTTTTACGCCATGTTATGTAACAGTTGCCTGATGAAAAAAATTGTTTAAGGTGCAGGCCAGCACTTCATACCATTACTGCCCAGCATACTGGATTGCCTTTCATCAAATTTTGTGTCAGTCCAAAGTCATGATTGCTTCATAAAAACAGGTAAGTTAGTGGATACATTATCTGAAGATGGTTAGTTTGGTGTTATAGTACTCTATGCTCTGAAATAAGATGGTTTTGATTGGCCTTGCTGTTACACCTACTTGTGCAGCATGATCACAATTTTCTATGGAATGATTTATTGCATTTTCAGTCTTTATGTTGGGCAAAATTTTATCACCATTGCCATGTTTGTTATTTTTGAAATTTATACCACATGTATGAGTGTTGGTAGTTCCTTTCCCTTTAGTTTTGAATGCAAAATCATTAAAAAAGTACTTAGTATCCTCTCTTACAGATTAAATCATTTCATATTTCAGCTTCTATTGTCATTGAGGAATTTGGACAGAAAGAAGAATATCAGCCTTTGTTTGTCAGCACTTTCGAGAGATTTACTCATGCGGCATCAGTAATGTCCCTTAGCTCCTCATACATATGCGATCAAGAACCTGATTTAGTGGAAGCCTATATGAATTTTGCATCTACATATGTTCGTGGAACTCATAAGGTGCAGTAGACCTTATACTGTCTTTTGTCTCATAAAATTTCAGTAGCTTATGTGGTGTCACATCATTTCAGGATGGGCTAGCTGCTTCTGGTTCTCCTCTTGAAGTTTCGTTCCAGAAGGCAGCAATATGCTGCACTGCAATGCACCGTGCTGCAGCTCTAGGAGCAATGTCTTACTTATCTTGTACGTTTGTTGAAATTAATTATTCATTGCTCAGAGCTTTATGCTTTCTTATTTATTATCCACTTGCCTATAGAAAACTGGTTGCTGGACATAGTATTTGTGCTCCACAGTATCATCAGTATGTTCCATCTCATAAGTGCCTCTCATGTCATACTTGTAGTCCTCTACAATGTCTTTACCTCTGTTTATTCTTCTTGATGATGAAATGGAGCATTTGATGCATCACTAGTGTGTATGGGGATGTTTAATGTTGATAGATCCACACAAATTCTTTTAAGGCATGTAAACCTTTGTTAAACTTTTCTTTTTGGGTTGAAATTCTCCTGCTCTCTCTCTCTTCTAAATTCTTGGTGACATTTGGCGGTTGACCCTTTTAGGTTTCTTGGAGGTGGCTTCATCATCTTTGTTGGAGAATATAGGCTCTGCTCCAGAAGGATCATTAAGTGCTACAGCAATCCAGGTAGTATATCACAATGGCGAAGGTCTTGTATCAAATCTCATATATGCTTTGCTCGGCGTTTCTGCTATGTCACGGGTAATGCTCCTTCTGTATTTCAATTTCTCAAGTTTGTAATTAGTTTTCCATTCGTTTACATTGTTTCCTGCCTTATAATTTCTTAGACATTCTTAATTGCTTTTCTTTTTTTAACTAAATTTCTTATAATTAGTAGATATATTGAATATAGCTTAATTTTTTGGACGTTATTTATAGGCTCGCAAGTGCGCAACAATATTGCAACAGTTAGCAGCCATATGTAGCTTGAGTGAAAGAACATCGTGGAAGTCTATCCTATGCTGGGAATCTTTGCATGCTTGGCTTCAGCTAGCGGTCTCTCTCCCTCTACATGTAGATCTATTGAGGCTTTTTATTCTTTGGTTTACATCCTTTTTCTTTTTATCATTAGTTTGTTCTTCTTTTCGCCTCAAATTTAACAGGTACGAGGCCTCCCAGTGGAGTACCTGAAGCCCGGCGAAGCAGAATCTCTGGTCCCGCTTTGGCTGGAAGCTCTTACTGCTGCAGCCCCAGAATATGTTGAGGGCAGCCGTAAAACCGGAGGAGAAGCAACCGGTACTTGGGCCCATATGCAAGGAAAAGGAGGCAGAAGGCTGAAGCGTTTGGTTAGGGAATTTGCTGACAGTCACCGTAACACTTCGAACGTCACATGAACGAGTCGGGCCCTGGAGAAGCATTCAGCTCCTACCACCTTCAATTGCTGACAGAATCTGTAACATACACAACAAACTGATCACATTCAAGCTCGGATTCAAGTCTCGAGCTGAGGTCATTCCCCCGTATATAGTTCTTAATCAACAGATCTTTTACCAGAAAGGCCATTATTTTCAGTGTACAGTGTAATGCCAGGAGTTTTGTCAGAAGCGGAAGGTCAGCTTCAGATTGTTCTCCTGTAGTCAGAATTTGCTACAGGCTCTGCATGATTCGGTTTAATAGCCCATTGGCAGGTGTAATTGAGGTACAATTTTTGGTAACCTTCCATGTAAATGACACTACCAAAATGTTGGAAGAAGAGGCTCCGTATTCAGGCATATTTAGTGCATTCCTGTTGAATCGATCCTCTCAAGTGGTCAATAACATCCTTAATCTGAACTCTGTAACCTGTTCTGAGAAACTCTTCCAGACAAAAAAAAAATAGAGGATGTCCCGTAAGCAACTATTAATGTCCCCTTCGCACCACAGTGCGACCCATGACAGGCGGTCTCTTTTCTTTGTAACAGGTAAAGGCCAATTGGAACTCTAAATGGCCTAGAGACGAAAGCAGAAATGCCGGCCTGCAGGCATTCTTATTGAAGATCGAGCGGGTGTCATTGGATCCTCCCTTCTGAACTGTCTGTCAGTGGCCTTGGATTAGAACCTTATCCTCAGTTTCTGTACGTGGTCGCCATCTTGGAGCAAAACAGCACCAGGTACTTACCTTTTCCTCTTCTTATGGAAACAGTTTACTCCGGGCTCAAGGCTTCCACGGACTACACACAGTCTGAGTCTTGATGCTTCGGTGCACATAGATGGTTATTTCAGTCCATTTTCTGCTTATACGGTCAACTAGGAAGGTGCGAAACTGATTTTATTGTCGATATTTGACGTAGAAATGTAAGAATTACTCCCCCCATAAATCACGGAATGTGCTAGGCTTAACAGAGGCAATCAACATCCATGACCTTGGAGCAGTTTCACAGCAGAACTGGGATTATTCTCACAGACAAAGCCCGATTTACCTATGGGCTCCCAGAGGGCTCAGAAAAATTATGGCATAAGAAATACACGTACTCCGGCTTAAACAACTCAAATGGAATTGTCATGTAGTTCGGAGCGGAGCATGCCAAAGTATCGCAAATCCGGTCATTAGACATCAGCGAGGGCGATGAGCTGATCAACAACTGATGGGTCCGCAAGCGTGCTCGTGTCCCCGAGCTCGTCTAGTTGCCTCGATGCGATTTTCCTCAGAATCCTCCTCATTATCTTCCCGCTCCGGGTTTTCGGGAGGCCTGGGGCCCAGTGGATCTTGTCAGGCGCAGCAAATGCTCCAATCTGAAAAATACATGATGTGGTCATCCAGTTTATATGCCATCTATTCATGACCAAGAACACGAAACTAATCTATGAAACCTCATCCCGCAAGTCCATGAATCTCCTTCCACTCTTAACTCAGTTCACGTATCAGCGGAGTACTAACAATCTCAAAGCAATATTCCCGAGCAACAGCTAATTCAGATCAAACAATTAGTCTCATGGAAGATTGGAAGGTCATCCAGATGATTGGTTTCAACAAGGGGTCTTCAATACTGTGTTTGAATTGTGTTTTAGAACCAGGTTGCAATAAAGTTTGCTCTGTCAGCCAAGCCCCATACGTGACAGAAATCAAATGGAAATATCCTTTTCGGGAAATGATTTTATCAAGTACCCTCTACGGCCAGTACTGATCATAATCATCAAGAGTGGCAGAGAGACCAACCTGCTTCCGAACTGTGAGTATCAGGCTCTTCCGAAGTTCTTCACTGTAACCTGCACCCTCCACAAGTGTAATGAAGGCATAGATGCCCTGCCCTTTAACCTGAAAAACAAAACGGATATGACCATTGACGATATCTGTAATTGTGATAAACAACTTGCCTTTTTGGTGAGAGATTCATCTCTTGAGAAGAAGCATCCATGTATTATTACCTCATGCTCCACTCCAACAACTGCAGCTTCTGCACATTGAGGATGTGATACCAGAGCCGATTCCACTTCTGCTGTGCCAATACGATGCCCACTGCACAAAATGTAAAGTTAGACAAGCCATCTACAAATTCTTAATATGAAAAACCTAATTCTAAGAATGTTAGTGCTAAAAGAAACCATTTACAATGAAAGATTATCTATTTGGAAGGTGAATGAACAGAAAGATCTGCAGCTTTGAGATCATACATGCATATGGGAAAGGAGCTATAGATAAAAGAAAGAATGGGGATCGCCAAGACTCCGAATTGCTTTTGTCAAGCATAATATTCTTTTCCCTTTGTCATCAAAATGAAGAAAAAAATTGAGAAAATGGACTATTACGATTTACCTGACATTGATGACATCATCAACTCTTCCCGTCAGCCAGTGGTATCCATCCTTATCCCTGACAAACATTAATAGAGAAATAGAAAAATAAAAGTAAATTATCATTCTGATTGATGGGGCTACGGTGTATCTTAATAATTATATTAAACCCTCAATTCCCCCACCAAACCCCAATCAACATGTCAGCAGTTTTCCACAATTACTACTATGATAGAACATAATCATTTGATGGAAATGGTTTACCGGCTGCAACCATCGCCTGTGAAATAGTAGCCAGGGAAGGGCTTGAAGTAAGTTGTTTCGTATCTCTCATGATCACCATAAAGAGTACGGAAAGCTCCTGGCCACGAGCTTTTCACACACAGGTACCCACTACACTCGCCTTCAATCTCTTGTCCCTTCTCATCCACAATTACCGGCTGAAGGAAAGAAAGATTATTAAGGGGGAGTGGAATTTTCTTTTGAGAAAGAAAAGAAAGAGGGTGCTTTAGAGTAGTGTTGTAGTAGAGGTTCTGCTCGGACCTGAACTCCAAAGAAAGGAAAGGTGGCGGAACCAGGTTTCTGAGGCCAAGCACCAGGCAAGGGAGTGATCTGTCAGATATTACAGAACAGAAATATCGATGATCACTAATGGTAACATCAGTAAGGAAAAATTGAATTCTGGTAATTAAGAGTAAATGCTGATAATTAAAAGGACAATGTTTGCACCATGAAGTTTGACAACAAGAGCGGCAGCTCACCATGAAGCCTCCTGTTTCTGTTTGCCACCATGTGTCAGATATAGGACACCTTGAGTCACCAACAACATTAAAGAACCACCTGCAAGAAACGAAATCAGTCAGATCTATTTCTATTATCACCATATGAAAAGAGAAGTCAGAATACAGATAAAACCTCCATGCACTAGGATTTATAGGCTCGCCTACACTTCCAAGGACTCGTAAGGACTTGCGGGAAAATTTAAAGACATGCTGCACCACAAAGTAATTGCATCATTTTTTCAACTAATATAATTTCAAACACAACAATATTTTGAAGAATGCTTCCATCCAACAGGACAAGCATCTAATATATACAACAGCAAATACGGGCCTGCTTTCAAAAGTTCATCCAAGTTCCATTTTAAATACACTTTTTGGAGCACCAATAAAGAAATTTCATTAACTTTGCACCAAGGAGGTGCATGAAAATAGGCATTGGCGAGGGAGTTTCTATATTACAGGGAAGCGAGAAAAAGGGGTGAGTTTCCTAGTCAATAAAATAAGTAATATCGAGCGCCAATTAAGAATAAAATCTACATTTCTTAGAAGGCTCAATGAGATTCCACAAGAAAATGTAGGTCTTGTCTCTAAGAAGAGTGTCATTGAGTCAAAGCCATATCCGGATCAACTAAAATGAAGTCCCAAGAGAAATCCAGTATATCTTAACAGTGAAACCAGAGAGAGAAACATTACCTCATCACCCTCACGCATGAGAGAGCGCACCAATGTTGGGGCTGTGTAAAATATTGACACTTTGTATTTGTCAACAATGTCCCAACATCGCCCAGAGTTGGGATAATTTGGTACCTGCAAAGAACGCACACATATTTTCACAAAAGGGCGAAATGGTGTTTTCCCTTAATAAAAAAATTGAGGCACAATATTGGACTGTTGTCTTACAATTTGAGAAACAGTGTTTCTTTCACTCAGTTATGCATTTCCCACTAATATTTTTCATCAAATACTAAGAGCGCACAGTTAATCAACAGCAATTCCATGTGCAAACCAAAATCTTAAGGAAACTCATATACATGCATAGCTTTAATTTATATTATCAAATGTCATTCCCAAGGGGCCCATATCACCTAATCAAAATTATCATCAAAGCTTAAAATGAAGAAACATCTTTACTCAATAGTTCTCATTCCATTACCCCTTCAAAGATTATGACAGTCGCTCCATTAAGCAAAGGTCCGTAAGATACATAGCTGTGCCCAGTAATCCAACCACAGTCAGCAGTACACCTGGAGAAAATTAAACACAAAATAATTCCCTGAACAATGAAATAGAACAATAAAACAAGTAACCAAAATAAACTCTTGATTTGCTCCAGCTATTCACATAATCAAGGATAGTCAGTTTACCAGTAGACATCTGATGGTTTGTAGTCAAATGCGTACTTGAATGTTGTTGCAGTATATACCATATATCCCCCAGTAGTATGAAGAACACCCTTTACATAAATTTCTTGTCACCGTTTGAAAAATATTATTGAAAATGAATAGAAAAGACAGATCAAAGGAGCAGTTAATGCAACTACCTTTGGCTTTCCGGTGCTACCGCTTGTATAGAGTAAGAAAAGAGGATCCTCAGCATCAACCCACTCTACAGCACAAGTGGTCGGATATCTAGGGACAACATCCTGGAAGAATATCATCATGTGTAATCATTATATCCATACTAATAATCCAATCAACCAATTAAATAGCACAACTGACTTGTTAATCTAAACAATGCAACAAAGTGGCTTTTCTCAGTCCACTGCTGGGAAGAATTGCAATGTAAATTGAGCAAGGTAATGAAAAGACACCTGCCACCATATATCTCTTCCTTCCTGCCACTTGGTGTTTTCCCTCTTCATGGCCGATGGGTTTTCATAAGTTAAACATATATCTACGTAGAAGACAAAGGCAACGGACAAGTAAAACGACATGACAGCATATTTCAAGAAATAAAAACATGATTATCTACCATGCCAACTGTTGCAATGAAAAAAAAAATGTAAAAGAGTTTGTCATCATTCTCGGGCCCCAAAAAAGTAGGAAAGATTTTATTGCTGGGTGCTCTCACAATGGCACTCATGTTTATGTAGTATAGTTCATCGAGACAGCAAGGTCAATGGAGGACAACTTATCATCCAATTTTCAAAGTAATGAGAAAGATAGCACACAAAACCCAATCCTCACTAGTGAGCCAAGATAGATTACGATATATTACTTTTTCCTTCCATGTATTTCTCATTCTAGTCAAACTTACCACTCAATGGATGCCCATGATGCAGCCCACATACTAAACGTAAATTTTCTCTGAAGCATGTGATAGAAATTGAGACTAAATATAACAGTAAAGGGACTTGGCATTCCTCTGTGATAAACTGTTAAAACGTAAAATCATATTACAAGGTTGAGTTCACAATTATCTTGGCCTCATTAGCATCAATGGAATTGTGATTCTATCAGATTAAAGAGAAATTTAGAGACTTTGAAGATTAAAAAAAAAGTACACTTATAGGTTCAAAGTATGAGCAGCTGTTTCATTCTCATACCAACAGAGATTCCTTCTTTGGCTGATTCAGCGAGGGCAGCATCAACTATTTCTTTCAGGTGTATGACCTTTGGTCCTCGTTTAACTGCATTACAAGTGATAACAACCTTTGGTTTGCAATCTACAATTCGTTGTGCCAGAGATTCTGCAGAAAACCCAGCAAAGACAACCTACAGTGATAGAAAACTAATTGAATTGACGACACAAGATCTTGATCAGCAAAGGCAGGGAACAAGGAAAGTGGAATCTAGAGGGAATTTAATGATAAAATCAATACAGTACCGAGTGGACGGCACCAATACGAGCACAAGCAAGCATTGTCATTGGAAGTTCCATCAACATGGGTAAGTAAACCACAACTGCATCACCCTTCTTAACACCTACATCTTTCAAGTAATTTGCAAACTGAACAAAGACAAAAAAAAAGGGGGCGTTATCCATGAAAGAATGGAACTTTCTATTGGAAGTGCTGAACTAAAGAATTAACCTGGCAAACTTTGTGAAGCAACTCGTTGTAGGTTAGCTTTCCATCAAGCTCAGGCTCATTGCCTTCCCAGTAAAAGGCGATTTTCTCCCCAAGTCCAGCTTCCACATTTCTGTCCAGACAATTGTAGCAGATGTTGGTAACTCCACCCTTGAACCACTGATCCAACATCACAAATGAATAATCAGTAACACCCATAAAAGGCAGTCAGGAACTGAATATCTACATTAACAAAAACAATTTTCTGTTTAAAAACCACAGTCAAGGAAGAGGAAACGCTCAAAAGCAGCCAAAAAAGAACACACACCTCAATCTTGACAGTTCCTTCCCGAACATCGAGGTTCTCATTGCAGACTTCCTTGCCCCATTTCTCTTTCCAATAGAACTTTGATGCAATATCAGACCAAAACCCAGCTGGATCCTCAATTGACCTCTTGTACATCTCCAAGTACTGATCCCAACCATAAAGCCCAATCAAAACAAAACACCCACTTGAAGAAAGTAATTGTAAATACAGAAAGTTAGTATATCTATTGAGTCATGATCTGTTGTTCCTTTTTCCTATGGGACTTTGGTATATCTTCGCTTCGCCACATTCTGGAAAGTTAGTATAAGTACAAAGAGAAAAGCTGATTTGATCCATAAATAAGGACAAATATCAAAATGACGGGGGAATTCTGTCAACGTACAAATGCGTGATCTAAAATGTTCAATGTTTCTGATAGAGAACAAAACAGTTCATCTAGAAAAACAACAAATGATGCCCTCTCTCTCCCATGTAAAAGCAATCATAACAGTTAGAGAGACGATCAGAAGAGGAATACGTGGAGACAACAAAAATGGGCAACAACAAGAAACAGCAAGAGGAGAGAACGCTAGAGTCCAGACCTTCTGGGGAGAGGGGACAAGGGCCTGCCGAGAGAATTCAACATTCGGGAAGACGAGATCATTCTCCTCGGAGGCGAGGGCTTCACCAAGGATCACGGCATTCAGATGGGGGATCGACCCGGCGCCGGAGGGCAGCCTGGCCATCGACTCCACATGGCGCAGGTAGTTCGAGGTTGTCAGCTTCTTGCTCGGAGAAGAGGGTGAGGATCCTCTCACCGAACCATCTGAGTCATAGTAAGAAGCCATGGCCGAGACCTTCTCCTTCCCGTTCAAGTGGGTTGACCAAATTTCGTGACCTGGCAATGGATGAACTTGCAGAGCTTCTGCCCCACCGCAAGGAACTAATGACTTTTGGGAAAGGGCCACACCATGACTATAATATATACATTGCAAAAATCAAGAATTTTCCAAACTTGGTTACATCATTATCTAAAAGCCTAATCTTTAATTCGAATTTAGTCATTTCAACTTTTATAATTATAAAATTTTCTCATTTAAATTAAGAATATATTTGTGATTATCACAATCAATTAATTTTGATAAAAAAAATTAAGATTTTTCCTTCTTGCAACGATTTTATTATTGAAAAAGAATAGCTACTAGTCCACCAGGTTCGAATGAGAGAGAGAGAGAGAGAGCACTGACCAAGAAATAATGCTGGCGGAGGAATAAGCATGAGCTTTTCTTTTCTTGTTCAAACGTTGAAACATCTGAGCTTGGGAAATTCCTCAAGGGAAATCTCCGAAAGCGACTCTCGACTTGAAAAATTCAACCTTTCATGCAACCCGTGCCTCACTGAGTGAAGCAAAAATTCAATCTTTGGGCTTTTTGGGCGCTGCATGAGGTACTAGCTGAAAAGGGTCTACTTTCAAAATCCCATCTTTTCAGGGAAAAAGTGAACTTCCTGACGAATGAAGGATTGGACGGATACTCAGTGACAGCACCCACTTACTACTACCTGGGAGTTTTCGGTCCCTCGAAGGGGACCATTCCAATCTGAACCCCCGTTAAGTCGATAGTTCGATGTTCACTAGCCGGACTTCCACCACAATGAGAGTCCATCTAACCACATATGCATCGTTCACTTGAGCGAACAATTGGACAGTCAGTGGCAAGCACCCACTTTTCAACTTGGGAATTTTGGTCCCTTGATGGTAGAACCATCCCACCGTGTCCGTGCGGTTGGATATTCTATAAGAAGTCAACAGGAGCACGACTCCATATGGTTTCTTAGAAGTACTAGATGATAATTTTCTGTAGGATAAAGAAAAGGAATTAACTAATATAATTGATTATGATACAAAAAATTTAAAATTTAATTATTATTAATAAATCTATCATAATATAATAATAACTGTATGATTGATTATTCTATTTTTATCCTCTTACTTGTCAGATAATATTACTTGTTAACACTTTTCAGTGCCCTGGGGGTTCAGCCGTCCACATGCACAGTGAGTGTGATATCATAATTTTTTTTTTATGCTGCATTATTTTAGACAGTTTCCTCGAACACGCTACCAAAATCAAATTTGGATTTGGCTTCGTCTTTGCCACTGGTCTCACTAAGCACTGCTTCTCCCAAGAGCTAGATACCAACTCCGATTTCTCTACCGCTGAGGTGCTAGTCCAGCTACTAGCCAGAAACGCCACCAACCAGCAGCCCCTCATGACCGGAGCACGGCAATCTTGGGTCGATCTCTTGTAAGTTTCGGGAGATTTTGCTGTAATTCACATGCTTACGAGCGGTCTCTGTTAGGAAAAGGATAACAGCAAGTTGAGCGATTAGTTTAATTTCTAGGTAGAGTAAAGTTCAAGCTAACATACGTTAACAGGATAGCATGCGACATCAGGTCGGTCTCAACTCATGGTCCCGGCTCTGTTTGAGTTCCCCCCAATATCGACGATATCCCTCGAAAATTAGAGATCTCTTCGTGCAAGTTGCAAACTTGAGGGCCCCTCCAATCAAAATTGAATGCCCAATTGGCGACCAGACAGTGGTAGCTATGAAGGGTCATCTGATCCGGCCGCAATCTGTGCCCGACGTTCAGCCTGAGTTGACCCCTCGAGACCGACTCTCCTTATTCCGCCAGGTCACTCCTCGAATCAGACCTATGACCAACTTCCCAAGTCAGATCCACAAGCGTCGACACTTTCTGCTGACTGACTCCTTCAGTAGGGACCCAAGGGGACCACGCTCAATTAGACTCTATAGATAGCCTCAATCCCTTGAGAGCGTTGATCCGTGCCACGAACTGTGGACTTGGCTTCCTTGTAGCTAGGTAATCCCAGAGCCAGCCTGGAACAGAGTCCGGTCAAGCTCTGCCACCCTCAACCCAGAGAGAGACTGAGGCCAACCCATCACATGTATGTTGATTGATGTTTAGGCATATGCAGTAAATCACGGTTGAGAAGAGTATGATGTCCAAATAATGACTCCTGATGCCAGAACTAATAGCTGCAACACCAAACCAAGTAATATATATATATATATATATATATATATATATATATATTAAAATATACAATCGCACATCGATTAAATGAAAAAAACGTTGTGAGCTTATTATCGGCTTGAGTTTTTAAGTTGCAACAGATCTGATCTTTTATGTGCTTACAACGAATTTAACATTGTATCAGAATCAGTGGGCTTGCACTTCACCTAACTCAAGTCCAGAAGCCTGACTCATGGTTAGTTGATATAAGCTCGAGTACGGAAGAAAATTGCCCGACTCGTGGCCAATTGTCCACCTCATCCAAGACCGGAAGAAGAGTACCAACTTGTAAATAGTTGTTGAGGGCGAGTGTTTAATGGCATGTAGTAAAGTAAACCACGTTATCACGTGAGAGCGGATGTTAAGATATAATATCTCACATCAATTAAATGAAGAAAATGTTGTAAGCTTATAAGAAGGTTGGGTACCGCCACCTATTAGTTTGAGTTTTTAAGTGGAAACAGGTCCGATCCCTTATGGCTCACAACAAATTTAACCGTATAGAAATGCATATCCCATAAACCCACTCCCTGTCCCGACTATAGTCCATTAATAGTGTGGACTGATCAGCTGCAGAAGCTCGGATTTGGGTAATCAGGAAAATGCAAATCTCCTTAAAGCACTCTGAGTCCTCTGATTGCAGGAAACAACCATTACAGCAACCCAGGATCCTGCAGGCAGCTAAAGTTGCCTGCTTGGGAGCATCTACCCCAGAGTCATCGACTCGAGACCACCCCAATGACCCCCATCTGTGATTGTCAGGGTTGCAAGGGGGTCGGGTAGTCTTTAATTTCTGTAAACGAAAAAGAAAGATGAAATGGTTACCATCAAACCTAGTTTTTTGTTTATGGATTTTCCTCGCACAATACCTATTCGCAGTTCATGTTTCTTACAGTCGAGAAAACAGGAAGATCTCATTTTGTCAGCGCACCGTTATACTCATCAAATACAGAAGAGTCTCCCTGACCCCACATTGCTTCGTGACCATCTCTGATTCAGGTTCAAGAAATTTGCTGTCTGACAAGTGCTGCGGAAATTGATCCACATCGACGACAGCATGCCCTGAATCTTTCCTTTGCAAACCCGTCTAAAATCTGAAACCAGTACTTGGAGCACACTTGATCCTGTTGACAGTCAATGGAGAATTCTCCCGTCCATTTAGTGAATGTACCGGATAGCCCACTCTCTGGAGCCGTCCTTGCAGTTACCACTAGTAATACAATGTCCTAGCTTACTACCTTTCCAGCTCAAATCAGTGGAAATCCGATTTCTAAACATATCAGGCCATCAGTACTTACACTACCCTGAAAAATGGCAGCAACCCGTTGAGAATTTGAGGCGCTACCTGCTTTTGGGCTTCTGGGGCCAGGGCTCCATTGCTGTTGTTTGGAATTGGGTTCCATTGTTGCCACCAAGAGATTCATGTTGACAAGAACAGAGACTGATGCGGCTTAGGCATGCACTCCAAGCACGGCAACACTTTCCAATATGGTACCATAATGCTGAGCCCAGCAATTATGCATCAAATAAACTATCAGAATGGGCTCTTCCATTGAAAATTGTACTGTGTAGGCGACACTGTGCACTGACTTCAGTGCAGTAAAAGCTACAACATCGACATCGGTGCTTGATTATCATGTCTGAAGCGACGCCGTCTGTGTCGAGGCACAACGCATGGACACAGGGAGCAATCTGGGACATGAAGCAAAGTTTAGCGAGCATATTGAAATTAGTAACATTTTTGGGGGGCTTTTGATTATTCACTTGGCTTTCATTTTTGTGGTCGGATTAAGAGAATATTTACCACTACTTTTGCAGATAAATGCACTCATTAGGACACATAACAGAATTTTCTATTTTGTTTTATTTATATTTAATTTCAGACCACTTATTTTAGACTCATCTTCATCTTCGTCCCTGAGAGGACTCTGAAATCTCTGAATTTGGTGTTGGAAACTTGTTCAATGGCGGCTAGCTGTGATGCCAACCAGGACGGGTCCGACGAGCAGCAGAAGCGGTCGGAGATTTACACGTACGAGGCACCGTGGCACATCTACGCCATGAACTGGAGCGTCCGCCGGGACAAGCAGTACCGCCTCGCCGTCGCCAGCCTCCTGGAACAGTTCTACAATCGCGTGGAAATCGTCCAGCTCGACGACTCCACCGGCGAGATCCGCGCCGACCCTGCTCTCTCCTTCGACCACCACTACCCACCGACCAAGGCTGCCTTCGTTCCCGACAAGGATTCCTCCAGCCCCGACCTCCTCGCCACCTCCAGCGACTTCCTCCGCGTCTGGCGCCTCTCCGATGACTCATCCGCTTCCTCTCGCATCGAGCTCCTTAGCCTTCTCAATGGCAACAAGAACTCTGAGTTCTGCGGGCCCCTCACCTCCTTCGACTGGAACGAGGCCGAACCTCGTCGAATCGGGACCTCCAGTATCGATACGACCTGCACCATATGGGACATTGAGAGGGAGGCCGTAGATACTCAGCTGATCGCCCACGACAAGGAGGTCTATGACATTGCCTGGGGTGGTGTTGGGGTCTTTGCCTCCGTCTCTGCTGATGGGTCCGTCAGGGTTTTCGATCTCAGGGACAAGGAGCACTCCACTATCATCTACGAGAGCTCTGAGCCCGACACTCCTCTCGTTCGATTGGGCTGGAACAAGCGGGACCCGAGGTACTGTAAATGTTTTATTCTGAATTGATTTTTTTTTTGGGTGACTGCCCATAGAATTTTAGTTAGATGTTGGAGGCAAATGATGGGGGCTCAAATAAATCTTGCTATCTCTGTGTTTCATGTTAGACCACTTAAATAGCACATCTGCAATTGTCAGAATGTGACATTGAAATAAGGTCGAAAAGAAAATGAAGGCCTTGGGGGGATAAGCTTGGAATTTGTCTGATGCGATGTTAATACCTAAAAGCTTTGAACTTGCTGCTAGGCACATGGCCACGATCATCATGGACAGCGCAAAGGTGGTGGTTCTCGACATTCGCCGCCCAACGCGGCCGGTTGTTGAGTTGCAGAGGCACCAGGCAAGCGTCAATGCGGTTGCTTGGGCTCCACACAGCTCTTGCCATATCTGCACGGCTGGGGATGACTCACAGGCCTTGATCTGGGACTTGTCTTCGATGGGCCAGCCTGTAGAGGGTGGGCTTGACCCAATCCTTGCCTACACTGCCGGGTCTGAGATCGAGCAGCTTCAGTGGTCATCTTCACAGCCTGACTGGGTGGCCATTGCCTTTTCTTCGAAACTTCAGATTCTTAGGGTATGATTTTATGGTTGAGGAATAACTGAAAATCACTTTAACTCATAGCAGTTGTATCTGTTAGGATATTTTGGTTTGTCTAGTATAATAGATTCTCTCCTTGTCAACCTCACGTTGACTGGAATGCCAGAAACTGGCTGTTAGCAAAATGTTGTTAAAACTGTGGATAGTATATTTGGCTATTCTTAGTGGTACAGCGCATACCCCTTGCAATGTCTTTTTCAGGATTGCGCATTCTTCTCCGACACTCTACTGAGTTCCTAAAGAATGATGTTTCCTAGATTTCATGTCCTGCAGGATGTTATTGTTTAAATGCTCAAATAACATCGCACAGCAAGAGTAAATGTTAAATTTCAGCATACGTTTTTTCAACTACTTATACAGGGTCGGTTTCACGGCTTAAATTATGCATTTTAACAAGCACTCACCATCTATTTTATCTTCTGGTTTATTAGAGTTGGTTTCATTTTCACAAGCACTTATCTTATGTTTTGACAAGTGGTTCTATGGAGTCAGTCTCATAGCATGAACAGCGCATTGTCACAAGCATTCTGCTGGATAAGTTGCTATTCGCATTTTACATTGTTGAGCCATTTCCATCCTGCAATACCCAACAAAAACTTCAGATTTAGGATGAGATTATAATCTGAACTACTTAAATCTAGAGTAAATTGACAATTTGGTTCATTGGAGATGCATGGTACGTGAATTGGGTTTTTACCCATTTTACACGTCAATTTTGTCCTTGATCCCATAAATTAAAATCATTAATGATCATAAAGAAAATGCTAAAGATAAAAACTAAGATATGTGGATGACTGGCTATATGCTCTTCCCACCAGTCTTCCCCTGGCAACATCGTCTGTATTCAGAGAGCCCCTCCCACCAGCCAAGCTCCTCTGAATTTGGAGAAGACTATTTCTCTGAGTACTAGAGGCATAGATGAGAGAGGCCCCTCACATTCCCTGGGATTGTGACTAGTGAAGAGCGCCCGTCAAGCAGCTTCTGGGGGAGGTTCTGCCTCCTACAACCTCTCAAGACGGGGGATGACTGGCTGGAAGGTCGGTCTCTCACCTCTGTCATCCTTTTTGTCAAGCTTTATTTGAGGGGTCAGAAAAAGTATTACTGTAAAAGAATATGTTAAACCAGTTTGTCTATTTACTCTTTAATACGATGTGGTCTACAAAACACTTTTTGGCCCACATAGGGCAGGGACCTTAGATACTCGAACCATGAATGTTCCCCTTTGGACCACATTATCTTGATACTGTCCCATTTTAAAGTTTAAGGATTAGATGGATGCACTTGTCATGTTTGAAATATTCTGTGACTCTGGATAGTCAACTGGGTTCATCTTGACAGCATGACAGTCATTCTATATTATTTTTGCCTTCCTGACCGTAAAATGATATTATTCTTTTGAAGGCTTTTGTCATTTGATGTTGAGGATCCTTAAAGGGGAAGAGCGACATCTGAGACTGAGGAATGATAATATCTTGGAAAAACGAATTTTCAGTTCATATATGTTGTATTCTAGGAGAATTCCTTTATCTCTTTCTCGTATGTACTTTATCCATTATTTCCTGAGCTAAAGGAGCGAGTTTCTTTTGGGGGAATTGTTCTGCTGCTGGAAATGACTTTCGGACATTTGTTGTGCTGTACCTTTTCAATTTCGTGTTAGTAGTCGATATTTATCCTCCTGTAATTGAAGAAATCCACTTTTGAATGTTTTAGACATTTTAATATAAACCTCATCAATGTTGATGGTAGATCTCTCTTCAAGTTTTTCTTTCGCTACTGCATTTATCCATGTATATGTCCAAGAATTATGTTGGCAATGAATCAAGTTGTGTTCCGCTCTGCAGGGAAGGAAAACATTAATGTCCTATGATTCATAATAGGACGGCTTGAGATCTTGCACCTTCATTTTGGTGTATGAAATATTGTATTCAATGCTGGACATTGTTTCCCTGTAGGCTGTTTTGCTCGAAAAGTTTAGTGGAACTAGGTTTATATTATTTCTACTAAGATTCACCGGATAATCAGTGCAACTATCTTCCTCTGTAATCTGCATCTTCATGCAGGTCCTCTCTTCCTTTGTACTGTTAAGCAATATGAAAATGACCATTCCGTCCTCAATGCTCTATAATGGATCTGGAGAGGCCTCCCTTTGCCCGAATATGTTTGGCATCAGTAACTGTTGCTACTAGATTCGAGGTAATGCCAGATTTGGGATTTCTTTTGCAGAGAAATTGCTTCTTTTATTCTCCTATTTCATTTGGAAATCCTGTCTTTGACGTGCATGAACCAAGGTTGGCCGGTGTTCATTGTCTTTCCAGAAAATGCAGGTGTGAATGTGGTTTCGGATATTCTCAAACCGCTCTTGGACACAAATGCAAAAAACAGAGGCAAATCACAATCATGCTTTTTAAAGGTTTAGTGTAGATCATATTCGCAGGTGATGATGTGGCTGAACCTACCATAGCGCAATCGGTAGCAAGCCTGTTGCTGCAGGTTGCACAACAAGTAGTAAACCTAGTGCAGCAGCAGCGAAACTTCCTGGCCAGCATCTGTCTCGACTTCGAAGCTTATGCATGCCCACCTGTTGCTCAAGTGGGATTTGGTCCCAGTTACTTCCCAGTGGGATGAGCAAGATGATGATGGTGGTGGTGATGATGAAGGAGATGCCCAAGGTGAATGGTTCGCTGATGAGGCTGGCAGGCGCGAGACAGCCCCATCCAGATGCCTTGGTTCGTGCCAGTCTGACTGAGCCTCTGTTGAGGGTCAGCCGCTGCTCCCTGCCACCACTCAAAGCAAACGCATTCCTGATACAATTCACGAAATATGACAATGTTCATTTATGAATCTGCTGATCTCGGGGGCAAATGTTAGTACTATATACACACTTAGATGTTCTTCTTGTTGTGACATTAAGTGATTCGAGGACATTCCTGTGTTGCCCGTGATGTTGGGACTGGCTCACTGTTCTAGTCAGTGCACTGTATGTCGGATCACCCTTGAAAATACATCTCCCTCGATTCCGAGCCTCCTCACTCAGTGATTGTCTTTAACATCCTCGTCAGTCCAGGTCAACTTAAAACAAACAAGGTAGGGAATCGGAAAAGTCTTCTGCTGCGTTGCTGTCTTCCTCAAGCATCAGTCACCAACGGCTCTTCTCACTCGTCATTGCCCGACTCCATGGTGCACGGTGCCCTGAGCTTGAGTTCCGGACAACGTCTTAGAAAGTAAGAATACCGGTCGATGTCACATATTGAGTTGGTTCCAGGAAATAGCGCAGTCGTGCGAGTTCTTTACGGTGCTTCGATCTTAGAAAACAACGCTGATACCAATCAACTTGTATTAAACAATTCCCTTTTTTTTTCCTCAGAAATCCTTTTTAATGAAAGAAGGGTGTGTTGAAACGACAACATGTCGTTTCCCCTAAGCATTCTGTGACACAGTCATCTGTTTCAAAAA
This sequence comes from Sonneratia caseolaris, assembly GCA_900006705.1. Taxonomy (NCBI): domain Eukaryota; kingdom Viridiplantae; phylum Streptophyta; class Magnoliopsida; order Myrtales; family Lythraceae; genus Sonneratia; species Sonneratia caseolaris. The sequence goes on from CXYZ01007780.1 coordinate 174,435, forward strand.
GACAAGAGACATTAAAAATGGAAGAGGAATCTTTGATTTCTTTTGAATTTGAATCGACTCTCCCAGAGTGGGTAAGTGGGGGTAGGGGAGTGAAGCCCCAGAAACTTGTCTACTCACTTTACCCCCTCATCTCAAGATCTATCCAGAAATGCTCTCCTAGGTGAGCCAGGAGTGTGATTTACTTTGGCCTCCCTTTTAAATGCATTTTCACTGAAAATCAGTGTATGCTCCCTGTCCTGTTATTCAGCCATACATTGTGCTAAATATCAGTTCAGTTTGAATTAAGTCGGCCTATTGATGCATAAATCTTTCACAATCACATATCACCGACTTGTCCGGTGATTCTTTACAAATCACTGCGCTCTTAAAACGATAGATATCGATCTTGTTGGTCCATTCACTCATGTCTATTTCGTATACCAGGAGCCCACCAAAGCATATGGAGATACACAATCGAGTGGATGATTATTACAAGAATAGGGGGAAAGAAGAAAGCGAAGAAGGTGTTTAGATGGTACATGATCTCTGACAAACGAGGGAATCACATCAGTAATAAACCTAAACAAGGTGTAACAAATGGTTTGTTTAAGTGAATTGGATCATATGTCTCTGTCCCGCTTGCACTCGATCGGCACAGTCGGGAACCTGGTTCGGTCGGTGCAGTAGTTGTAAATCGTGTACTTGTTGCGGACCCACTGCAGCCTCCGGTACTGGGCAGCGTCGAGGTCCCGGAACTCCCTCTGGTCCCACCACCTCTTGCCCTGCGTGGCGCAGAACTTGGCGTTCACTGAGGCCTCGCAGCCGTCGATGTGGAAGCCTCTGTAGGAGGCCACGAACGGTGCGTTGGCCCAGTTCGTCTTCTCGAGGCCGCCGCGGGTCGCCCAGTCGTCTGCGTTCCACAGGCTCGAGTATAGCTTCATTGGCTGGTTGAACGGGAACCTCACCCCCAAGTCCTTGCTGTTCTTGAATACCCTTATCGGCACATCATCCACGAAGAACCTGTCCTCCCGGAAAACGTTTTTCAATTTTTTTTTTCAGTGTTTCAATTTTAAACACGAAATGGAAACATCTTGGAACTTTCGAAGATGGATGTCTTAGAGAAGGAAAAGAAGAAGAACCATAAGGGAACTGCACTCACGCAATCTGGTACATGTTCCAGAGCACAGAGTAGGAGTGGTAATCTTTTGTGGGATCAAACCACAGGTAAATCCTCTGCTCGCGATTTCCCTTGCCACCGGTGAACACATTTGTTTGGAGAATGTAGGGTTGTCCGGTCCTGTTCCCGAGGAACTCGAAGTCGATCTCGTCATGCTCTGAGTTTTGAGAAGATAACTGCAATATCAGGCGGTTGATACTTTAGCCCAGCTGAGCATTTCACGGAAAGGATACACATTCCGGGGAAAAGAAAATGAGCTTCATCAGCATGAACCTAACCGATAGACACCAGATTTGAACTGTGGACTCACATAGAAAGCAGTCACGGTTCCAGCAGAATCACCGGCGACCATCTTTATCCGCATGCTGAAATGCCCAAACAAGTAGGACCCTTTCGATTGAAACCCGGTCCCTGGGAGACAGAAGAAACCCGAAAAGACGTCAAGCCATCGAGGAATCTTACTATATGTAGTCTGGTCTTGGCATCATCTGAACTGAAGTGTTGGTTGTTACCTGTGTACTTGTCGAGCATTAGATGAATCTCAGATCCTCCATTCAAATACTTGATGTGGTCGAACGCCCAAGTGGGCACATAGTTCCGGCCGAACGGGACATCGACGGGCCGCCTTGGGGCAGCGCTCCTTGCGGCAGAGGGCAGGAGCAAGAACAGGCTCAGGCAGAGGGTAGTAATCCACAGAGAGGAAGCCATTTTTGTCCTTCCGAAATATGAAGGGAATCATGGTTGCTATGGATCCGATTTATACAAGCGGGAGTTGAATACTTTAATGTTGTCGTTAATAAACAATTGGTGCATGGAAAATTATCTGGTGGAGGGTCTTTCAACAATACTTTTAAATAGATTTCAAATGTATGTTTGACCGAGTTTTTTATATTTCGTATTATACTAAAATTACCAACCATAATGTAGATGAAGTTACTGAATCACATATGATAAGACAGATCTTACCAGCACTTCACATTACCGGGTTGAGTTTTGCCAAATCCACGAGAGCCACTGTGGGGGTGCATCCTCTATGCGATCCCTGGCTGAATGACTTCACACAAACATCAGGTTGAAATCCATACCAGGAACAAGACATACCTTAAATTTCTCGTGGGATTAAGTCAGTGGGATTCCTAGTTGACCAACCCAACAAGTTTCACTCGACTGCACACTTCGCAACCCTACTAACATTCATTGCGACGCGACCCAAAGAAAGATATTTTCACGGCAAATGTGAAAATTTATAATTTTTCGAATAAAAAATGGAGGAAAAAATATCTCTATTGGAAGAACGAAGGGGGAGCCAATCGGTGGCAGTTAAGTCGGTGCCGTTTTGTCGATTTCCAATACCATAGGTAGCGCATTCCCAAGCCAAGCGACGACCAATTTCATCCAACGTTTTGTCCTCACTTTCTGGTTCTCTGTATATAGGCAGTTGGGCTGTTCCACTTGCAGGGTGGATTATCAGGATTGGATTCACCTCCATTGAACCGCAAATGAATTACGTTCAGATTATGTTGGGTTTATTCCCATGACCAAAGGGTCCAGAGCGTGCAATGGCATGAAATAGGAATTCCATTGTGGGTTGACAAGCAAAGAGGACTAGAAATTCGACAAGGGTATCCTTGACAGGGCACGGTTGATGTGAACTGGTTTAACTCAAGATTCTGCATTTTGTACAATGGGTATGACCCACCGGGACATCTCGATTCATCGGCAGCTGCAATTTCATCAATCGGCCGGAACCGACTAGTCTATCCATGATTGCCCAATTTCATAAATAAATATTGGGGTTTTGAAATTGTTGTTGACTGATAAGGTAAGAGGGTATAGCTAGCAAGCACATGGGAGAGTGATAGAACATTCATAGAGGAGACTGACTGGCTGACTAATTGCCAATGCTATATGTGCCAGCGACATTGAGGTTTGGGTCAAGGCATTGACTCTTCTTCTTTCTCCAATTGGTCTGATCATAAAATCACGAGCTCCTTGTTCCAATTATCCACTACGGACTCGAATTGGATTTTCCCCTTTCTCGCTCGACAAAGCGGTAAAAGCTCAAATACCTCGTATGTCCTAAGTTTCTCTGTCAATCAATCCTTCACGGCTTATGAACTGCCAGGCTTAGCAGGACCACAGAGACTTATATGCTGGTCTGTATATGACATTATTATAAATATAGGTGAAGGATGCGTCTGAAATCTGCTTTCGTGGAAAGAACCTTATCGTTGTCTTATTGGTCACCCATATACAGGAAATATATATATATATATGTTCGATATGCTGCATCATACAGAGCCAGAGGTGCAGATTTTGAAGTCAGAATTGTCGGGAAGTATTTAAGTATGAGACATGATCCGGTTTACAAACTCTGTACATGTAAGTTCCGATACGTACCGGAAGCACACTGTGGTCATGGTTAAACCGACGTAGACCTAGAGGATGCTTGGCATTCTAACTTGGGAAAAAAGGAAGTATTTAATGCCTGTGAGGGGCCATTGAGCATGTGCAGCTTCTGCAAACTCAGCACATGCCCTTATAACGCCATCCTGTGATCTGATGCCATACTGAGAGAATCAACTGTCTGTTGCTCCCAGGCTGCAAATCCAATAACATAATGGTGCTTATTCTATCAGGCACTAATTTGTCTTGAATTGCACGATCTTTCTCACTACAAGGACCTGCTTACCAGCAGCATAGAATACTCACGGGAGCTGTCGATGAAAAAAGGGTATGACTCAGTATTAGACATTTCTTTTGCATGTTCTGTAATTCTATGGAAAAATGGCGTAGCATGTAACCATGGATGGTTTTTTTTTTTCTTTTGGATCTGTACCTGCCTGTAACCGAGACTAAGTGGTCGTAACTTGTTTTGCTGCTGCGAGGGCCGCTGAGGGCATCACTGCCTGTAGAGCATGGAACTGCAGCTGTTTTGCTATTAGTTAGGGGTCAAGTACTTCCGAATGTCAAGTAAAACACACTGAAAAAGCAAGATTGTATTGTCTCCACAGTTAATTTATGTCCCTTCTTTTACCTTGTGTTTATCAGTGGTTATTTTATATTCACTGATCAATCAGCAAATCTGTTTGTTTACAACAATCGAGACAGCTGATCATCTGATCCATTAATGTCAGCACAGATCATCCAGACGTGTGAACAACCTGCAACAGCAGCAAACCCTGTTATCGTATTTCTTAATCATTCCAATAAACAAATGCATGGTTGTGATGCATTAACAGTTCATTAAGTGATGTCCTGTGGTCTCATGACACGACTCTCGACTCCTGGTTGCGGCTAATTAATCCTCCTTAATTAATCTCTTCTTGTTGAACAGACTGAGTGAACCACTTAGTAGATGTGGCATGGGGATTCCCCATCAGTTCATCCTTCTCCAAGATTTCCAATAATCTATTAACTGTAGACAGTTCCATTCGCTGTATCCATCGTAGATTACTGACACAAATCACAGCGCACGCCTCAGTTGCTTGGAAACAGTAAGGTTAATGCACAATAATCGCAGTCAAGAGCAGCCTCCCATATTCTGGACTGCATACAAAGTCTTGAACAAGAAGTTGTACCCATTTTAATCAACACGGTTCTAGTGATCTCTTCAGTTGCGTCACCAAGTAAGATCTATTGCACCCAGTGGAACCAAAACTGCAGAGAGAATGGAACCATTCGAGCTTTATTGACATCAAGACCTGATAAGATGATAACATTAGTAAGCACTTCAAAGGTGACACATAACGTATTTTCAGGCTATTGGATGCAACTGTCCTGATTCTGCATCGCTTTGGCTCTGGTAACCGGGTGATTTCAGTGAATTTTGAATCCTATGAACAGCAAGAAAAGTTTAATCATCAGAATCTCAGTTTGTTGCTGCAATTTCTTTAGATGCAGCATAGGAATTGGCTAATGGAGACCTTGCCAGGCCAATGAGGAACCTTACTTCTTCGGCCCTAATCATTGAAGGAGCTTAAACTCAAAGGCTTTCACATTGACTTCTTATGAGCATAGGTTGATTTTCAACTGAAATGGGCCCAACGTTACACAAAATGCCCATGAAAGTTTGGTTGCCGTGGGAACAGATGAGGCTTTTCCTTCTCTTTTGGGCAAGAAAAGAAGTCTATACTGATGTACCTCACAGGTTGGCCCTCATATTTTTTTGCCGGTGTACTACCCGATACTCAAAATGTCAAATAGATCAATGATCAGATAGATACAAGTTGAGTTGGTTTACTAGGAATAGAGCTCTTGCCATCAAATTTCTCCATTCACAAGACTCAATCCAAGACATTGCTTGAGAAGTGTACGTTAATGCTGCACTAGAGACTGAAAGGAGGCAGACACACCATTAAATGATGCCAGTAAGAAGAGTCCCATCCATAAATCTCCACCATGCGAATCAGACATACCATATCCAATCTAAGAGATTGACGGGTCGCGATGCAATTGCATGGATCGAAGAAACAGAAAGATTGGTTTTTGATAGAATCATATTACGGCAAAACTGTCTTCACCATTGCAGCTGCTGCTGGTGCGTAAGGCCTCAAATTTCGGTCCTCCGGGAACTATAATTAATTGCAAATGAAGTTGTCCATTAACGAGAATCAAATACTAGAGGGAACACTGTAATTGAGCAGCAAATACATGTACATGAAGTGTTGATCCGTATGTTTTCTCTCTTAATCGATAAGGATGCGGGGAACATAGACTAGACAGGTTCCCGTGGATATAGCTGCGATTTTCTTCAGACATCCTCTGCAACCACACAAATTGCACATCCTAGGAAATCAAATTGGATAGACTGGGATCACCATAACAGGGGGGGACCGCCTTATTGCATTGGGCTTTCGTTCTGTAGAACTTACTAATATCCCAGAACTTGCCCGGATTCGTCCTGCTCAGCGATGCAAGCAAATTGGGCTCTGCGCCCGGAGCTGCTCATAGAACCTCTTGATGAACTCCTCGGCGTCGTGATCGACCTGCCTATCACTCCCATCGTCCATCTCCACAGAATTGTTTGATGTCCTCTCTGCATATGGGAAGAGGGGCCGGCGATTGTACAACAAATGATCAAAGCTCGCATCAAGGTGGAAATTAGAGAGGTACTCCGGGGTCCTCGGCACGTGAGCTCCTCCGAATGCATCCTCCAGTGCTTTTGGGAACCGGAGGCACGACAGGAAGAAGAACAACTGCTTCTTCCTGGGGTTACGGAAGAATAACGGGTTCGGGCTGTTGGTGCAGGAGAACTCGTACTCCGACACCCCAAAGGAGCCGACACGGGGGCTGCGGGACACGAAGCTGCTCGCGAGGCATTTCTCTATGAGCTTTGTGTGGCCTCTCTTCAGCATCAGGATAAGGTTCAAGTCCATGAGCAGCTTGGCTTTCGAGATCAGTCCCTTCCTGATCACTGAGAATATGACCTTCAGCGCCTTCCGCAGGCTCTTTGCCCTCACGGAGTTCAGCAAATGAGATTGCAACTCCATGGAGCTCTGATAATGTAGGAAGCTTACTTCAGTCTGAGGAGAAGGGAAATAGGAGGGAACTCGTGTGGAGGGCTTGGCAAGGCGGGAGTGTTCGGTTGGCTATTTATACGAGGAATCATGAAGTGTCTGTTGTTCATACAGATTCATGCGTGTTACTCGCAGATCTTGAAGAAGATACCATCAAGGTCCGATGCTAATGCTATGGAGTTCTGACCCATCTAACATTATATCTCGACATATTTGGACAGGAATTGCAGAGGAAAGAGCGGTGCCGTCCTACTGAAAACTTCAGTTTAATTCAACATGCACATGCAATGTATATTCTAGTTTACCCAGTTGCAGTCGATTCCATCCAGATCCCTCCCATTTCCCTTAAACTTCATTCGGTTAAATTAGTCGTTTGAGAAGACTCGGGAGAAATTTTGTTCCCATAGCACGGTATTTTCATATAATAAGTACACATATGTATTCATACATGGGTGTTGTGTGGATACATGAAAATCGGGCGTTTGCCGATACCTAGAGATTCATTGGGATCCGATTAAAACTCGGGCCCGGATGATGTGCCAAGAATTAAACTAGTATGATTATGAGTTTTCACTATTCATATAATTTAGTTCAAGATATCGGCTTAAAAAAATTGAAAGAACTCAGATGAACTCGGGAGATCAATCGATCGTTGATTCGACAATCACCTCACGCTATATTGCAATGGAGTGTCACATCCAAGTTGAATAACAGAGCTTGTAGCTCCAATAGCTCACTCTGTGGGATTTAAATATTGGGAGCAAACATTGGTGTGCAAGAGTGAATAAGACACAGTCATCGGTTGGACCCACTTGGCCGGATACTTCGGCACGGAAAGCCCGACTGCCCACGATCAGATTCAGAAATCCTTCTGATTTCGGCCGTATCGGGTGGTGTTGCACCAGAACTCTATTCTTTTGGACTAAAGAAAAAGGGAACTCGACGGGAAAAAGGCGATCACAGAAGGCTCCGATTAGGACAGTACCACGAGCCGGTCGCGTTATACCGGCACGGGATCCATCAATGTGAGTACTCGGACGTGCTAGCTTTATACAACGGTTAAACTACCATTGAATTTCCTCTGAACTTCGAGGCATTTGAAACGACTAAAGTGAGCGGTCGGGGCCACTGATTGACATCGAACCTAATAAATAATTTTTTTAATAAAAAACCACCCCCAAGTAGAGTAGATTCGACCTTATGGGTTGGAAAACGAAAATCCTGTTGGCTGATGGATGCCCCCAGTTTTTATTATACGATGAGGACGACTTTGATATTTCAAAGTCTATTGATATTCGACTAATTTATATATATATATATATATATATATATGCTCGAGCCAAATCGGTAAGTCATGATGGATGACAGTGCACGCCAGGCTTAATTAAATGCACAAGCTAGATCGGAGTAGTAATGTTCCACATTTTTCGGCTCTGTCTCTCTCTCGTGGACTGCGAGCGGAGCAAGTCCCCCGATTCTTCTTGGAGGGAGACACATCTAATCAATTTGCTTCGCCTTACATTATATATATATATATATATATATGTGTGTATATCATAGAGATTCACTTCCAAGGTATTTTCCCTTGAACTTCATTGAAAACCGGAGGACTAATTCAATATCCATCCTTCTATTATATTATAATAGATAGGAGAGTCTCAAGTTTAGATAGAAATGGAAGAAGATAGGGATAGAAAAGGTATGAGAAGCCTCACGACGAGAATCGAATTTATAACCTCTTAATTATTTGATAGAGTATTGTGCCACTGCACTGAGCCCCATTTCTCAATCTAACGTGTCTCAACCGGATACGTGTTGATTGATACGATACAGATACGGCTCTCTCTTCCATTCATACGAAGTTGGAATTTTGATTCGTGTGATAGGAGAAAGTTAATGATCGTGGGAGTTTCTTAGTAGGAATGGCCTGATTTGGACCTCAATTGATGAGGGTCGGTCGCATCACCAAGTTAATATAGTTTTAAAAATCAATATAACTAGAATTCATAAATTTGTAATTATTTAAAAAAAAACAAATACGATCTAATTTATGAAAATTAAATTATATAAAAAGTTAATCTGAGAATATTTAAGTATAAAAAATCGGGTCAAACAGGGCGGGCCCGACCCGGAATGATACGGGGCGGGCCAAAATTGCCATCCTTCTGCCCAATCAACATATTATGTGAAGACTAATGGATCCTATCTCGTTCCGGGTCCAACAAGATTGGTCCATCAAGGGACAAGTCGCTTCTTTCTTATAATGGATTTCCTTAGCTCGTAAGGTTCGGACTCGAGATTGCATTCGAGGGGAAAAGATAGCGTCGAAGGATCTTAAAAATACTGTGATAAGAAGAGTGCAAGAATTGGGCTGCAGACTTCGAATCTGGGGGATTGATTGAATCGGTGGGTCTCTATTTTGCATACATGGGCCTAACTTAGTAGGCCCATGGGGAAGGGTAACAAACAGAGTTGTTAAACCGGGTGGGCTGGCCCGGAACCGAACCATCCAAACCCGACACCGGCCCGGACCGCCCGTAAACACTCTTATTGGGTTGAGGGGTGGTTACGAGCCAGGTCAGCAATATAGGTCCGTTGAACCATAACTGGCATGAACCGTTAACCTACTAAACTGACCCTAAACTGTTCCAAAATCGGACCGCACCAGCCTGGACTGTAGACTATAGCCCTCTACCTACCAAGTGTCACAATCTCCTACAAATCTCCTACAATTTGTTGAAAAATCAACGGGGAGGCATCCCATCAAAGTACTATTCATCCAATCACATCAAAAATACTATTCATTCACAAATATTATTCGCAGATCAAAATATTGTTCATAATTACTGTTCACCAATCAAAATAACGTTCACCCGATTAAATTCAAAAATAATTGTTTTTAAAAAAAATTTAAAATATGTACAGTTTGTCGACCAAACCGGCCTATTATAAACGATTTATATTTGATTCATATTTACATTAACCGTGACCCATAATCAAACCGGCCAGTTAAGCCAACCAATCAACCCGTAACCGGATCTAACAGTTCCAAGCCTGTTTTAAACTGATCTGGGCCACACTTTTAACAATACTAGTAACAAATAGCAGTTGCCTCATCCGGTTTGTTGGTTGTTCTCCCTTGTTTGTGGCTTAAGAACCAAAGCCAAAAACCGGGAAGGAAAAACGAACCCAGGTAGAATTTAGTAACCCAAAATGGACTTCTTCGTTTTTTTTTTGGGGATCAGTCTGAAGATAAAGCAATAATTATTAAGTGAATGGAGTTTACTGCATCGTTCATTAATCAATGATGCAATCCAACCGGCAACAAGAGTCCAAAGTAATGCCAACATGGGAACGCAGATGCGCACAGCCGACCGATCAAATCGGTAGAGCGCTTTAGGAAATCTAACGACATGACCACGAATAAGCTTGAAATGTCGAACGAATTCAAGATATTATTACCCCGGCCTCTGCTTGTCAATCAATCATTAGCAAGGTGATATAGATGATCGATCAAGCCTCCTTCAGCAACTCCATGATCGAGACATTATAGGCTTTGGCGGCGAGCAGGAACCCCTTGAACCCGGCTCCCTTGGCTATTTCCCTGAGCTCCTCCACGGTTCGCTCTCTCCCGCCGGGGAAATGAACCATCATGATGCAGTCGTGATGGAACGCCATCTTGGTTTCGCCGCTGGGATCCGGCAGCCGGGGGAGTATGTAGTCCGCCAGGATCACCTTCCCGTTTTCCGGCAGCGCTTGGTGGCAGTTCTTCAGAAGCTTCGCAAACTGCTCGTCTCCCCAGTTGTGAGATACCCACTGCACATCAGCACAGAGTTCATCCGATCAGACCGACGCGAGCCCTGATGACAATACTGAATATTCTCACTGCAACAGAATTATTTCGCACCTTCATGAAGATGGCGTCGCCTTTCGGAACACTTACGAACATGTCTCCTCCGACGTGCTCGACACCTTAGGACCATGTACAGATCAGCGTTAGAACATATTTACTCCGAATAATCTGACATAGACCCGAGAAGGCAGGAGCTGCAGCAAGCAATCTCGGCAGTTTACCCGGATAGGGTGGAGTTTCTGCTATCACGTGGGGAAGGTCGAAGTTGATGCCCTTTACGGAGGGGTACTTGGCCACGATCATGTTGAGCATTGCGCCAGTGCCGCCACCGACATCGACCACAGTGCCAAGGCCCTCGAAGCCCTGGTACATTTCTAGGATCTTCTTCCTGATGATGATGGAGTGGTCCGACATTTTCCCCTGTTGAACGTCTCGCTGAACTTTGGGTCTCCGGGCATGTATTCAAGTGGGGTCATTCCGCCATGGGCCCTGCTGAACGGGACGCCGCCCTCCAAGACTGCATCCCTGATGTGATAGCTGCACAAGATCGGACCCGTCAGTATCGGTCCAGCTCCAGAGGCCCTCGACCGAAGAGGAGAGTCCCGGGTTAGGACAGCGAAAGAGGCAGCAGACGAAAACGACAAAAGCCCATTGACGAGGATGATAAAACCACTGCATTGTTGGCCCCAGCGGGCCACGACTGATTCCATCATAGGTGGGGCCCAGACCTAGGCCATTAGACTTCGCTTGACTCGGAGTCAAGCTCAATTGAACAAAAAGAGTTGACTCCGAGTCAAGCGAAGTCTAATAGAGTCAACTCGTTAAGCGTAAAATACACTCTCCCCGGTCATGATCCAACGAGTGTTTCCGTCCTCTCCACGGAGTCGCCCTGGCAAAAATTAAATAACAAGTCCCACCCATTCTGTACCGTCCACTAAGGGCTCGCTTTAATTGCTTTGTCCTTTGGGACGGATCCAGGAAGAAATCTCTGCAGACTCATTTGGAACGTTAATGGGTACAAAGTACGTCTGGGGACAGACAGGGTTGATGTTGAAACAAATGCAATACCACAGTCCGTTTTGATTCTTAATCGTGGTTGATGTCTTGCCCGGGCTGCTGTGTTTCCCGGACTCGAATATAGCTTGATCTAGGAACATAAACAGCGAGCTTGAACGTTCGAGTCATGCGAAACTGATCCGAAGATTGCCATCAATATGGAAAGGCATTGGCTATCACGAATCACGATGGATAAGAAAAACAAGCTGGCAATAGAAGAGTTCGATGATAACTTTACCAGCTCTGGGCGAAGGCGTTCTCCCAGTTCAAGAAACTCAGAGGGGCAAGCGAGATGCCGTCCTCGTTCTTTATCAGGAACTTGCAGGCCGGGGTGAGGCCGAAGAGCCGCTCGGCCTTGCCGCCGGGCAGCTCGCGCAGTGAGCACGTGACCACCTGGTAGCTCGCGAGGAGGCCGAGCATCCGGTCCACCATCGCCGCCGCATCGGGGTTCCTCGTGGGGATGTTGGTGACGATCTCCTTGGCAGACATGGGCCTGCCGCCCTTGGAGATGACCTCGAGGAGGCCGAGCTGTATCGTGGCTGGAGGATCCGGGGCACGTCAGCCACACAGGTAAGCTGGATGGCAAAGAGGAAGGCCTCCTCCTCGGTGGTGCCGGTGCCGGTGCCGGCATCGTGCTTGCCCGTCGAAGCCATTCCCGGTAAACGTCTAGCTTCTTAGAACGGGCTCTGAAGGTTAAGAATGTCTAGGCAGAAGATGAAGGCTACGAAGTGGCCGAGAGCTCATGTATATACAGTAAGCCCACAGTCATTCGATTAGCCGAAAAAACATCCCAAATTAGTCACGTGACTCAGTTTTCAACTAATGAAGAATCTCATTGAAGGTGAGCGGTAAAGTTTGTCGTATCCCGTGATTCGGAAACCAATAAATACTATATATATATATATATACTTGGAGGTGAAATTTTCGTATGCACATTTATATTTATTCCCCATCTAGGGAAAATTAGATGCAAACTCATGTCACATATAGTCTAGTTTGAAATCGATTAAAAAGTATAATTTAAATATATAAATTGATGCTTTTTTTTTACATTAGAATAGATAACACGGTAATGGTAGGAAAAAATATATAATTAGTTGTGATTTTTAAGTGTTATTTATGATTCTAAAAATAATTTTACGCTTTGGTCCTCAATTTTTCATTTTTTTTCATTAATTGAGTTCATATTTGTCAAGGAAGGACATCTTGGGAAGTGCAAAAATGTGACCAGCTACCTCTCCTATTTATTTAAATTACATAGATAGAGGGTGCTTATGAGAGAGCTGATGTGGGGGTAATCGCACAATCGATCCGGTGATAAGCTAAATAACATTGGTGGATCCACAAGACATTAGATCTTATTGGCCCGAAAATATAAGAGGACAGATAATGGTATTCAATTTTAAGGCATTTTCGGGGATGAAGAGGTGGGTGTTCTTGGGATTAGACCTGTAACGTTAAGTGAAGTCTGTTTGATTGGGCCTCCGAGGAAGAGCCACGGGGCTGCCGATAAGGATTTGGGTGGCTGTGAGAGGGGACCCGTCAGCGTGAGCTCCTCGCCACTCCTTCTACCTACTACTACTACTCCTCCCCCGCCCGTCCTCACTGCTCCACATGATTTAATCCAATTTCAGGGGAAGAGAGGGATGGCTAGCGCAGGGGGAAATAAATAATTGTTCACAACCAAGAGACAAGACAGCTTCTCTAAAGTACGGAGCGTAATCCAGTTCCAACCCAAGCCACTATACTATGGTCGTCAGCTGAGGGGGAGGCGTGACGATGAATTCAACCGACATGTCCGCTCCGGCTTGACAGATGTGCCGACTTACGGCGCGTAATCCAGGACGAGATGGGCATGACAGAGTGGGTTATGAAAGTTGGACGATTACAAGTGCGCACAAATTTATAGATTTGCTATCGAGTCCGCCAATGGGAAAGTGACGTCTCGTCTGAAGCATTATTTTATTACACGTAAGCACTGTTTGATAGGTGAATGGAACCGAGCAAGAGAAGGAACAAACGAAAGTCATATTTGCCATATGTGCTTGAGAAACGTCGAATGTTGTTTGTTGAGATCATCCCGTCAAGTTGCATCGCGGGGGAACGTGAGTCGGGTACAGAATAACAACACACTGGTTACGCGGGAAGCCGAAGAACAACACGATGAGGGGATCGATCTAGATGCAACTAAAAATCTCCACATGATCAGCATCATAGTCAAACCGTACACTTGGCTCTAAAAGCACACGATCATAGAAGGATGAAACCGACTCGCCGAGCCCATCACAAGAGCACCACATCGTGACAGCAAAAACGAACCAAAGAACCACACTCATGATGAAAAAAAAAATTTTGAAAAGAAAAGGGCACTCGCTCCATTTTCTACTTAAAAAACGCAGAGGCTTGCGAAAAACTGATGTGAGTGAAAAGAATGTTAACCAGAGATACGACACATTATCACAGCTCGAATGCATGTCAAAGTCACACCTTACACGAGCATGACCACAAGGAACACGATCAGTGCCACCACAACAATCCCCAGCAGCCACCAGCACTGCAGCAGAATTGAATGAGAGATGGGATGAAGTGAAGAGAAAGACTAAACAATTTGAGGACAGCTCTAGCAGAATCCATTAGTATATTTTCTGAAACTCCGTAGCAAATTCACTTGCACACCAGACACTTTCTATCCCAGAATGTTCAGCTGCTAGTGGACATAGCACACGTATCGCTCTCAAGAGACCATGTTATCTTTCCAACCAATGATTGATAGAGAGGCAACCATGTGGAAAGTGGGCTTTCAAAAATCTCCTAGAAGCTAATGGAAAGGAGTAAAAAGATGGAAAATTTCTAGAAGGCATCATGAAGAGCAAGATGTTTATTCAGATTCCACACCAATTACGATTCTTCAGCCACTACTTGCTTGAAAAGTCTAATCCAGTTCTTTTCAGGTGCTCGAAACTAAAATAACAATCCTTTAACTATGCCAACAATTAAAAACAAATAGCAAGGCAAGCATAGGTGCCAAGTATAGCAAATTCACAGTATAATCCTGGTGAAAAAAGCATTACTGTAACATTCTAGCATGTATAATGGAAAGGTACCGCACTTTCAATCGGTTAAGGTTTATGGGTGCATGGTATTGAACTTGCTTCGTATTTTTACTCTATGGATTCATGTCTTAAAGATTATCATTAGTGTCTGCTGATGGCATGTCAAGCCAAGACATACACCTAACAGCAAAGCTGACAGATAATAGCATGAAGTACTTACCCATGAGCATCTAGATTTAGTACTTTTGGAGGCCTTAGCAAGCTGAACTCTAGCTTGCGTGGCAGCGGCTGAGGAGTTTTCAATGTTTGATTGAATGTCATCTGTCACAACAGATCATACAGTATAAAACAAAAGACAATGCTGATTAATGAAATGAGAAAACTTTTTACCAAGGAAGCAAGACCACCTCTTCGTCAGTATCTTACCAATAATGACACCCTGCTCGTGTACTAAAACTGCAAGATCCCTGAATATTTCATTGGCTTGTCCAATTTGTTCTTCTATTTCTCTTATACCTTGATCTCTTTCCTCAATCATAGCCTCATTAAAAGCAATTTCATTATCCAGAAGAATGAGCTCCTGCCTAAAAGAGTAACTCAAATAAGTTGACTCCAGCCAAGATTTTTATTTATGTGTATCAATTAACGAATGCCTCATTCCATACAAAGAAGGGAAACCAACTACACACAGCAACATAGACTACCAACTGCACATTGCAAATGAAGCAACTAGCCAGAAATTATCATACCAAGCTAGACGCACGCATTATAGAAAGTTAATTTTAGCAAAACAAAGACAAGGAAGACAACAGAAGCACCTTCGGGTTACAATAAGAAAGAGATACTCAACTGTCCATGATGATTAGAGCACAATACATGCATACTGTGAAAAAGAATATGGAGAGTTTCCATAATCTACCACAGAGATGATGTTCAAGATTTAACACTCAAAGCACACAGAAATATGAATATGATACATCCATATGAACATAGCAGTAACAGTGTCCCAATACTTACGTAGCACATGATTTTCATATGTGCAAGGAGCAAATAAGTGGTTATCTCAATAAGTTTGACCCATCGTAGAGTCTGAGCTTACAAATACTCAAGCCAATTACTAGAATTTGACTGCTATATTGTCTATACAAAGAACAGACGCTGAATCTATACTTAAGCTGAAAGAATCCTTGCACACTGTCAAATGGACGCAACTAAGTAAGGAAACAATTTTCAATTTCGGAGTAAACTTACGCATTTAAATTACCTTTTTTGTTCCATGAGAAAAGGTTGATGCTCTGGGTCGGTTTTAGATGCTACTGGTTCAACAGACTCTGAGCTGTTGCACACGACAAGTGGGGACTGAATCAAACTTAATGCATAAAATAAACATGAAGGAAGACATATTTCAAAGTTTAAGAGGATTCCTTGCATTGTTATGGAGGAAGATGGAGGAGCCGCTGGGGCATAAGTCGATTCGCGCTCAGCAGCAAGCTGCTGAACTTTCTGGAACTCTTGAAGTGTAACTTGGAAGTCTCTGGCAAGTTTTGCATCTTCTATTTTCTTACTTGTCTACAAAAAACAAACCAGTGATTAAGACATAATTCCCACTGAAAGGAGCTCTACGGCAATCAAAAGATAGGTTGCAGAGACAGATATGGAGGAACATCTAGCAGAAGTAACCGCAATCAAAAGCAGGGAAAAGGATTGCAGTTTTCATTCTCGTGAAGGAGAGGCTCCCGCTAGACTTAAAAGTGGATCTTTACTTTTTTTTTTTTCTGAAAAGAACTTCCAACAAAAGTCGTTTTCTGGAAAAAGAACCGCAACGGATCGATCGAGCTTTCCCAGTTTCTAAGTGCATATCAACCTGGAAATTGCGAATTTGTAGGGAATAAACAGTCGTAAATACAATGACGAAAGCATTTCCAACTGAAATGAGAATCGTACTGCTGAACTACTAACTAAAAGCAACCAAGAGGTTTAGATCGAGAAGGACTGAACGTCAATCGTACGTTGACACCAAGATCGTGATCCGATTCGCTCAGGGATTTGAGCTTCGCGGAAGTGCCCTTCACCAGCTGCAGAATACGCTGCCTCGAGTTGTGCCTGCGATTGAACGGAAACAGAACCCGCAGCCTTAGAAACAGCCAACGTTTTCAGGAGGGAGGGAGGAAAGGAAGTGTGGGAGTGCGGACAGTTTCTGGCGGTGTTCGGGGGTGTCCTTGGCTGTGCCGATGGCTTCCACGAGGCGACGGAATCCGGCGATGGTGGTGTTGATCTGGAAGATCCCGGCTGCCACGGCCTGGGACGGACTCTGAGACCGGGAGGAGGAAGACCTGCCGCGGCCATTTTGCACGTCCTGGAAGCTCATCTCCCTGTCTCTTCCCCCCCACCCCACAACGCCAGGGAAGAGCTCCGACGTCAGTCCCCTCGCAGCTGCGGGGAGGAAGTTGACAGTTCAGTCCAGAGATGATCTCGCTGTTCTCACGTAGTGGAGAAGGGAAAGTTGGCACAAGACCACAGGGCAACGGAACAGAGTACCTTGTTTCTATCTTTTATTAACTCAAATGTCAGCCGACCAGTGTCACTTTTGTCGCAAATAAATATAATTATAGGCCGTCGTCATCGACCTCGTCCGTCAATATGAAGAAGCCCTACACATACATAGAGGTACAGTACTTTTCTAGCGTATTATCCTGATGATGATGATGATGATGATGACGATGATGCGGGACGACAAGGGAGAGCATTGTCCGGCTTGACGCTCACGCTTTCATCTCGATCACAACACGTTGATGATTAGCACGTCCCACCAGCCACGAGCATGGGATAGGTTATATGCACATAGGAAGACTTAACAGCGAGAATAATCCGCGGGAAATCACGGCTCCGAGAGGCTTCCCTCTCTAAACACAAGATACCCGGGCATGTTTCATTCCGAGCAGACCCAAAGAAGATAAATTGTTGGCATCGATCAGAATACAGAAGGGCGGGATCTTACTGACAATGTTCTACTTCCAATCTACAACCATCAACCGGTGTACCTAAACCCTAGATAACACCGAACAATGCGAAACAGGAGAAAAAAGGAGCTCTCCCCGTGATCTGATCATCTATGGCACGTTGGAGGTCAAAAAAGGAGTCGAAGGAAGAAAACCCCTTCGCACTTTTTTAATTCTTCAACCCCACTCCCCCCAGCATCCATCCCTCTACCAGCCGGCCCTTGCTTTCGCCAAGTGCAACACATTTGCCCGATTCACACGCATCTCGGGGCCAAGACCGGATATATATATACATATATATGCCAGCTCCAGTTCAGACAAAAACCTAAACATAGTATATCATGCCTACCTCGATGAGGCTGATGTGGGGGATATGGAGGGCCACTGCAGGTCCCCTGCAGTTCTTCCGGAGGAACGAGTACCCAATGTCGATTACCAGCTTCTTTAGGAATGAGGAAGACCTCCTTGCCTTCACATACGAGTGGCCCATGATGTATGCTACTCCTGCCTCCTTCGCCCGTATCAAATCCATGAGCTCGTCCCTCACAGACGGATCCATCCCTTGGTTTGGGGGCAGCTGGAATCTGACCTGCCGCCTTCTGACCTGATGGTTCTCATCCTCATAGGCTGACCTCAGGCTTTGAAGGGCAATCGACTTGCCACTCAGGATCGAACTCAAGTTGCTTAGGCCCGCGTCCTCAATTTCGGAGATGATTAAGCTCGAGGTTGATTGGATGGTACGGGTGCTGATAACAGCCATTCTCCCGTCAAGGGATGAGGAGGCCTCAGAGCTCGAGAACTGGGGCTCCACTGCCTCCATATGTATGAACTCCGCAATACTCTGTATCAGTTGGTTCTCAAAGTCCCCATCATCTCTCTGGATGTCCTTGTACCCATATCTAACTATACACCTGTACATGCGATAGGGTCTTGGGCAAACTCGGCCTATAAGGAACCTTTCCTCACGAGCAACGAATGGGACGGGCACCGACTTCACACAAACAAACACCAAAACTTGGTGGAAAGCAGGTAGGTTGGTGACAAAGTGGGAGAAGATGGCAGGCACCCCAGTTGCCAGCTCTGAGTATATGAGGCCAATCCCAGGTACACGCACAATGCCAAGGCTCGGGCCCAAGCCGAGGAGCCACTTGAGGGAGACCTTGTTGTGGAGATCATAGTTGTACTTCTTGCGGGTCCCATAGTGCCAGACGAACATGACGACCATGAAGATGCATGAGAGCACAATTGGGACCCAACCCCCCTGGGGCACCTTTATGAGGGCAGCTGATACATAGACCCCCTCAATAATCCAGAAGAAGAGAAGAAAGGCCACTGCAAGGAGCATATTCCGTTGCCAGACAAAGAGGATGACTAGTGCCATGAGGAGTGTTGTGACAAACATGACCGTCATGCAAGCAAGTCCTGGAACCCAAAAAAGATGAAGAGTAATCAGCTCATACAATTTTTCCTCATCATCCACAACATGCTTTCACCAAGGATTTTCCAATTTCTGTTTTCCTCTGCAATATATTCAGAAAACTACAACGGGAAACTATTCAGACAATTGATAGCTATTCAAGTTCAAAAGAAGTCTCTTCAGGCTCCCTAGAGTTAACCCATTAAACCATGGAAACATATGATAAAAGATGAATCACATGCTGTTTGTTGCAGCGCAAGTGATTACTACAGATATATGAGGACTTACCGTAAGCATTTCCGATCAAAGTTGTGTCTCTAAACCCAACAGTTATAGAAAGAGTGAGAACCATGAGGATCCAGTTTATCTCAGGGATGTAGATCTGCCCATAAATATGCTTCGAGGTGTGAACAACTTTGACACGTGGGAAACACCCAAGAGCATGGCACTGCTTCACGATTGAAAATGTAGCAGTAATTACAGCTTGACTTCCAACAATGGCTGCAAGAGTGGCAATAACAAAGACAGGCCAAAACACAGGGACTGCAGAGCAAGAAGGCTAATTGAATTAAATACCAAAATGATAGCGACATCAATTGAAATAATTTACCAATTGAAATAGTTTGCCCATCCACAGCAGGCTTAATGTGAAAACCTATAATAGTTTTCCGTGACCCTTTTTACAGTATCAAGTTTGGATTCATCCTCAATGAGGAAAACTGAGAGTAAACTAACCATTTAATGAGGGGAGGCACTCACCAGGTATTGAGTTATAAAAGCTGTAGGGAATGGAATCAATATTCTTAGACAGAAAAGCAGCTTGACCCATGTATTGAACTACCAAACAAGGGTATACGACCAGACCAAATGCAAGCTGCAAGCACAAGATAAACTACTTCAGGACTATTGATAATATAATAGAGTTACTGCAGAACCCAAGCAATAAATATGATACTCCTTTGTATGAGGTGAACAACAAGGATTCAAAATTATACTCTCCTCATTTGCAGATGCCATTTAGTTAAGGATTACCAGACAATGTAATAGATTTTTTCCAGCAGAGATGCTCATTCTGCACCTCAAAAAAAACTTACCCTAATTGAGAAGGCAGTAAAATGGCCAAGATCTGCAAACATAGCTTCAGTACCTGGATAGACCAAATACAGGAAGCTCTCAGTAGATGAACTTGGCCACCCAGTGAGGCAATATCAGCCAAAGTCAACTTTCAAAATAGTATAAACCATCATGGGTAAGGAATTAATTGAAAAAGAAAATCCAAAATTAATGTTTTGCAGAAGTGAAAAACTAGTGCACCAGAGAAATTCACGGCCAGCACACCTGTAATTGACAGAAGTACACCTCCAAGAGAAATCCACCCATCTTTGCCAGTCTCCTTGAAAAACTTGATAATGTAATAGGGAGAAAAGGCTCGAACTATTTTTGGATTCCAATGTATGGTATTGTAGAGTCCAATGGAAAAAATGGAAAACAGCCAGATAATTACTACTGGAGCAAAAAAGAAGGCTACACGGTGGGTACCACAATGCTGCAACGCAAACAGGCCAACTATTATGACACATGAAATCAAGAGTAGTTCACCTGCAAATTATAGAGAATCATCATAAGTAAAACAATTAAAACCAAAACCAGTGAATGTACGAGATAAGACAGCTTGCACACCGTCCGTTAACTTTTGTTTTGTCACTTTCAGCCCTGATACAGCTGATAAAACTGCAAAAGAAAATAACAATAACAATTAAACATATAGGTGAGTGGATATTTGAAAATAGATCATGAAAAGCACAAAGCTGATAAGTTTCCAATGATCAGAAACAGAAAGCAAATTGAGTCAAGAACCAGAACAAGAGTTGCTGACTTCAATGAACAATACAAGATTCTTTCTAAATAGCGGGCTTCTTCAACCTAGAAATTTATAATTTGCATTTGACCCAAGATGCCACAAGGAAGAAACTGGATCAAATTTAATCATAACGAAGAAAGTACAATACAGAATATCAGGAACTTCATCCGACTGAGAAACAAATTTCAGTACTTCACCTGAAATAGATGGAGTCAGAACACCATCACCAATGACCATAGAAGCACCAAAAAGTACCACAACGAGAAGTGCAGTCCTCAGTTTTTTATGCCTCTCCAAGAATCTTTTAAGTGGAGAAGATGCCACAGCCTGTGAAGACGGCCCATATTTGTATGCTGAGAGCTCCTCATCAGCTGCTTGTTGATTGGGAAGTAAACTGAACTTTCCGTGTCGACAGAGCAGTGAGTACAAAGCAAATGTCCCACCTAAAACGCATCTTTAGAAACTCAGCAGCTTAACTCAATGACATCTCATATAAAGTAGAAAGGGTGAGTCTCATCACACCTTCACCATTATCATCAGCACTCAAGAGGATAAAAACATATTTAAGCAATGGGATCAGCGTGATAGTCCAAAAGATCAAGGAAAATGCTCCAAATATTGCATGTTCATTTTGGTGCTTCTGCAATTTCCCTAGGAACGTGCTTGTATAGACATACAGAGGAGAAATGCTCAAGTCTCCGTACACTACACCCAAGCTCTGATATGCCAATAACAGATTTCTTGAAAGACCCAACCATGAAAGCTGCATGAAACATAACCAGAACTTAATATTAGATGCTTCCTATTAAACAATACAAGACAAAGGACAAGACAGTGCTCATAATCAGCATCTGGAATGAAATTATAATCTATTTACGTGGTATGTAGGAACCGTTTAGCAAACTAAGCAGAGCCGAAATGAGAGATGAATGATTTCTAATAACTTACAGTCACCCCTAATCTATCTAATGCACCCTTATACATCCCTATGGCTTACTACTGGTCTGATATCTGTTCTCGTGGGTCTTATTACATTCGTTTCCCACATGACAGACACTGACTAATTAATTTCAAACAGACTGTTACTCAGTTTTCATTAGTGCAACTGGATAATACAGAAAGTAAACTAGCAGGCAGTAAACGGAAGACCTTTAGCAGTCATGAAGAAAACTAGAAAAACAAACTCATTCCAGAGCAAAGATCTCAAACATATTCAATAGACTTCCGCACTAGTAGTTGTCAAAACTTCTTATTAGAGATGACATCTAGTTTCTTCAGCATAAACCATTATACAATATGGAAAGTGAAGCTTTATCCGTTCAGTTTGATAGCGGATAACCTCAATGTCCACCTTATGGAGTTTCTACTGCACTTTGCTACCCCTATCTATACCAATTTCCTATCAACATGATCAGGGCCAATTCAACCTCCCCGATAACTTATACCTAACTCCGTGGGAGAGCCCAATTCAATAACAATTAGCCAAAAAGGTCCCGGCCGCGGGACCAACAGAGCACACTCAGAGCAGCCCAGCGCGGACCATCATTCAAAAAAAAGGCACCAACCACATCGACAGCAAAAATAAGAAGACCAGAAGTACCACTCCTTCACAGGAAATCAACCGGAAGCAACCGAGAAAAACGGGGGAAAATATCCCCGGTACGGTCAATCGCATCACGAGCTATGCATATCGCGTACAACAACGCGGACATCGAGACACGGAGGAGGAGGAGGAGGAGGAGGAGGAGAGGGATTGGATAAGGGAGAACCCTTACCGGGCGAGGGTTGCGGGGATTAGGGATCGCAGACTCCGGCTCCATCCCGAGAAGCCAACCTGGCAGCGAGCTTCTCACTCTCTCTATCCCTCTGCCTGCCTGCCTGCCGAGCTCAGGAGGAGGACAACACTTCCTCTCTCTACTTATCTTCAAGAAATTTTCAATTTTTTCTCTTTTTTTGGAAATTAAATTACCGCTGCTTGCTCTGGCGATTGAATGATGATCTGCTCGCGCTCGCTTCGAAGTCTGGAGGAGTTTGTTTGCTGTGATATATAGCGAAATCCCCGAGAGAGAGAGAGAGAGAGAGAGAGACGTGGGCGTGGCTGTGGCCTCACGCGCGGAAGGAACACGCGTGCCAAGACATCAACGTCCCTCTCCGTTGTCCTGTCCGGTAATTTTAATTTTTTAAATGTGCTTGCAAGTATATATATCCACGTTGTCGATCTTGTCGCTTCCCACGATCATATGTACGGCCCTCATCCTCCGATTATGCCTGGTTTTGAACTGTTGGCTTGATGCTATCGTTCATGGATATTTTTAAACGTCACATTTTTTTATTTTTTAATTACTTACGTGTATAATGAACACGTGAGCAAAAATAAAATTAGAAAAAATTTAACCGCAAGAATTTAGCAATATTGAAATTATAATTGATAATGGAGAGTATGGATTACTATCGCTCACATGCATATCATTTTCGTGAATACAGAGTGTCTATTTCCTATTCCAACAAGCAACACTTTGCGAAGAAGTCCAAATTTCGATTAATCCATATTCGAGCATGCTTATCTCATCGAGAATGACTGCTAGGTTTAATTCCGCTTCCCGCATTATCTCATAGAAAACAATTTTACATATAAGAATAACTAACATGCAAAACTTCAATTTGAAAACGACCCAAAATCATTTCAAAGTATGCATGATATAAAACTGAACCTAATCAAAATTACATATATGACTTTCGAGTCAAAGTCAGGTAAAGAGTGGCCGGACGGTCATCGGACCAAAGTACAATTGCAATAATATATACTTAATAAAATAAATAAATAAATAAAGATTTATTAGTAGTAATTTATCCTCCCTTATTATTATTATTTTTTATTTAAGTAAGATGTTAAATTTTATCTTTATAAAAAATATTTAAAATTAACTAATTCAAGCTTATATTAATCGAAGATAATTTGTGGATATTATTAGGAGGTGGATTGGGTCGGAAAATGTCGGACGTGGCACTTCGTGAGAAGAGCCGTGAGACACATGTTCACCACTTCCCGCGGATTTGACGCGGGGAGGCCGATAGTTGACCGGAGAGGGAAGGGCACGCTCGCAGGATGGCGAGTGGGGGCACGTGAAAAGCCAGACAGAAATCGCAGGATTTTATTTTATATTATTTTTAGTCGCCAAATCGTGCTAATGCTGAAGTGACTCAGCTGCGCTGAAGAGCCAGCTCGATTGACTGATTGAACCAACAGGATGGAGATCGCGCACGGGTGCTGACGTGGCACGGGGGTGGGGGCCCAACGGGTAGGCTGAGATCTCCATTTGACTTCTTCGAAATTTCCTCGCACCTTCCTGAGATTCATGCCACTCGTGCCGTGCCCTTCTGCTGTCTTGTTTCGCTCACGGTTTCATCACCATGGAAGCGCGCGTGCCCGTGCGCGTGCGCGTGCGTGCGTCCATCACTGGGTTGCACGCGGTTGGGAGGCCCGTTTATGCTGGGCTTCTTCTCTTCGGGTCAACTGTCTGATGACAATGGGCTTTTTTCGTCTTGCCCTAATTTCATGGCGCTTGATTCGGTGACCTGATTAGATTACGGGATGAAGAACAGGTAAATTTTCAAGACACTCAGCACGCATCGACTAAATCGGGCCGACACAGCGTCTTTCTGATCCGTCGAATGTCACACCTTAAACCCGAAGCGGCTAGGCGAGCCCTGGGTGGAGACGGGGCTCTTTCGGATCCAGGAAACAGCTCTCAGAGATCTTTTTTCCTTTTGGAAGATAGAGGAGCGAAACAATCAACCTATTGATATTGGAAGACCCAAAAGATTCTTCCAATGTATCATTTCTGGGTCCAATGGAATTCATAGGTATAGGAAGAGGCCCTGTCAAATAGAGATTTTTTCTTTCGACCATATTTCGATTGTTAATACGATATATAAGGACCGCTACTACAAATAGTACTACACCCTTGATCGTGAAATATCGATTGCTTGTTGAACCCTGTGAATTGCGTGAAAGTAGGATACTCCGCATTCGGGGGTCCAAGAGTTTTATAAAACGTTCTTGGTGGAAAAAAATGTGAATGAAAGATCCCACTGAATTGAATTGGGTCCATGAATCTAAGAAATAGTGAGAATTCTTGATCTCTCTCAATATCTCTCTCAATTCGAAAATCCAGGATTGGAATTGATGTCCTTGCATTGATTTCTCCTAAAGATTTCATTGATTTCTCCTAAAGATTTCATTTCAATTGGAATTTGGTTATCGAGATGGCAGGCGGAGTGGGAAAATCAAGCCAGCACCTCCGAGCTGGACCGTGGGAGCCCGAAGAATCAAACCGCGTGACTGATACCCTTTTGTGCTACTGAATAGAGCTGAAGATTCAGGTCAGTGTGGAGTTTTTGGGTTGCTTTGGTACAAACCATACCTTAAGTGGCTCAAAAATTTCAGACCGGGCACAAATTTTTCGTGTTTTGGATGGCTCGAATCCAACACGAATTACACGAATAATTATTTTTTAAAAATTAATATAAATAATTTATACTTCAACATAAAATTTTCTATATTATAATTTATCATTAATATAAATTTTGTATTAATTTTAAATAAGGTATTAAAAATTATATATAACTAATCTTTTTAAATTTTTTAATAATATTCTTTTTATTACAAAATTTATTTTCATACTTTCAGTCTGTATTAACACGATTCGATATCTCAAACGGCCTGAAAATACTAGCTCAAGCACGGTTTTTTCGTACCGTATCCGGACCATTCTTTCGTATCGTACCAAATTTTACCATATCTAATGCAGTAAAAAAAAAAAGTTTGAGTCCCCAACGGTACCGAAACAAAAGCACCCCCGATCGATCGGCCAACAGCATCTACAAATGGCACGTGAACCGTACCCACTTTGACCCCATAAACCGTGGATCGTTTCATGGAGGCCGAAGCAATGGAGATGGGGCTGGAGCTTAAAGAGAGTGTGATTCACATTCCCTCTGTTCGAGATTTTTATTTTACGATGAAGAGGTGTCGGATCGGTCCAATCAATCAATTTACGTCAATGGCTCGTGGCATGAAACTTACGTGCTCAGTCTATGTACACGTGCCCCCAACTTGGAATGTGTGTGGTCCATGAGCTCTGTCCGAGACGCCATAGGTCGGAGGAGTACGACCATCACACACAGGTGTGTCCCTTTACACCTCGGCAGCAACGTTCCAACTCATCCCCATTAGATTCATTTCCTTTCCTTTCCTTTCCTTTCCTTTTTCCTCGCCGTCGTAATTGCAACGGTCGAAAGACATCATACTGTTCTGTGCAGACAGCTTTACCGGAGCATATCGTACCATTTTCCGACCGAAGTACGGATGGCGACGAAAATCGATATTGCGGACTGTACATTATAGTTGTATAGCCGTCGGGCCGAACGGGCTGTCCTTGCTGAATTTAGTGCATTTGGTGGATTATCTTTTTATGATTAGTGGATAGGATGTGAAACCCCAAAATTCAGGTAAGTAAAAATTGTGCACTATTCCCACACGACTCTTGATTGACCTTTTCCCACATGTTAGGATCGGCCTGACAGCCTTTCTTTGTTGTTGTTGTTGTTCTTCTTCTTCTTCTTCTTTTGGGTATCTATTTGAATCAGAATCTATTCACATTATTGGTGCTTTTGGAGTGATTTGATTAAAAAAATGATGGAATTTGTGCTTGTTTGTGTATGATATGAAGCTAAAACCAATGGGTCAATCACATTTACTCGATGAGAAGGAGACTGACTAATATGAATTCGTTTATATTATTTTTTACTTACTTATCTCATATTTAAATATTAAAATTCAAGAATAAGTTCACAGCTACGAGAGTTTTATCGGTTAATATGTTGATATGATTCAAGGGATCGGGTCTATTTCTACTCAGATGCCAAAAAGCGATGATTCACAACTTTATCTCTATCTTTCAAATGTATGATCGTATTAGTTGACAGCTGGTCACGAGTCGAATATTTATCTTCCATGCTCACGCTTATATCAATGGAATGTATACGTCAGAGACAAATCTCGTGATATCAAATTACCTTTCCGATTAATAATGAAAATTCGATACACTGTTATTACTTTTATGTTATGCCTACGATATCTTATTAAATTCATATATCTTAGTAGGACTTCTTATATTCTCTTTATTTTTTTCATCTTCCAAACCTATTTTTTTTTATTCATATACCACTTATATAACAGGAAAATACTACTGTAATAAATAAATTATAAATAATGAAAATTTAAAAAATGAAGTGGGAAGTGGGGAACACTTGAGTAACGGCTACTTCTATTCAACTTCCCAAAAAATATTTATTTATTTATTTTGCTAAGTGGTAGCAATGTCAACATAGCTGGCAGTTGAGGATTGCGGCCCCACAGCCGCACNCTCTCTCTAGTTGGAGTATATCTGTTGCATAGTATTATTCCTTTTTCATAGTTTTATTCTCTGTAGTTTGAATCTATGTTGTACATTGGAAATTCCACAGTTCTTTTATAGTGACATTTGAATGAAGTGGGTCCCGACCGATACATATTTGATTCCGGCAACAGTCATTCATAAATTCTTGATACACGGTGATCATATGGTTTATCTTTTAAGAGAAGATTTGTTATTATAATATCGATCACATAAAATAGAAAATTGTAGACTTATAAGAAGATCGAGTGTTACAACTTATTAGTTTAGACTTTTAAATAGAAACACATATGATCTCTTATAAATTCACAAAAAATTCAATACTTATAACAAAACTTTATTATTTTGGAGTCTTCAAGTAAGAACTTGGGGACCAATTCAATCCAACCAGTATACCATCAGCCTGGTCAGTCATGGATTGGACTATTCGGTCATTGTGCTACTTGTCCAAGCTTGTGAATATCAAGAGAGGGAAGTCAAGTCAAGGTTGATGGTCCGATCTGACCATCCAGCACTCTAGCTAACGACTGTCAAAGTAAATGATGATATGAACGGGAATTGTAAACGAGTTTATCATACGGTTGTTCTCACCTTAGGGCTATTCATAGCCAAAGGCAGATGGTAATTCCATGAATATGCTGATGGGATGTGAATGGTTGCCATATGCCAAATGATGAAAGAGCAGGATCAAACTTCGTGTGTGTGTGTGTGTGTGTAGTATGGAGGGTCGAGATCGAGGTTACATACATATATTAAAGTGATTAATTTGCCTCTGTGATATTTTATTCTTTATCAGAACGGTAAATGGCTGTGCCATCCGATCTTAGGATGTTTAGGGGTGGATCGATTGTCACCGGTGATCATGTTTATTGTCGGTCGGTCTGGTCCACTTTCTTGGTATTAGGATGATCTAAGTCGAACCGAACCGAACCCCTGCTCACGACAGGAGGCGAGGGTCTGTTACAGCCAAGATTCTTTGTCCAGGACAGGTCGGTCAGACGGTGTAAAACCGCTAAAACCCAATGCCGATCGTCTCCTCTCCCTCGCTCTCCATCCACCTCCACACCCACCCTCTCTCTCACTACTCGCTGTAGGAAGACAGCCATGAGCATTTGCTTTACAGCCCACGCAGTCAGACAGGAACTAGAAAATATATATAAATAAAGCGTTCACCGAGGAACAAACAAATGAACTCCCTCCTTTCTATCCCCATTCTTTCACCGATCGAACTGCATTCTTTGTTCTTGATTTTCCGTTTTGCCTCTTTCTGGTCACACCGTGAAATTTTGGCCGGTGTTTCCAGCATTGGGACACCAGAGGATGAAGGGGTCGGGTCCAATCTCGCTTGATCGGCTTTATTTAATCGTCTGATTCGTTTGTTGGTGCTTTAAATTCGGTAGTTGGTGGGGCAGTGAAGGGGAGTATTAAACCCCGAAAGTTTGTCGTCGGCGGAGGTCTTTTTCTGTCTGCATTATCAGTACTCGACGATGATACTCTTATTTATTTAATCAGCCAAAAAAGAAAGGTCCACTAAGCAAGCCCCCTCCTTTATTGATGATGGGGTTTAATCAGTCCAGCATCTGCACGTCCTCGGCGGATGTCTTCCTTGTTGCCTTCTGCAACTTCAAGAACTCGGACTGCGATCACTAGTCCTGGGTTGGTATTGTTTTGTTTTTATTCAACCGGATTCATTCATCAACTGTTGTTTGCCTGATGTTTTTTGGGATTTAAGTTCAGTGTGGGGTTGAGGGTGAATTCGGATTTTGCCACCCGATGTAGCTGGAGATTCCTTCAGCTTGTGATGGGCAAATGAGGTTAAATTGCTCTCTTACTCAGCTGCAACTCTCTGGACAATTCTCAGGTTCAATGGAATCTTCAATTACTTGCCCATTTATGTGGTGATTTTCTGAGAATATTCATTGCCGGGTTGTAACACTGAAATATCTTCGCTCTGTCATCTGCATTTAGATTCACATTCATAGTTGAACTTCCATATAAGCTACAGAGATACACATTTTATTTGTTTTTTCAGATTGTATGGGCAGATTAGAAGTGTATATTCTATTAAATGTGGAAAAGCTCCGTGATTTAAACTAAACGTTATTTTTAGAATAACATTATGAACAGAAAATTGGATGATGTTTTGAATACTATGATATTTAGGTGTTGCCTATTGGAGCGGGAATAGTGGTTGGATAAGCAGTAATGGTCTCTTGGCGATGCTTATGACCAGTTTGATATACTGACTCACGTTTGGCTAAGATAGTTGTAAGAGTTGATAATAGTTTAAATGGCTGACTTCCAAAAATTTGGTATCCATTCCAATTCAAGCGCTGGCAATTTTTATAATTTCATTTTATTCCCCTGTTTTTTTGGCCCATTGAAGAACTTATGAGAATTTTGAGATAAATGAATGGTGAAAATTATTCCCTTGACTAGAGAAAGGAGATTTGGAATGAAGGTGCTAGCCTTCTGACTCATACCCAAGAGATCAAGGGTTCAATTCTCAGTAATAGATTTTCTAGCGCCCTTTTCTCCCACTTCCTAGGCTGATGTGCCTTGCCTGTAATCGAAAAGTTATTTCCCTGACCTGTGGACATGCTGGCTGAGTTATTTCTCTGGCTGTTGGCATCTCAGACGTAGCTGGCTCTACCATTTAATTGTTGTTTACCATATATAATTTAATTTGTCGGCGCCAAAGCAGTTACTTATTCATTCATCATCTTCTTTCATGGGTTGCAGGGTCTATGAATCTCTTGTGCACAGCAGAGAGTCGGAAGAAAAGCCGCTGGTATAGCCGAAAAAAGTTGAATCCCCAGCCAAATGTCCAGGACTCTTGCAGTAGTATTAGGTTTTGCTGCTGGAACTGTGGCTTTGGTGGGGACAATCGCATTTCTTACATATTACTGCCTCTGTCGTAATAGGAATGTTTTGAGTACTTCTGAGACTGGTTCTTCTGATCCTTCAATTCAAGGTAAACTCCAAAATATCACTTACGGTAGAGGATCCCTCTATTTATGAGAGTACATTTTTCCTTCAAATTTTGCTTTGCCATATTTTCTTCTTGTGGTTTGTTCAAAATTTTTTCTTCTTCTTGTGATAATAAACTGCTTGTGATGATTTTGATCTTCCTTAGTGATTTTAATGAATATGCTTGTCCACTCACTTGCAACCTGTTTGATACAGTAGAATGGAAATGTGATATGCCACAATTTCATAATCTGTATGCTATTCGTCTCCGTTGTTATTTGTCATAACAAATAGGCCATCATGGGTCAGCTGTAATGAATGCTTTGATATTTATCACATCTATTTGATTTTTTATGGTTATTCCTTAGCATCCTCTCCCAATTCAATTCTTTTGGTCCATAGTAAATGAGCTAGTATATGCAGTTGCAAGACATGTCGGGATCGAGTTATCTATGCGGGAAGCAAGGTGCTTTGACATTGAAGAATTGTCTATGGCCACAAAGAATTTCGATGGGAAGAATCGGATAGGTTTTGGAAAATTTGGTGAGGTGTACAAGGGATTACTTCAAGATGGGAGGCTTGTGGCCATTAAGAAGCGTTCACAAGCGCCAACTCAGGAATTTGTTGATGAGGTTTTCCTATCTCCAGCCTATTTCAGCTTATTCAGATTTTACATTAGGTACTCAACCTTGATAAACCCTAGAAGACAGAGAAAGCAAAGGACTATATATCCTGAGGCTAAAGTTAAAGAACTATCTTTAAGAGTGCAAAATCCTGATATTGCTAAAAGAGTGTTGTTCTATATGTTCAATCCTCCAATTAGTTTTATGTCATTTCTGGTAATTTGTACAGAGGTTTTCCCTTTTCACTTTTAATCTATATGATATTTTCTTTGTTGGTCAATACTGTCAGGTACGCTTCCTCTCTTCTATTCAGCACCGGAATATCGTGAGTCTTTTGGGCTACTGCCAGGACAACAATCTACAATTTCTAGTATATGAGTATATAACTAACGGGAGTGTCTCCAGTCACCTGTATGGTAATGCCCCACCCGCTTGCTGTTTTTTCTTCAGTGGGTGCAGTTTTAGTATACCTGAAGCAAACGATTATGCAATCATGAGCCCCTTCTCTCCAGGCAAATAGAATGATGAGTATGCTCCAAGAGAGGTGAAAAGTGCAGTAATTTAAAGCTATGGTACTTATCTGTGCAGGATCTAGTCAATGTTCGGGTGAGAAGCTAGAATTCAAGCATAGACTTTCCATAGCTCTCAGGGCAGCTAAAGGTGATCCTCTGCAAAATCAGTGAGCATTTATGACATTCCTGGTATTAGTATCCCTTTTCTCAAGAGAAACAAGTATCAGTATCACAAAAGGTTTTCCCTGTTTTCAAGATCACAGTTATTTTTTCATTTTGCATTGTTCTTTCAGCAGAATAGATAATTACTTCTAGATTGACAACCTCTATGTCATGATGCTTCTGCATCAAAATTTTTATTTCAGAATGTTTCAGCTATCAGCATACTGAGCCTAATCTTTGTCTCTTAATCAGGTTTGGCCCATCTTCATTCTTTGAGCCCTCACTTAGTGCATAAGGATTTTAAGACAGCCAATGTTCTTGTGGACGAGGACTTTATACCGAAGGTTGCAGACGCTGGGCTTCACAACATCCTTGGGAGGTCCGATGTTGCAGGCCCATCTTCACAGCTGGCCACAGATGACATCTTTCTTGCCCCTGAGTATGCCTCTTCTGGTGCCTGTTCTGTTATTTGGTCTTGATTTTAATCTTTTCTTATATCATTTCTTCTGAATCATTCAGGGTAAGGGAATTTAGGAGATTCTCCGATAAGAGTGATACGTACAGCTTTGGTGTATTCCTTCTTGAATTAATAAGTGGGAGAGAAGCTGCAGGATCTCCTTTTCCAGAATCTGACCAGACTTTGGTCGAGTGGGTATGTGAAATTGGCATATTAAAAGTTTGTCGATATTATGCTGTCATGAAAATGCTGAAATGCGATATAACTCAGTTTTTAGAAACCAGAGTGGACCTGCCACCTTGGTCAGTTGGACATTTGACCAATGAAGTAGTTTGTCTAGCTATAAACTTGGACCATTTTGCATGTCAGCCCCCATAAAATCAGCTTGATATGGGTATGGTTGACAGTACCTGATTGTTTTAAATGCTCCCTTGTGTCACTCGAATGTAGTCATGGATCCCGCCATGCAATTAGTTATGGAGACAGAATTTATAAATGTTGGAAGACATCGGAGATAGTGTATCAGATTTTTGTTACAATGTTTTATACATCTCCATTTTGTGAATCCATCTGAATGTGGGCTGTTCTTTCCTTTTGTCTTCATAAAGCTGTTTAGCAATCCAGTCTACAGCAAAGTTTGTGACACAATAATTGATCGGAGACTGGGAAGCAGCTTCACAGCTGAATGCATGAAAGCATATGTGCGGTTGAGCATGCGATGTGCAGAACCCTCGAGCGAAAGGAGGCCAGTGATGAGCTATGTGATGATGGAACTTGACCGGATACTCGAGAAAGAGATGAGTTTGACTACAGTCATGGGAGAAGAAATGCCCAGTGTGACCCTGGGGAGCCAGTTATTCAGATGAACAGAATAAAAGTAAAGAAAGAAAATCTATATCATTTGCTGTCTGTGCTTTCATCTTGTTAATTCTTGTTGTTGCATAATATTGTCATCAAGAAACATCTACAGAAAAAAGAAAAGAGAAAGAAATAGAAGAATTTGCTGTTTCACAAAGTGTACAAAGAACAGCAGCCCTATTACTTTATTCTTTCTCCATCATTCAAGTGTTTGGAAAAAACAGAACCTTCTTTGTACCCTCAGTTACTGTGAATATGAGCAGCAAACATCAGTTTTAGTTCTGTTGTTTCTTGCCGTCATGTTATTTCGATTTGAAGAAAACCAGTTATGCATAACCACAGCGCATCGATACACTTAAGTCAGTGACCTGAGCTGCTTCAAGACACAACTCATAACAAGAAGGCCCATATTGGTGCAGAAGACTGCCAGTCTGCATGGTTCCTAATGAACCTGCATGGATGGTGCTGCAATGATCCTGCAGTTAAGGTAACTCGACCCCAGACTGTGTGTCCGGCAATAAATACACATGGTCTCCGTACTAATTTCAGACAGCATGTGGCACTTGTTTCATTGACATTCTGTCACTGGGGAAACTACAACTGGGACAGTGACATGAAATCTTGCCTTATAGCAAACATAAGGCACTAATGCTGTCTCCACTGAGGTAAGTCATACCTTCCAATCTGGGTCCCCAATGGGGACTTCTGCACCAATGCTCACAGTCCATTATTTCAATTGTGCAAAGGTTTTAACCACGATGTTTCTTTTGATCGGTTTCCTCTGTGGTAGGTAGGCACTGAAAGTATAGAACGCTGATACTTCTGCCAGAGATCCAACGGCTCTTCCTCCACATTCTCCTTCTACCGCTCTTATCTCAGCCCCATTCTTTTCAGCTTCTTCTCTTGCCCATATACAAACTAACGAGATGTAATCAGTCGTTCGGACCTTCTTTTCTGGATCTTTGATGCCTTGTTTTGAACCTTTCCGTCATGAACAGAGAGGAAAACAATGCCGACACGACCAATTCTGACACATGGTCTCTCTCTGCAACACAATCGCCCTCTTTGGTGGGAACTCTTCGTCCTGAAAACAATCATCCCATTCTTGCTCCGTTCAGAACACGTACCAGGTGTGCACCAACCCGTGTAACCAGTATTTCTCCGAAATTTCCCGGCTTGCAAGCTAGGAAGAACGGGACACCAGGAGAGGATTGTGGGGCAGCAGAATAAAAATGGCAGAGAAGAAAGGAGTAAGAATTGTAGAAGCTGAGACATGTAAACCTTATGCTCTTGCGCATTCATGAGAATCGTAAGACAGTTGCCGAGCAGGGTAGTCGGAAAAGGGGAGGTGGTGGTGGGGAGAGGAAACCCCGATTTTATTCTTATTTTTTAATTTCGACACTGGAAGGAAAAAAACAAAGGGGGAATCTTGAGCGTCGAACCTAACTCGCTCTCTCTCGAGGGAGTGGCCGTACAAATGAGGCGCCACGGCGTCCACTCTCCCCTCCCTCCCTCTCTCTCATCACTCTTCTCCTCCGTCATACATGGAGTCTTTCCCTCTCCCTCCGGCGTCCTCATCAGGTGAGTGACCTCGGCCAGTGCTGCTGAGTTTCTGTGGTGTATTTTTTGATCGATTCCTGCGTTTGGTGCTGATACTCTACCTCGATCGGGCGAGTGGAGGGGAGGTGGGGGGTGGGTGGGTG
>CXYZ01007780.1:209363-337444 GCA_900006705.1 Sonneratia caseolaris
GGGAGGTGGGGGGTGGGTGGGTGGGTTCGAGAATGGTGGTGGCGACGCCGAAGAGCAAGGTCGAAGCGGGAGCTGACCAGTGCGTCGTGGCAATTCCTCCCGACTCTGACGCAGTTAAGAGCCCCGGAAGAGTCAGCAAGGAGAAGGCTGAGCTGGAAGAGGGCGATCTTGGGAACAGAATTGTTCAGAGAAGGCAGAGTTTGAGGATTCAAACGAAGCAGAGGGAGAAGGAGCAGCTAGCGCAGAAGAAGAAGGAGCAGATGGCTCAGCACCGGGCAGATCTTCTTGACGTGGAGGAGAATGGCCGCGCGAAGAAGAGGGTGAAGGTCAGGAGGAGAGTGGCGGCGGAGTCTGCGGAAAATGGGAATGAGACAGCTCCGAAAGAGGAGGGGCAGCAGCTAGCTGCATCAGTTGGTGAAGAGAAGGACAATGCAGCTGGTGAGAAGAGTGATTATGTTAAGGTTAAGGAGACGCTGTGTGAACGGCTTTTGAGCGGGCGCTTGAAGGATGAAAATGGAGCTATGGCTGACGGTGCTAACGCGCTGAATGTGGCCGAGAAGAGCGATCATGCTAAGGTCAAGGTAACACTTAGGTTGTTCAACAAGCATTATCTTCACTTTGTGCAGGTTAGTTGTTCTTTGCATAGCTCCAAGTTTTCTATCACCTCCTTTTCTGCAGTTTTGTGTTGTGCTCGTCGGGAATGGCTAATCTGTTGACTCACTTATCAGGAGGAGGAGAAGAGGTGCAGAAAAGAGGCCGCTGAGAAGAAAGGGGTCGCTAAGGGATCAAAAAAATCTAAGGTTGGTTTTTTCTTCCGCTTTAGGTCTGTCTTAGCTGAGATTATCAAGGTTTGGCTTTTTTCTCCATTCTCTTTGTTAGAAGCTGTTCCCTGTGGTGCTCTATGATCTCTGCATGTCCTTATTTTTCGAATGATTAGAATGCATGTCCATGATATTCAACCCTCAGAGGATATTCCATATCACATCTGTGTAGAATCCTTATATTATCAAGGAACTCGGGGTTTGCAATTGCTTGTGGTCGTGATGGTTAAAACAATTAGTCAATGTTGATTCTTGATAATCGTTTTGTTGCTGTTTGCATGGTAAGCTTTTACTGTGTTGGTTCTACTGCAGATGGCAAGACTAATCCTATTCAAGCAGCTAGCTGAACTTGCTTGAAATACATTTTGCTAATAAATAGTTGAAATTTGCCTAAACTATTGCATTACTCAGTTGCCTTTTCTCAAGGTGGAATCCTTTTGGCGGGGCATTTTCTTGTTTGTTTTATTTCATTTTCTGTCTGGAAATGATTCACATTTCCTTTATTGTTTACTTCTTACATTTCATGGTTCTCTTCTTACAAAATGTCTTTATGGTGAGTTGCATTTCCATGGACCTTTTTTTCCCCTTACCTGGCGTTAAGAATGTATTTGCGTTAGTTGTAAATATCTTAATTTTCTTGGATTCCCTTTTAGGAGAAAGAGTGCTTGTTGGTGGGGCATTTTCTCAGTCTAGTTTCTTCTGGCGTTAATAAATAACTTGCAGACTTTGTTTAAATACTCTTTTTTCTGTGTTTCAACTTTTGAGATATATTGCTTGTAATTTTTTTCTTTTCTTTTCCTGCCAGAGTATTTATCATGCTCCAACTAACCCAGAGTCTTGCTGAGCTGCTTTCTTGGGAAGAATATTTTTTTTAGTGATGAATCCTTTTCTTTCCCAAGTTCCTTGCTCTATGTTTATTTTTGTAATCTAATTGAGTATGCAATACTGTTGTGAGCTTCAGAGTCAGCTATTTGTTGCCTTACCGATTTGGTGAGTGAATTATGTTAGATTAGTAGATATAAAATGTCAACATATAAGCTTGATAAGGTTTATGCAGAAAGGAGATGCTCCTAAGGAGGATAAAAAGAAATTGGCCAAGCGTCCTGATTTGAAGGCAATAACCAAGGTATTCCCTTGATGTATTTGTAGGAATTGATGTTATTGCTTCTTTCTTGGTATAACTCTTCATACAAATTAGTTTAATCAACCTTCTCCTTATGTCCAGGGCCACTAAATATAATTTCTAGGTTCTTCAGATAAGCAACCAAGGAGGCTATTCCTCTTTGTACATTTGATGCCTTTAGATGTGGTCATAGACCTCCCTTTAGCTACTCTTCAAGTTAAACTTGTCAGTGTCTCAAAAGATGTTATTGAAGTTATGTTTCTATAATTTTGTATTTGAAATTATTATATTACCTTTTTCCTTTTGTTTTCATTTGATATTTCAATCTTACTCATTCTCTTTTTTACTGTTTTATGTTGGAGCTCTCTACCAGATGCTAGAGACCAATACCATATTGAACCCTAAGAAAAGGGTTGGTGAAATTCCAGGTTGGTTTGCTTTCCTTTTATATTTCAATTGTGACTGTTACTAGGTCTGAAGTTCTAGAAGAATCCTATCAAGAATCTTGTTTTGTGGTTAATTTTTTTTAAACATTGCATTCTAGTTGTGGGTTCAACAGCTACTCTTTGCGGCAGGTATTAAGGTTGGACACCAGTTCTATTCACGGGCTGAAATGGTGGTTGTTGGTTTTCATAGTCATTGGCTGAATGGAATTGATTACATGGGGTCTGCATACCAAGCGGTAAAGCATATTCATCTCCTTTCTCAGGTTTTCCTTTATATAATTTAAGCTGTGTTGGAGTCATGTTGCGCCATTTTTTTCAATAATTCTGTCAGTTTCATTCCACAAAATCAAATCTGTACAACTCTTACATAAGGTCCAGCTGGCTCAAAGCTCGTGCTAGCTTACTTTCCCGAATTCTAGTTTCTACTCTAGGAAGTGATACATCTTACGCCTCATGATATACAAAATTTTACACATCGTCTTGATGTGATATTAATGAAGTTAATTTATTGACTAGTTAAATTTTTTTTTTTCTCTACTAGCCGAGCTGGAGGTTGTTGGATTTTTTGAAGATTCTGTCATTTCTCTCAATCTATACCAAATAAATACGTGCTGTCCATAATAACCTAAAGACAACAGAATCAATACTATAGCCTGCACTAGCCAAAATGATGTGTTGCAACTCAGCTTCCCAAGGTCCAGTGTATAGTAACACTTGAAGTCAGTTCAGGATGGATGCCCAAATTGAGTTGCATTATTTTTTATAAATGTAATTAGCAAACTGCAGTTTCTGTTGTACTCAGTGCTTGTTATTTGCTCTGTGATGGAATTAAACAAGTGGTATACAATCTGTTAGAAAAATCAAGAAGAAATATAGCTAATCATACTTTTTCTCAAGGGTTTTAGGTGATCCAGAACTATAAAAATGACATATACTTCTTTCAAAATCAGAGACTGTGAAAGAGGAATCTCTTGGCTTACCGATGTTTCTCTCATTTGAGGTTAATATTTTACATAAGATGGGTGATGATGCTAATATAGAGAAAGAAACTCCATACTTCCTTTGGATGTTGCAGGACTACCCGGACTACAGTTTCCCTCTTGCTGTTGGTGTTGTCCTCTCGGGAATGTATGAGGATGATTTGGATAATGCTGATGAAATTGTTTATACTGGTCAAGGTGGGCATAATCTAATTGGCAACAAGCGCCAAATTCGGGATCAAAAACTGGAACGCGGTAATTTGGCTCTCAAGGTATGAAAAATCATTTCCATGTATTATCATTCCATCAATTCCCCTTGATGATGCTTCATTGCTATCAAAAACTCGGAAATTATGTCTATTTGACTAACTTGCATTGTCTTTCCCTTATTTCCCTTTCAATTTTTGTGCTGGTTCTTGCATTTAAGGAGTGCATTAGTGCTTGTTATTTGCTGTTAGACTACTGATAGGGGTATGCTGTGCTAGAATGGTTGAACTCTGGTGGAGCTTATTATATTAAGCTGGTTCTGCAATGTGATAACTTGGTATTGTGACCTCTATTTTCCAACTGGCTGTTCTTATTCCCACTGGATTCCTGTAAATTTGAAGCATGAAGTTTGTTCATATCATGCTATGCTTTGTTGCATGAGTGGTTCGCTTGTCTGTCTGTTGTTGATGTGGTTAATTCTGTATGTGCAGTATGATATATAGCCATACCATTTTGTGTAATTATAGAATTTTTATTTGTCTATAAATTGCAGAATTGCATGGATGATGGCGTACCTGTAAGAGTGGTCCGAGGCCATGAATGTGCAAATAGCTACACTGGTAGAATTTACACATATGATGGATTGTACAAGGTAACTATTGAAATCAAATGGCTGAGTTTCTATTTTACAATTTCCCTGACAATTCTCCCTAGAATGAGTGTCTCCTTTAAGTGTCTATTCTTACTGAATTGAGTCAATTACAAAATGCTAATTTTGGCTCCTAGACTACCTCCAGTGCTCTCGTGCTGTAACATAAACTAATCATCTGCATGAGTCAACTTGATTGCAAATTCCAAGTGTTCTACTGTCCTGTTGCTGAGAACTGTTGTGGTCATTTTTTGGTGACCAACATACTACAATAGTGATGCTGTCACACTTCCATGCCTTAAAACACTATAAGATGATTTTATCACTGCATTAAAATGCTTGTTTTCTTTGGTCTGAAGGTTGTTAAGTACTGGGCTGATAAGGGTATCTCTGGATTTACTGTCTATAAATATCGACTCAAAAGAGTGCCTGGACAGCCAATGCTGACTACTAATCAGGTTAGATTTAATTGTGGTTACTGCTCTGCTCATATTTCTTGACTTCCTTTTCTGTTCTTTTATTGAAAATTATTGTATTTGGCTTCTTATGTCCATAATTGTTTATAGTATATGAGCCATTTCTAATTTAAAAAAAAATTAATGTTTTCTATTATCACTGATATGATATCATCTGATATCTAGTCTAATAGAAGAAAGTTGGAGGTAAAGATTTTGCATTAGCTCTATCCTTGCAAGAGAACTTTGAGAAACATCAAGACTGTTTACAACAAGGAAAGAGAGAGATCTTTAGAACAAAAACAGGCAGATTATCACTCAATTGTTCCCCGCATCCAGTATTACCCATATTGACCTTATAATGAAGGCAAAGATTGCATGCCGTTTCCTCTAGTAATTGGTCATGTTTCATGTACTTCTTGTGGATCAGGAATTAACACAGCAATTTTGTTAGGAATTTTTCCTCTTGTTTTAGTATGAGAGGAAGGTAATCAATGGGGCTAAAACTTGTTCCTCTTTTCCCCTCCAAGAGCCCAGTTTGGGCAAGTGCTATTAAACCACATTGAAATGTAATATTATCAGTTTTCTTACCTCTCTCCCTTCCCTTTCCCTTAGTAAGCATGGCTAAAATTCTCATTTGCCTCCCCTCCTCTTCCCTTCCCCTTAGGGAGTTGTTTTCAAACACTGTATCAACCAATTATCTAGTACATTAACTATGAAAGAGAAACTATTATATGAAGGTTAGACTTAATGTGTCCTGAAATTTGCTTTTGATCTTGGAACACCATATCTTTATAAACTAGGATAACTAATCTCATTTCTTCCTTTCATGATGGCAGGTTCAGTTTGTCTATGGTCGAGTCCCTCAGTCTGTTTCAGATTTACGCGGGTATAAATGTTGTGTCATCAAAGTGAATAATTCGACTATTTGATTTGCAGGCATAAGATCTGATTTGTGTACTTTTGTGTTGCCAAAGCTTGGTGTGTGATGATATCACAGGTGGCCGAGAAAATTGTGCCATACCAGCTTCCAATTTAGTTGATGAACCACCTGTTCCTCCATCAGGTGAATAATCATGTTCCGGGTGATGTATTTTTATCCAAATTGAAAGCAAACAAGATGTGTTTTTTTATAACATTTATGAATCAATGTCAGCGGTTCAACTTAGTAAAATTCAGTTTTTCAACTGCCAAGAATTTGCGGAATTCCTTTTGTTGCACATTTTTAAATGACATTAAATTTTTTTATTATCTGGTCTGGCCAACAAGAGAGAGCTCTTCTTGTTTAGAATCTGTTGTTAGTTTGGCCTACGTGTTGAGCATACCTGAATAGAGAGAAGTTGCCAACTCCCTTGATGCCTATGAATTTTCCTGCTGCAACCAATATGGAATTCTTAGAGCACCTCTTTTCACATTTACTGTGGAATTGAAGCTGTTTTTCCCCTTTAGATGAATGTATACACCAGTGTAATACTTTGAGCAATGAGTTGATTCTGCATGCAAACTTGTAGGATTTTTGGCTCCTAGTTGGATGAACTTGCCCTAGCTTTCATTGTATATGAGAACTGACCTACAGCAGGTGCCTTAAAGAGGCTTGCCAAGTCTTCTATATAGCCTATGCATCCTGTGCACAGTTTTAGGACTTAAATTGTACCGTTAGTTTTTTTTTTAGTACATTAATAGTACAATTAATTAAAAACTAAAATTGCTGATTCTGGGCAGTGCTAGACCTTGTGGTGGAAATACCGAGTCATCTTCTCACATTAGCTTATCCAACTGCTGTTGTTGAAGTGAGCTTACAGAAGTTGCTGAAATTTCAGGTTACAAATATATTAATTCGATTCAAGTTGCAAAGAATGTCATCCTCCCTAAGGCTGCAGCTGGGTGCAATTGCAAGGGAACTTGCATAGACCCTAAAACTTGTGCTTGTGCTAGTTTAAATGGATCTGACTTCCCATATGTTCAGCGAGATGGCGGCAGGTGAGCATTGTCCCACATGGAATTTATTAGTTAGTCTACAACCAATATGAAATTTCTAGATCTGCTTTCTGAAAGTCAACATTTTTACTGTGTGAGGAAAGCAACTTCTGTTAAATCCTACAAAATATTTTCAAGCTCCAATATAATTTGAGTTTGGTTTTTTGGATCCATTCTCTTGCATGGCATTTAAAAAAAACTGTCTAGATTTTTGTTATGCTCTTTGAAAAATACGGAACTTTTTTGGTGAAAATTTCGAAGATTGTTTTCATTTAGAAAAAGCAAATACAAAAGGGAGGTGAAACAATCTCACAATTGACAGGTTAAAATGAAAACCTGAAATTCATTTCCATGACTAAATTAGCCTACATTTTTCTCAAGTAGTTGATCAAAATTCACGAAGGGACGGATCGTAAAATTTAGACTCTGGGGATTCAATGGGAGCCAAGAAGGGTAAGCTGTACAAGTGAATAGGGCGGAATGAGATAATTTTGTAAATAAAGGGACTGATTTGACATATTGTTATTCCACCATGGATGATCAACATATTCTTGGATGTTGTTGATCTTCTTTCTGTTGTTGTTTGGTTCTACACAGGTAGTAAAGATGCATTTTATGTATATAAGTACATTATACATAGTAATTCATTTATTTTCTTCCCCTCACAGTTGAGGTTATTGGAGTAACCTCATCATGATTAAGAATATTGCTCTGGACATCTGTATGTACTCACTTCCTACACCATTCCACACCTTTGGTACCTTTTCCACATGAGCTCCTCGCCCTCTCTTCATCATCTAATTCTCACTATGAGCTAATAGTTTGATTTCTTGCCAAAAATCTAATAAATCAGTTCATGATCTGGGCAGTGCAGCTTCCTTCTTGAGAAGCCCAAAAACCTAAGGATTATGTGAGACGCTACCTTGGTTTTGCAAATGCCAAAAACGTCAACTTCCTTAGATGTTGAAATTTTGAAGCAGATTATACTGGAATTTCAATTTTAAAGTTGTTAGCCAATATGATGGATTTTTAGTGCTAAGTTGCATGATGATGTTTTGTTAAGTTTTGAACCTTTTTTATTAGCTGGGTTTTTTATTCCTTTTTCCCTGTTCACAGATTAATAGAAGCAAAGGATGTCATTTATGAATGCGGTCCCAACTGCGGCTGTGGACCTGATTGTATAAATCGTGTATCTCAAAGAGGATTGAAGCATCATCTTGAGGTTGTCTATTTTTCCTATTCTGTTTCCTTATGATAATTTGCTTCGCTTGCTGTTTATTCATCAACTTACAGTTTCATGGATTTCAGGTTTTCCGAGCTCCACGTAAAGGGTGGGGTGTTAGATCGTGGGATTTTATACCTTCTGGAGCACCTGTATGTGAATATATTGGTATCTTGAAGAGGTCAGAAGATTTGGAAAGTGTCTTGGAAAATAACTATATATTTGATATTGATTGCCTTCAGACCATGAAGGGGCTTGGAGGGAGGGTGGTATGTTCCTTTTTATCTGTTAGTTTCTGTGATTCCCTCATACCTGCTTTTCTTCATAAAATTGCGTATTTAGTTTCACTGTTTCTGTTTTTATCTAATAAAACCATTGTTAGCATTTCTAGTGAGTCCATCATCTTGTGAATTCTTTGAAGTCACCTGCCTTTTTACCATCTTTCTAGGCTGCCATGCAAAAATTTAACTCAAGAAATTAGTTGCCAGGTAGTTTGCTCAAATTGATTCAGTTGATGTGTGGGTTTCAGATTTTTAGAGTGGCTCAATGCAGTGAAAGCAGAGGATTTTTTTTCAAGCATTTTTCTCGCACCACTGTGAAATTCAGTCACGCTTCTCATATTTTGTGTAAGGAAATTAATTGAAAATATAATTTTAACATTTCGCTTTCGTTTGAAATGATACAGTGCACTTCTGTATGCAAAGTTCCTGAAGAACAGACAAGTTATATACCTGATATGCTATTGTTTGCTGACAATTCTTCTGGTTCCATCTAAATTGTGCTGTTTGGAACCACCACTAATGGATTATATTTATTACCAGAGGAGATCCCATGGTCTGTCCTGCCGGGCAACTGCTCAAATGGACAGTCGTGATGATCACAGATATGAGGCACCTGAGTTCTGCATTGATGCAGGCTCATCAGGAAATATTGCGCGGTTTATAAACCACAGCTGTGAGCCTAATCTCTTTGTTCAATGTGTTCTGAGCTCACACCATGATGTGAAGCTTGCTCGAGTGGTATTATTTGCTGCAGACAACATACCGCCTTTGCAGGTTTATCTCATTCCTCTACTGTGTTGCATGTCTTGAAGTAATCTATAGA
The DNA here is from genome assembly GCA_900006705.1 of Sonneratia caseolaris. NCBI lineage: Eukaryota > Viridiplantae > Streptophyta > Magnoliopsida > Myrtales > Lythraceae > Sonneratia > Sonneratia caseolaris. The sequence continues at coordinate 218,348 of CXYZ01007780.1, forward strand.
AATTTTTTCTGTATATTTCTGGTGGCTGAGCTGGACCTTAAGTTGAATAATTCAAAGAGTTTATTGCTTTACTGGTCTGACATATTTAATCTGCGTTCATATGCTGGTAATTGTCAGGGAGACATAGCAGTGGTCATTAAGTGTTGCTGAAAGCTAACATAAAATATAGTTTTTTTTTATGACTATTATTGGATGCTATTATTTCTGCTAGGCTCTTCAATGATATGAATAAATATCCTCCAGGTGGTGTTTTTTGAGCGTGTTAATTCAATTAGCTGATTGATCTTGCTCTGATCTTGATTGCAGGAGCTCACATACGATTATGGCTATGCCCTTGATAGTGTCCTTGGTCCCGATGGCAAGATAAAGAGGATGCCATGCTACTGTGGGGCTTATGATTGCAGGAAGCGCTTGTTTTAGGTTCTGGATGCTAACGATCATTGAGTCATCGATAATGTTGGGCTTTGCTGGAATTTTTGCTGCTGCTCCATGTGTCAACTGGTATTTCTTTGTCGACTTTTAACCGTGGGCTCTTTATTTTAAACCCTCTGCTGAGAGGATAGCAGCGCACTCAGTAGAAAGGGGCCGTCCGCTTTCAGGTTGGAGAAGAAAAATATCCAGCCTTTTGGCTGGATCATGATCGATGGCAGTCTAACCTTTTTAAATTCACTGTTGCCTGAAACCCTAGATCGGTAACTACATTCTGCGGGTGAGATGACGATCCTGCAACGTGTAAATGGAAAACTGACGCGGAAGTGGAATTATCGCAGGGCTTGTCAAAGAAGATGGCCATTTCTGTCCATGGTCCCTTCCGTTAATTGATGATACTGGGAAGGCTGGTCGAATGGATGATTGATCATTACACCAGGTTGCTTAAAGTTGGAATCAATCTTATCCGCCGCGTCAGCTCCAATCGCAAACCCTATCACGTATCATTTGCATGTAGTCAGCCCACATATATGCTCTTGCCGGTCAACGGATATTTGAAAGAATTGAGCAGCGACGGTCATAACTCCGGTTCTATTAGTGGAACTAACCTCTTGAACTAAGAAGTACACCATTCGAATTGACTAGATGTTGCGAGGCGGTCAGATCGAGCACACGAGGAGTTCTGCCACTGTAGTATAGTACTACAGTGAGATTATGAAAAGAATGATACTGCAGCTCGCCAGTAGTAAAAGCCAGGAGGAGGAAGCGCAACAGAATCTACTGGGCTCGTTATCCTTACCGTATACACCCAGCATTGCTGTACAAATCCTAGCCGTGATATCTACCAGTACTCTAGTCAGAGCCAGTAACCCAACAGCAGCGCAGATGAGACACAATACGACTCCCTTTTTCTCCAGGGAAACCTGCCGTGCTGTCACCTTCTCGACCTCAGACCTGAATCAACGCATGAATGAAACCATTATTAGTTTGCTGAATCGAAACAATGAACCGGTCTCTAATTCAGACTTCGGCCACTGGAAACACCTGAGTACAGTGCTGTCCCTGAGAAGACCATCCCACTGTAATGTAACATCGGATTTCCAATACATGAGGTCTTCAACATATCGGCTCTGCAGGGAAAAAAAGAAAATAAAAGAAAAGAAAAGATTGTGGCAGGAGAAAATCAGCAGGCGCGAGCACGGAGAACTCAGAGACTGAACTCTCTCTCTAATTCACTCACGTACCATAGCCTTCTTACTCCGAAGAAGAACCTTTACATCTGCTCCGAGCCTTTTGAGAAGTGCTTCCTTGTCTTCTATTTCTTTACCAAGCTCCTTGAAGATCTTACCATGTCTAGAATTTAGCTCCTCTAGGTAGAGCTCTAGAATGGATAAATTCAAATCCAGCAATCGTACTTTCTGCATCAATATCTTTAAAACGGAGTCTGCGGGCATCCTCCCGGCTTGCTGGCGCCCTTCTTCAGCAGGCTCTTGCTTAGCTTTCACGGCAGCAGACTCCCCCATTACATCGATCAGATTCTGATAGGTATCATCACCATTAGCTGACTCTGCCCGAGAAGACACCTTCTTTCCATCCGTTGGATTTTCTGGAAGTGAGATCAAATCCTCGAGCATCTTTTCGATAGCATCCACTCCATAAACTTCGACGAAGCTCAGCGTACAGTAGAATTCATGCCCGTAGTGGCTTAATAGACTTAACTTGAGATACCTCACCCATTTTGGTTCGGGAAGAGCAACCCTCTGAGCATGCTTAACATTTCCGGCTGTAAAATTGCCGAGCTTCACCCATGAATCAGTGGGGTAAACCAAACTTCCATGCAGCTCAAACTCTTTTAGGTTAGAAGAATAGTGTTCAAAGTTTGCGATTTCTATTGCATCTACCAAGGTTTCTTCTGAGAGTTCTATAGAAACGAATTTCTCTTCAGCAGAACAGGGATTGCGCAAGTACTTGTCCTTGTCTCTGCTTAAGATGTTAGAGGCACCTTTAGCTTCCTTATTAAAAGCCAACACCTTTGCTCCCTTTGAAGCGGAAGCATAGTTGTATTCCGCACCCCCAGGTTCAACCCTGTGAATCACATTCTCGGACTGGCCATTTCCTGACTTGCTTCTTGAGTTGAAAGTCCGGCTCTTGAACTCATCAAGACCAAACAGCATACCACAGGGCACTGAATCATCCCTGGAAGGATCTGTCAAATGCATAGCACTCGATTCCGAACTATAATGTTCTCCACTCGGCATACATGTTGCTACTGAATCGACGAGATGGCTATCAACTGCATAAGCTTTAAGTCCACAATCATCTTTGACATCAGGGATGGACTCTGATGTGTATCCTTTATTCATAAAGTCAGATTGTTTAAACTGCCCCAGCTTACCTTCCTCCCTGGTTGACCTTTCAGGTGGTGATACTACCAGTCCATGTAAATCTGAATGAATGACGGAAATATCCCATTTAGAATCTATCACATGAAGAGATAAATGAAGCCAAAAAGAGCGAACAGCCATAATTTGCTAGCAAGCCCTCGTGTTCAGGTAGCGAGATTATGAGTTCAGATAACCGTAAAGGAGCATTCTCATCCAATTCAGAGCAAAGAGAGGAGCACATTGTGATGTTATAGTCGTAGTACCTCCAGTCTACTCAAGAAATACTTCAAATAGCGATCTACCAGGTAAAACTTGGAAGTCATGCTATTGAGGGGAACACTCACATATAGGAGTCTCTTCCATGCGATTCTAATCTAGCATTTTACCTCCATGACCACTGCCGCAATTGACCCATAGAATGACGAGGAAGAGAAGACCCCACAGAAGGAGAATAATGGACAGTGAAACCTTGTACAAGTGGTTCCGGCCACTGATGGCCTTGTCCAAAGAAGCTCTTCTCTGCAGAAGAGCTCTTCGGGATCTCTGCATTGTGCATCAATATGGTACAGTGATGCAGATTCCAGCACCAAGCAACACAGGGGATAAAGCACAGCAGTTATATTGGCACCAAAGAAAAAGAAAACTTCGTTTGCTTGAGAGCCAAGGCAGATCCGATACAGATAGCAGATTCAGCTAAAATCCATAACAGGTGGTTTGCTTCTTTTATCAAAGAATAAGCTCGCCTTAGCAGCGAAGCGAAAAGACACTTTTTCAGGAAGAAACAGAAAAACCAAAACAAGACTCCAACATTTTACCCCTGCTGTCCACCATGGAGGAATTGCCAACTAACCCACCCAAGAGGACTAACGTAATCCGATGACATCGATTACTGATCTACTCCCATGAAAGTGTTGGTCTGTCCACCTCCTTCCCTAGGAAACCACGAAAAAAAATGGGAAACCTTGCCGGCCATTATGGTGGGCAAATGGGACAGTATCAGATTTAGTGACCGGAAAATCCATTCCAGAATCTGCCTAGGAAAGCCACTAATTCAAACGGAAATCGTATTTTAACTGAAAATCTCATCGAGATTGACTTGAAGCGAGAGAAATGGAGCAGCCCGAGAGGCTGTGGAGGCGACATATTCACCAGGGCAACATTGAATCACGAAGCAGAGAGAAAGAAGGCAACCAATAATTCATCCTCTTCCTCTTTGGGTAACGCTCCTTCTGAATTCAAATGGCAACCGGCGACTCCATCATGCTTTTGGGACGCTGTCTATTTTTGTACTGCCGGCGTTGCTGCTACTTCTTCCGATGAACAAAGGTGAAAACTTTGCGCAAAGACGACAAACTGGTGAGCCAATTTATAAAACCTACGCTATTTTTAAATTAAAATCGAGGTGATCTGAAAGTTTTGGTTCAAAGCATAGTGGTATTTGGAGACGCACGGCAAGAAAATCTCCTCTTCTCTCAATGACTGCACCAAGTTGTCGGTGCAAATACCACTATTCTGCGTTCGGATTCTGGCCGTCCTGTCACAGCGTGAACGGAGCACACCTATCATGTCAGGGAACGTAGAACGCACTGTTTTAATCGGTGGGCTTTCTCTACTCAAATCTCCTCTCTTCCTAATCCGTTAAACTGACCATTCCATCGGCTTTATTCCCCATCTGATTTTGTTTCTGGGTTGTGATTCCCTGCCGATTAAGATCAATTATGGGTCGTGGTACTTATTGCCTCATACCCTCGTTTGTAGGTCCTGACTTTCTTGGAATAGCCGAGTCTGTCACGGTTTGGTTTTGATCATCCCTCTCTCCTCCGTGCAAGAACAACGCTTCCCCAGCAACTTATACATCAGTTGCTGGGCTTTATTTTGGCTTTGACAAGACTTGATTCAGAATTGTTACGATTGGTATTTGCAAGGGCAGACTGGTTGACTTATCCAAAAAAAATAAAAAAAGCGGAGATTCGTTGGCCCTACGTTGAATTTAGCCGTGACTTTATCTGTCAGGGCTGAAAAAGGATCTCTTTTGGACAATATGTTTGTGATTTAGATGCTTAACATATTTGTTCTTAATTGAGTAGTAGCCTATGTTAGGAATTTTTTTAATCAAATAGTGTGGGACTGTGTCATCAATGAACTAATTTTACTTACTTTCAGTAAAATCAATCATATTGCAGCCCTTAAGCTTGAATTTTATTGAATTTGTGTGTTCTAATACGACATTGATTTGGGCGACTTGGACGCCCAGTCTAAGATTTTATCCAGAATTCTTGACTGTTGTTCAATACTGACGGGTATTTTGGATGAGAGAGTCAGTGATAGGGTATTATATGACATTTATATACAGACATGGAGAAAAGTGGACTTGCATATTCCAAGAGATAGGGAAACGGACAAGCCCAGGGGATATGCCTTCACCGAGTATGAATCTGAGCAAATGGCAGAATATGTTGTCAAGCTTTTCTCAGGCCTTGTCACTCTCTATAATTGGACTCTTAGATTCACAGCACGTCCCCCTAATCTGGTTTGTTGCTTATTTCTTTCCTGATGTCCTTTTGAAGAAAACTGGGTCACATGGATGGTGGATCTATTGACATTGGACTAGGAGTGATTTCTTCAATTATTGAGTATCTCCTATACTGCATCTGTGATTTGATCTTTTTAATGATGATGGTACCATATTGATTGCACATCATCTTTTAGCAATGTTTGATGGTGCCTAATATCTCTGGACAGATTTCTGGGCAGGACAAGGCCTCGTCAAATGTCCCTTCTGTTGGCATGCCCAATCAATTACATCTAGAGGGCAGTGAAAAGCTAAATGTAGCTGATAACCCTGCAGAATGCTGGGAATTCTCTGTGATATTACTTTGCATGGTATGGGCCGTCACATTGATTGGGCATGCCAACAGAAGCTATTCTGAAGGTATCTACTCACTCACTCACCTGCTTCTCTCTATGATGATTTTTCTTATAATGCAAGACATCTTTTTAGTTTTCCAACTGAGTTGAGCAATTCTTCTTTATTTGCTTACTGGCTGTATATGCTGAAGAGAGTTTTCAATTGAATTCCGGCTTCCCCAGGTTTGAGAGATGAAACTATAGGTGATGGATCCCATTCCAATGGACATAATTATGAATACAGTCGTTGAGTTTTTGGATCAACCTTGGATAACATTACTCGTTCTAGATCACATCACTATGAATCAAGTAAACCTGTGTCTTATCCCCGTTACTAGAGGTCAAATTTGTTAGATAAGATATCTCTGTGCATCTTGTGGCTTGCTAACAATTTATGTTAAGTTACTATCATCATGTAAATTGTATACTTGTGCTATGGTGAAACCAGTTGCTCTTATTGATGATTCACCTTAATATGCTAACTTAACTGTTATTCACTTAAAAACTGCTGTGATGGCTCACTGAGTGGAAGTTTCAGTTACTTGATTTGTTTTGTTTTCAAATTTTGACTTTGGCTGGACTCTAAGAGCCTGATGGAAGTCTTTTTTTTTATTAGATTTGGAACTCAGGCAACAGAATTGCTTCAATGTGATTTTTGCTTTATCTCTTCAATCTTCAATCCTTCACTGTTTAATCTTATCTAAATATTTGGTTTTGCAACTTACCATGTTACTGCTTCTAACTGGATAAAGAAGATCATGATTGATGCATAAATGCCTTATTCAAGGTATCAAAAAACTGAAAGATATGGATCATGTTGCTCATGTTTTTTTAACTGGAATGAGATGATTAGATTTTGTGAGGAACTCATTATCCATCTTCATTTTTAACGAATAAGAGAAGAAAATTAGTTAAATCAGAAAATTGGTAAAACACAAAATAGGTTCTCTGTGAAGACTACTGAAAAAGGGTTATCTGGGTGGCAAAAATAGCAAAAAGGAAGCTATTTTTTAACAATTTATCTGGCCATTAGAATCCGAAAACTCCTTATTGAAGTGATTAATGGGTTGTCATCATCTCTTCTCGGTAGAATATTTTTGAATCATTAACACACAATGGTGATGATGATGATGATGATATATCATTAACACCTTTTCCTGACCATTTTGCATGACTGATCAAGTTGAATTTATTTTTATATCTGACTTCTTTATCCTTGATTTATTATAAAAAAGCCACAGGCATCATCTGCTTATTCAAAGCAAAAAATGAAAAATTTTGCCATGCCCTCAGAAAAGTGAGACTTTTGTCCGAGTGATGCTTTGTGTTTACCTGTGCCAATTGCAGCAGTGAGACAATTCTAATAAGAGGTTGCCTTCAAGTGAAAGTATAGTAATCTCAATTAACTTATTAGCTAATTGAATAGGGCAGCTTGCTTTCTGTGCTCCTTTCAATTGACTTGTAATTTGCCTATGATCCTATTTCCTTTCAACTTGTCTCTTTCTGATCACCTACAAAGAGCACATCTATTTATACTTGTATCGAGAAGGGTAACTTCCTGCAAAATAGGGCAAATGTCCAATGATGGTAGGATTTTGTAAGTAGCCATCTCTGAATGACTATAGCCAGTTCTGTCTTCTGAGTAGACATCATCCTTGTGTGGGCCACCCACTATTGCTCCCACTAGGATGTTGTGATTGGGGTTTGGGGTAGAGTAGAACTGTTGGAAGCCCTCATCATGTCCTATTTCCTGTGGATGTCTCGCCAATGAGGGCAAGAATGATCCTTTGTGGTTAATCCTTGTCAGGAAGTTTGGTCCACAGCCTACCATGTATGACATCTTCAGTTGTTGCATATAGTTTTGATCATATAGAACGTGCCAGTGAATCCTAAGAAAGATAAAATGGAGGGAGATTGGATGTTACCTGGATAATATTATTAGCATGGAAGGTGTTATTCATGTGACATACATGTACTGGTGGTTGGTCAGACTCATCTTGAAATCTAGTAGTCCTGCTTTTCAAAACCAAAGTAAGTTAATCAGAAGCTGGCTTTCAAGTGTGCTGCATGACAAAATTGTGGTCATGTATGCCATGGTCAAGTTGAACTTTCACGTCTGTCCTCCGCATCATAGTAGCCTCCTGGTAAATCCGCCTGCCCTTGCCCCCTTCTATCCAAAATGCTCCCCGAATATGTTTAATTTTCATTCGTTCTTTCTTCAATTTCATTTATTTAATTATTTATCTTTTATGCATGCTTGGATACTATTTCATGTTCAAATTTGACGTAAAGCTTTTCTCAGCAACCAGGCTACTTAAGCCTTCCCACAAACATAACTAGTTCATGGAAAGTACTATTTCCAACCCTCCGTTGGATCCAAGCAGTACTGGTATCCATGGGCACGACTCTGCGTAAGTAGGGTGCAGATGCATTTTCACAACTATCTGACCATCATGCTGGCCAAGGTTATAACTTTTACCTCTTGTCGTTGGAGCATGCAGCAGAATAGTTACATTTCATACCACTCTCGTTTCCAAAGAAAGGAGCTAGACTGTAAGGAGTCCATGCTTTGGTATCTGATGCCCTTCCCATCGGCTTTCAGCATTAGTGAAGAGCAAAACTTTGCATTTTGGGTTGTTGATAAAATGAGGGAAGTTGGCGTCCTGAACCAGTTGATGGAACAATTCCTGGTCGACGTTAGTGACCAGGATGGACGGATGCTATTACCTTAAGCAGTGGTATCTTCTTAGTTTGTCTTTTTGTCACCGTAGACTGTTACTGTAGAGAAAAAGGAAAAGGAAAAGCCTTTTCCGGCTCGGGGCCTAATTTGGTTTTCTTTGGATCTTGCTGGCCATGTGTTTGCCCCTTCGGGCCCTTTGGGCCGGCTGATTCTTTACATTCACCGAGGAGAATGGCTGCGATCCCAAGCCAAACTGTATCTCACTAAAATGTCAAGCTTGCCTCTAGCTCAAATACATTAAATTGGATACGAAGAGTCATCTGGTCGAATCGAGAGCTTGTGTGTGGCTTCGTGTTGTTTGCACCTGTAATCACTTCCCAGTAGTCTATGGCTTCTTCCCTTGCTTCTACGTCCACGTGAACTTTCTCTTTTTAGATGAAAAGACAAAAGGAAAAAAAGAAAGGAAAAGGCAAAACTTGGCTATAGATATGCGAAGTCAATCCAGTCGAGGTCGAGCAGGTAAGTGTCACTATCTATAATGAGGGCTTTGTTTTTGGATCAAATCCTTTATCGTCCTGTGACAGGAGTGGACCACATCTTGCTGTTTACTGGAAGTGCAAGTTGTCTCGTTGAATAGTACTTGTCTGGATAGAAAAGTCCAAATCGAAGAAAATCCATGATCCACTAGTTCCTCTTGGCATATTGTAGGAGACAAGAGGGCATTGAACGTGCAACCAGCTCCAGTAAGAATCTAAATTATGCAGGCGGAAGGTGAAAGGAAAGGAGGATGTGACCTCCCGAAATAATCCCGGAGAAAGCTGTGACAGAGTCTTCCTGGAGATTGCTGGCAACTATGGCTTCCTATGAAGTCGAAGAGATGGTCCCTTGACTTGGCAGTAAGCCCTGTTGTTTTTCGCTTTGTATAACTGAGAAGATTTTCATTGACTGCCTTACCTTAAAGGTACTTATATGGGTAGAGCATGGGCCCGCTTCCTCTCAACGGTGCTGGGGCGAACTCACGGCGACCAAAGTTCCCAAGCCCAGGTACGGTCCCTCGTTTTGTTTCTCGAAGATAATTCTGGCAGGGAGAAAACGATGCAGAAAAAACTTAATTGATTTTTACTGCGAATTTATGTCCTTGGTCATCAATTCAATTAACCAGCAATATCATGAACTTTTACTACATCGGTGGCTGGTGCGGGATCGATTTGCTTAAAACATTCAAATTCATTTGGTGCAATATGATGCTTCTGTCTGGAAACTGAAATCTCCATGGGCAGACGAATGCCAATGCAAATCCAGCTGGCTCAGGCGGTAATACCGATGGAAACATAGTGCTTAATTCTGATTTCTCAGAGGGACTGGCCAACTGGCACCCTAACTTCTCTCATGGATACGTGGTAAACTCAGTCCATGATTACCCTGAAGGGATATCATTGAAGTCAGCTGGACGATTTGCGGTTTTGACAAACCGGAGGCGGACTTGGCACTGCCTGGAACAGAACGTCACTTGTGGAATCATCCAGGGTGCGAGCTATGCGCTTTCTGCTCGCGTTGGAGTAGCAGGGCGTGTCCAAGGCTTCACTGAGGTCCTGGCCTCACTGAAGATTGACTATGATGGCTCAAGTACAACTCACTATGTCAATGTTGGAAGGTATCCAATTATTTATTTCCATTTACATGTCAAGTAACTTGCTTCTGCAGTTTTTTTTTAAAATTCTATTTTTCTATCATTTTATGTGATTCAGTTGTTATCTATGTTTTTAGGGCATTCGTGTCAGAGGATGAATGGGAGGATTTGCAAGGAAAATTCTCATTATCAAATAAGCCCAGCCGTGCTGTGCTCTACATTGAAGGACCTCCAGCAGGTGTCGACCTGCTTATAGAATATGTCAAGGTTACAAAGGTTAGTGGCTATTTATCTGAAAGATCAATGTGGAACTAAGTTTTTCAAGGCCCTTGGTTTGATCTATACAATAAGCAGAATTAGGTCTAGGACCTCATTTTACATCTCCAATCAGTATTGAACTTAAATCTTTGATAGCTGATATGAAAAATGAAGTGTCAATAGGTATCAATTCCTGAATCCCATACCATATGCCTCATTGTGGTCAGTCAGTGTAAAGTAAAAATGCCATCATTACCAAGAGAGACATCAATACTTACCCTTTCCACATGTTCCTTTTCATGTGTTATTTGACAGAGCACAAATCATTTACTGGATGTAATTCCAGACCCCTCTCTTCCAGAGAATGTCATAACGAACCCTCTTTTTGATGCCGGCCTTTCTCATTGGTCAGCAAGAGGGTGTCATATAGAACTGTGTGATTCCACCATAAGTGATTCTATTCTTCCATCAACTGGAAGATTCTTTGCTAAATCAATGCAGCGTGAACACAAGAGCAGTGGGATTCAGCAAGACGTCACTGGAAAAGTGCGGATGGGGATCCCCTACCAATTCTTCGCAGTTGTGCAAATCTCTGGCAGTGGAAGTGAAGTCATCCATGCTGATGTGCAGGCCATTTTGAGGATCAAAACTGTGCATGGAAGCATACAACATGTCCCAGTAGCAAAGTCGGTTTCTTCCCGGCATAAATCATCCAAATATATGCCGTACATAATGCATGGATCCTCCTTTCATATGATTTATTGATGAAAGTAAAAAAAAAAAAAAAGATAATGGATTATCCAATCTGTTTTTTAACATGGAAGATGGTTGCTCAGGTTGCAGGTGCAGGATAAGGAGTGGAAACCATTGCAAGGAATGTTCCTAATTAACAGCATAGGTTTGCAAGCCAGTATCTCCATAGAAGGCCCTCCAAATGGTGTTGACATTCTTGTCAATACTATCATATTAAGACCTGCACGTCCAACTCTCTCACATTCATCTCAACCAGTGACTGGGGTCAGTTACTGAAATTATAGGATCCTTAGAATAGTCTTATGCTCTTTGATGTCATAAGGTGGTGACAAGTTGATACATCCATCTTGATTCCCAGGACGCAGCTTTTGGAATTAACATAGTTGACAACAGCAACTTGAACGATGGCATAAATGGGTGGTTTGCACTAGGAAACTGTACCCTCAGCTATGAAGCAGGTGCACTGCGTCTACTTCCTCCAACGGCTGTGGAGTCACTGGGAGCTCACGAGCTTCAGAGTGGCCACTTCATCATTGCTGCTAACCGTAAACAGGCATCGGATGGGCCTGCTCAGATGATCACCAAGAAACTCAAACTTAATCTGACATATCAAGTGTCCGCCTGGGTTCGGATTGGCCAAGAAAGCACTCATGCAGTGACTGTTAAGCTCAGAATTGATGGTGACCTTGTTCATGTGGGTGAAGTCACCGCTGATGATCAGAAATGGCATGAAATAGGAGGTTCCTTCAGAGTAGAAGGAGGACCTTCCAAAGTCATGGTCTACTTTGAAGGACCTCCTTTAGGCGTCGATTTGATGGTTGCAGGCCTACATATATTCTCTGTGGATCGAAAAGCAAGGTTTGAACAGCTGAAGGTGCAAACGGAGAAGGTAGTATTTCCTGCATCTTGATTATCACAATTTTATTTCATCTTCCAAAAAATAAAAACACCACATGTTTGGAGAATTGATTGCTTTTCCATCTTTTCTCAGTACTTACTTATGTCCCTTCTTCTGAGTCCTGAACAATGCTGGCAGATAAGGCAGCGAGACGTCATCCTTAAGATTGTAGATCTAGATGACAAGAGCATGGAGGGAATCCCAATTGTCATTAAACAGATACACAACAGCTTCCCCTTTGGCTCATGCATGAGAAGGACAGGCATTGAAAATGAAAAGTTTGAGAGGTTCTTCATGGAAAATTTTAGTTGGGCAACCATTGAGAGTGAGATTCAATGGTCTCACATGGAACCAGAGCAAGGAAAATATGAATTCCGTGAATGTGATGAGCTCTTGGAGTGGTGTAAAGAGCACAATGTTGTGACACGAGCTCATTCGATCTTTTCAGAAACAGAGAGAGGTATACCTCAATGGGTCAGAGAACTGGATGAGAGCAGATTGATAAGGGCCGCAGAGCATCGCATGACCACTGTTTTGGCTCGTTACAAGGACAAGTTCAGACACTACAATGTGAATGATGAGATGATGCATGGGTCTTTCTTAGAGGATAAGTTGGGCAAAAAGTTTCTGGCAAGCATGTGCAAAAGAGCTAATGAGATTGCCCCGTCTTCCCTTCTCTTTGTGAATGACTGCCATCTTGAGGATGCTTATTGCGCGAGGGTTTCCCCGGAGAACTACAGGCGACGTATTCTAGAATTGCAAGAACAAGGTGCTCCGATCGGGGGAGTAGGGATACAAGGACATGTAAGTAGTCCTGTGGGTCCCATCATTTGCTCTGCACTGGATAAATTGGCAACCCTTGGTTTACCTATATGGTTAACAGGGCTAGATGTCACCTCACCCAATGATATCACACGAGCAGAAGATCTGGAGGTTGTGCTTCGAGAAGCATTTGCTCATCCCGCAGTGGATGGAGTCATGCTGTCAGGATTCTGGGAGTTGATGATGGAGCGACGAGAGGCACACCTGGTAGACGCCAATGGCGACATCAATGAAGCCGGTAAGAGATACCTTGACCTTAGGAAGGAGTGGACAACAGAGGTTGGTGGTCACACCGATCAGAATGGGGAGTTCAGATTCCGGGGCTTCCATGGAGAGTACATTATTGAGGCCCGCACTGGTTCAGGGACGATTTTCAAATCTTTTGTGCTCAATAGGTCTGATGTCCCTTTTGTTGAATCCATTGAGTTGGAAGTTTTGCTACCTTTATAAGCATAGGCCAATGCTGCCTCTGCTATAACCAAATATCATCTGCAACTGATATTGTTGATTCCCAGACGAGAGCTTCTTGGCAGTATGACACTTCCATATATAGATAGATGCCTTACTCTCTCTTTCACCGTGATAAGTTCATACAGGTATCTAATTTCCTGTGTCTGGAGGAATGCCATGAACTACTAATACATGCCCTCTCTTACCGAGGGAATAGAAATGGTTTCTTAAAAGGGAAAAAAAAGAGAGGAAGAAACTGTGCAAATTCCATTGAGAGAACAAGATTAACATGTTAATTACAAATTTTTTTTATATAAATGTAATATTTTATTACAAAAATTTTAAAATTTAATTATCCCTCCCTCTTGTAAGTAACCTCACGGAAGGTTCCTCAGTATCCGGCGAGGTCACCGGAGGGTGGGAAACGGCGACGAGCCACCCCTACTGGTATTCCCGCCCTTTATTTTTTATTTAAAAATTTGTAGGTAAAAAGAGAGAGAGAGAGACAGAGGAGGGAAGACTAATCGGGGACTCGTCAGTGGCCCCCTCCCTATTCGGCGAGGTTGCCAAAGTCCTCTCAACCTCCGTGGAGGCTGCCAAACCAAAGGAGATATGGCGGTCATCAATGGAGGCGGATCATAGGGTTTTGAGATTAGGGAATAATCCACAGCAAATATATTATAGTGAACAAAAGTATAGACATGCTTGGATCAGGTTAACGGTTGGACATATCATTAAGCAAGAAAAAGGTCAACAGTTCAAAGGTCGTGTCGGACATTTGGCCGGTGGGAGTCGTCGATTGATCTCCCCCTCCTCTTTCTCTCTATAAATTAAAAATAAAAATATATATTTCTGTGCTACGTCAGCAAGTGTTTCCGGGTCATCCACCGTGTTTTGTGCCACATCTAAGTTTCCCCCTCTTGTCATGCTAGTCTTCGGTCTTCAATATCTAACATAGTTTCGAAGTTTCATCAGCAGCTTGGTAGGCCCAAAGCTTCCACTGTGAGATCAATGAAGATGGAATCTGCTGAGCTGTGAGTCAACGAGTCATCCTATTGATAAAACTATTTAGCCATGGAAGATATAGGGAGCTGTAGGAAGAGAAGAGGAGCTGTGTCAACCGCATATGGCGATTCCCGGTTAGTCGTCTTCTATCCTTGATTCATGAGCTCGGGCCAGAAGTCCGCCCACCAGTGAAATTAAAAGGAGAATTTACTGACTTTTATTCTCTGTATATGTTGGTTCTGTGTCCGACTCCGAAGTTTCAGTTGGGAGTGGTCTGATCTTTGCTAAGATGGAACGAAGGTTGGTACAGATCTTCCCGCAGAGGATGGTGAAGCTCTGGAATGACTGGGAGCTCTGTGTCATGGTTTTGCTCAGCCTCTTTTTACAAATAATTCTTATTCTTTTTGGGACCAGAAGAAAGTACATAGCCCGGAATTGGGTCAGAGTTGTCCTCTGGATTGCCTACTTGTACGCTGATTATGTTGCCACACTTTCGTTGGGCATCCTCTCAAACAATGACTTGGGCGATAAAAAACCAACAGATCCGAACACTGCAATCAGAGCATTTTGGGCCCCGTTCCTACTTCTGCATCTGGGTGGCCCTGACAATTTCACAGCTTACTCCATAGAAGACAACGAGCTTTGGTTAAGGCACCTACTGGGGCTGGTTGTCGAGGTTGGGGTAGCAATATATGTAACTCTTGCCTCCTGGACTAATGCTCCACTTAACTTCGTGGCGATTCCTGTATTCATAGCTGGGATTATAAAGTACAGTGAAAGGATATGGTGCATGATGTCTGCAAGTACGGAGAACTTTCGAGAATCCCTGCTGCCACCAGCCGATCCAGGTCCAAGTTATGTCAAGTTCGTGGAGGAATATAGATCAAGGAGAGCTGGTGGGCTTGGCATAGCGTATGCAGAAGTGGTTGAAGTTGCTGACAATGTGCAACAAGTTAAAGCAACAATCACAGACCCAAATGTCAGAACATTGCATGATGCCTCCCTTCTGTTTGACATGTTTAAGCGTATCTTTTCGGATCTCATCCTCAGCTTACAGGACATTCAGCTCAGCCTCTCCATTTTGGCTACAGCAAAACCGCTGGATGCATTCAAGGTGATCGAGATTGAACTTGGGTTTATGTATGACTTTCTCTATACAAAAGCTACTCTGGTTTTCTCCAGAGTCGGAATTTTGCTCCGTTCTATCTGCCTCTCCTCCATGATCTTTGCTCTTGCTGCGCTTCTGATCTATGTTGATATGGAGTCACAGGCACACATTTACAGAGCCACAACTTACCTGCTCCTTTTTATCGGTATTTTCTTGGAGTTTTATGGGATTGCTGTCCTGCTACAATCTGACTGGACCTTGCTCTGGGTTGGGACGCTGGAAAACCAACCGATGAAGCTACTGCTTTGGATCATATCTTCAAGCCGAAGGCACAAAAGTAGTTGGTGGTCGAACTCCATGGCTCAACACAACTTGCTCTTCTCTTGCCTCAAAGATGAGAAATCAAGGTTCCCCAGGTTCCAGAAGGCATTGCATATCGAGAAAGCAATTGAGATTTTCAAGGACCGGGAAAGGGGGCCAGTCTCTGAGGAGATGAAACAGCTGATCTTTGAACAGCTCAAGTACAGATCGCTTGAACCACAGAACCTGATTAATCTCAAGCAACTGCATGGCAGCTACAGGGGAGAGGTAGTTCTTAAAAAGATGAACTGTTTCAGTACACTCGGTTGGAGCATTGCTGAGGTAGAATTTGATCAGAGTCTCCTCCTCTGGCACGTTGCCACAGAGCTGTGCTGTCACTTAGATCTCAAGAAGTACTCAGACCATGTCAGTGAACCAAGACGTGAGATGAGCCAAGCATTATCAAACTACATGATGTATATTCTAGCGAAGCTTCCATCAATGTTACCAAAAGGAATCGGACAAATAAGATATGCAGACACATGTGCGGAAGCCAAAGAGTTCTTCAATAGCAGGAAGATGGAGCCTGAATTGGAACAGAGTCGTGCCTGCATGATGCTGCTTCAAGTGGATACTGAAATCCTGCCAAACATAGTGAAGGGAAACAAGAGTAAGTCTGTGCTGTTTGATGCGGTTAGATTGGCAAAGCTGTTGCAGTCCCTAGAGACGGAGGAGTCGTGGAAGAACAAGCAGAAATGGGAAATGGTAAGCGAAGTTTGGGTAGAGCTGCTATCTTATGCGGCTTCTCAATGTGGGTGGAATCACCACGCTCAGCAGCTTCGACGAGGGGGTGAGTTGTTAACTCATGTTTGCCTTCTGATGACACATCTGGGGCTTGGTGAGCAATTCCAAATATCACAAGGTGATGCAAGAATGTGGGTTTAGTCCGCATCAAAGAGTCAGAATAAGCAGCTCGTGACACTTGAGATAAACTAGTTCTTTCCCAATAACATGGCAAGAGATAACTATTGTTTATTGGCAAACATCTTACAAGATGAGATCGTTATCATCAACCAGCCATCTGTCAAGACGTTCTCCATATCATTGCTCCTGCAAGGACATGCCCAACGTCTACCATGGAAATGCCTATTAAATATCACGAACTTAAGTTGATAACAGTCATGGTTAAAAGTGGAGTTTGTGAATGCGATGCAGGATGTATAACCAAGATTCGATTATTTATAACTTCAGCAGATTTAGTTTCCAGTGAAATCTCAATGGAATTTCGTGTCCTACAGTGACGGCAGGTTGTCCCAGCTCCCGCCGTGTATGGTTATTGGCCCAGTAGGAGATAGGGGGTGGGGAAATAAATGGTATGAAATTCGAACTCAAAACCACTTGATTGCGATTAAAGTCAGGCATTAATGTACTAAACCCTTTTTGCATTGGTATGATCAGCTATACGATAAAATTTGTGGCCGTCCATTTCCTTTGAGTCAGATCATCATCCTGGTCCAGCTCCTCTTCTCTTCACGGTGTCTTTATTCTTCTTGGTTGTATGGAAACAAAACAATCGGGCCTCTGATTCACGTGCGGTAAGTAAGTAGACGTAACACTTAAAAAAGACCCATCCTTTTGTTCTCTCTAGTGCACTCGTCCATGGAATTTTGCTTACTGGACAAACATGTTTATTGCAATAACCTGAATATTCGGACCTAATCCATGGATCCCAATAAGCAAATTTTGAAGCATAAATCACAGCACAGATTCATAGCATCATGATAGTTTTATGGATGACACGAGAGGCAACTCGCCCTTCTCGACAACAAGTGTCTTGACCACTGTCTTTGAGCCCCTGACAACTTCAATCTGGTACGTCCCATGAAATCCCCTAAACCTGAACTCTCCATCCTGATCAACGCTTCCACTGGTTTCAGTTAGCCATTCCTTCCGCAGACTGAGAAATCTCTTGCCTGCCTCATTGATTTCCCCTTCAGCATCGACAAGATGGGCATCTCGTCTGTCCATCCCAAGCTCCCAGAATCCCCAGAGGATGATGCCTTCCACCGCAGGATGAGCAAATGCCTCCCGCAGCATCACCTCTAGATCATCTGCTCTCACGTGCTCATTGGATGAGGACACATCTAGCTCAGTGAGCCATATAGGAAGGCCCAGCATGCTCAACTTGTCGAGTGCTGTGCATACAATCGACCCAACTGGGCTAGAGATATGCCCCTTTATGCCTATTCCTCCTACTTGGGCACCTTCCTTCTGCAATTCCTTTACAAGCTGAATGTAACTCTCTGGGGAGGATCTTATGTCTCGTCCATCTTTGACAAGGGATTCATTCACGAAGAGAGAAGCTGATGGATCGAGTTGGTGCGCCGTCTTGAACATGCTAGACCAGACAACTTTGCCAAGCCTGTCCTTGTAGAAAGACCCATGCAACATCTCATTGTTCACATCATAATGGTCAAACTTGCCTTTGAAATGTGCAAGTAGACCATTGAGGCGGTTCTGGGTATAAGTCATCAGATCATCTTTTTTCAGCTCTTTGATCCAAGGGTAATTATCCTCTTCAGCTTCCCAGAAAATGCTGCAGCCTCTGGTCTTGATTCCATGGGTGTTACACCACTCCATGAGATCATCAGCATCCTCAAATTCAAAGTAGAGTCTTCCTCTCTTAGCATCTGCCGTACCCCACTTCAGTTGGTAAGGGAACACAGTCAAGTTGATCCTGGAGGACCACTTCAACTCATTCCCAAACACGGCCCAATTGAAGTTTTCAAGAAAGAATTTGACCAAATCCTCATTGTCGATGTCTGTCCTGTTTATGCACGAGCCAAGGGGAAAGCTGTTGGATATTTGTTTGACTTTTACACTTGTGCCTATGGCACTGTCTTCATAACCAGTGAATTTCAGGATGATATCACGCTGCCTTATCTGCCAAAAGAATTGAACATACTGAGTTGCCAGGACAACATCAACTCCTAAGATCCCATGTGAACCAACAACTCTTAGCCGAACAAAATCACTTCGAAGTCAATGTATTCTGAGAGAACTTCTTGAATAATTCCCAACATTAATTATGTCCATATCAGTTAAATGAATGGAAAGTAGATAGGTCTAATTCATTCTTACTATGAGGAACATGAAATTTACTTTTCCTTTATTGGATTTATTAAGTCCCTCGAGGAACAATATCCACAAGACATAAGTTCAGAGAGAACAACATTTACTAAGAACTAATGAGAAGACTTTTTAGGCAAAACATATTTGGCAATATTTGGCAAAAATGTGAATGCATACCTTCTCTGTCTGCTTCTTCAGTCGCTCAAATCTTGCCTGTCGATCAACTGGAAAAATTGCAAACCCTGCAATCATCAAGTCAACTGATGGAGTGGGACCTCCCACATGTACAGCTGCCACAGATGGTTGTTTCTCAATCCTGAATGAGCCTCCAATTTCATGCCATTCCTCATCATCTACTTCAATGCTACAGACATCAAAACATGTGTCATCCACAAGGACTTTGATGGTGATGCACCTTGCAGGAAGGTTCTTCCCTGGAGCAACCCGAACCCAAGCAGATACTTGGTAAACTGCATAAAGCTCCAGCTTCTCCGTGATTGTCTGTGCAGGGCCTGCCAATGATTCCACACGATTGGTCACACGGATGCAGTGTCCACTCAAGAACTCGTGCCTCCCAATAGAAATCTTCGCCATTGGAGGGGCGACAAGTGGTGCACCAGTTCCAACACTAAGAGTGCAGTTGCCTTGAGGAAACCATCCACCCATCCCATCGATGAGGCTACTGTTCGTGAATATATTCTTGCCAAAAGAAGAAGGCTGGAATATATTAATGAAAAATTTGCGCTCAGTGAGTAACGAACTCCACTAGTTTTTAATTCATTGAGTTGATTGATAAAGCTAACCTTGTCCGGTTTGGGGCTGACAGGTGCTTTTTGGGCATGCCTGATGAGCAAGCTGTTAACCAGAATATCTGTTGCTGGCGGTGGTCCGTGTATGTAAATGATCACCCTTGATGGTTCGCTATTTAAAAGGAACCTTCCCTGCATTTCCACCCAATCTTCATCTGTGACATGAGATCTTGAAAGAGTAGATGCACTTAGCAAGCTTAAGTATGAGTACTTTCTCTACACTCTGAAGATCGAGTTTGTAAGAACATCTTCAATTCACAGTATAAATATGTACATGCAAGAAAAATGGTGCAATGGAGGAACTCACTCTATGATCTCGACGTGTCTTTCTCGGAGATCTTTCTCAAAAATCCATAGAGTTACTTTTACATTAGAAGCAGCTAGAACTTGATTCCCAAGAATGCGAGTTATTGCAATGACCTCATATGCTATCTTCCTCTGCACCCTTCCAGTTATTTCTTGTTGAATACCATTGGAGTTACTTGAACGCAGCGAAGCATGGGTAAAGAAGTTCCCGACTAGTGGAAGCACCTTTCTATTTGCTTCTCCAAGAGAGCAGTGTCTTGACAGCATGCAGTCTCTCCCCGCCCAATGATCGAGGCCATGCTCAAATAGAGGGTTCAATACAATGTCAGCTCCAGGGGGACCAGAAGTCATGGTTGGGCTCATACACTAGCCAAATCACAGAAACACCACCAATTATTGGTTACAACGTCCAATTTCTGTTCCAGAGAAGAAGAATGTGAATTATGGCTATGGGAAACAGGACTGAAGGATTGACCGAGATACTTTTATCGGTAATTGATATTACCGGCGTCATGGTCACTGATTCAATGAGAATGTCTAACCCAGGAGGATCTGCTTCGAAATAGAATTTAATGCTATCTGCCAAGAACGGGATGAAGAATGTTCCCTCTAGTCTCTCCCACCTGTCGGGCTCTGGCATGAATATCCTGAGAAAAAGAAGCAACAGAACAATCGCTCACTGTTCACTAGCATATAAGCACTAGACAAGAACACCAGGTGATAAGGGTAGGAAAATAATAGCTTGTTGGTCTTGCCATGCTTTAACTTTACCGTGCAATCAGAACGTAGTGAACATCCGCCTTTGAGGCGGAAATCAGTTTGAGTAGCGCCTGGACAACTGTGCATCCCTGGATGCTTCCTGACACAGCAACCCAAGCAGAGACCTGGTAAGTGAGCTCCGATCTAACTCTCTCGGTAATGTCCTGTTCAAAGCCTTGCCACACCTCATTGCGGTTGGTGATGACTGCAAAAGGGGCTTCTGCTCCCGATTGTGTTGGTGCAGAGATCTTCTTTGGGTACTCGGATTCTGAGGCGGCCACATAACCTTCACAGCAGTTGAGATACCAATGCTCCAATCCTCCACTGAAATCATGATTCAGTATAATGTTACCACTGCCGCTGCTACGGCCACCCCCGCCTACTGTCTGCAGGCTTTGGTCCCGGGAAGTGTTCGGGCCGGCGCCAAAGCAGCAGCCCATCAACGCTGGATTCATAATAACTCAGCGGCCGAACGTTCAGGACCTGTGATCAGACAGAGACACAGGATCCTCCGTAGGTTCTTCTGAAATCTAAAGGGACGCTAAAGAGATAGATGGCTGAGGAGTGGGTCCAGTCGAGGAGTAGTTTGTCGGCTAGTTCAATTTGATGTACAACAGTGACTTGGATGCTAATAAAAATTTAGAAGATAATAATAATAAAGGAAGAAAAATAGCCAGTGGTGACATTGGTTGACCAACAGTAATTCCGTGCCTCTCCAAGCCAATACCAATTTCATGTGATGCCTTTGGGCTTTTTCTTGTATGCAAACTGGCTGGAGATACAACTTGAAGAAGTTTTGTTTATCAGACAATCTCGTGTGATGTTCCGATCTGATGATCACGTAAGAGGAGCTGTGCAAGTTCAAAGAGTCAGTAGATCGCATGTCTCATCTACTCGGATAACAAGCCCATAGGCCTTGGGATGCAGGAATTCTCACTGGCGAGAAACAGTCCCATGTTTTTGAAGAATCTCGACCCTTTCCATTGATTGAAAACTGAAAGCAACACCCACCCTGGTGGGAAGCAGCCTTTCTTCTTTAGTTCTGGGGAGACCGGTTCATGCTCAGATTGCAAAAGATAGACATGCAATCGATGTGTCCGTTTGAAGCTCCGTCATCGACATGTACGTACTTCCTCAGAGGATGATTTTGACGCATCTGAAGGTCAAGAATCGACTTGAGAAATTCCGTGCGGTGCAGATGCAGTGCCATTTCGTCGATGAGATAAAATGATATCTCAGGAGGGCCGGAGGCCCATGGGTACACAAAAACGCACATTGTCCGCATCGTTCGTGGTTGCCTTTTCATCCCTGTTCTCTGAGTTGCATCACACATGATTGCGGCAGAAACAGCAATTCAAGTTGACTGCCCATAACGAACATGGGTAGAGAAGGTCAATCGAAATGTTCAGGCCAAATTAGTCGGCAACATTTCATCTAGCGTGAGATTCATTCGCTTGAGGTATACTCGGCCATTGACATATCGCTCTGTTCACGTAACAGGAGGAGGTTGCTTTTCATGATTTGGATCTCAAGTAATCTTCCATAATCTGAAGGGAAGGACCATCTCTTGCACGAACGGTTCCGAGTTCTAACAGGCTATCATGTTTCATTCTGGCCGGAGCATCGGGTGGTTAGAACCCTACTAAACCCGTGTCAATGGGGAGCAGTCAAAGCTGGTGAGAGAGGGAAGGACACTCAGTGGGTGATAAATCTACCCTATTTCATTTCATACATATATATAAGCACGATGTGTGTAACATATGGGTGCGCTTAACAGAAAATCTTACCCATCACTCAAAAAAAATAGTTTTTTTTTATCTTTTCACATGTAATTCTTGAAGAGTTTACCCTACACATGGACTTACAAATTCCTCCTCAAAAAAATTAAATTTTGGAATAAGAAAACCAAAAGCTGAGAGGTGCAAGAAAATAAAGGCAAAAGCACCAGACGGAAGTTTCCGGTATATGTGAAAGCCAACTCCAACCAGAAAGTTGATTTTTTTTCAAGCTTTAACTGGGAACATTCTTAACTGATTAATTATATAATGCTTCCAACATATCATCTTTTTCCTTGGAGACTTTATAAGAATCAAGTATGGATCAGTATAGAATTGATGCAGAAGCAAACAGATCACAGTATCCTCATATTATATTTCAGTCTCATTTCATTGATACTGTTGGCTTAATGAGATCCACATCTCCCTTTTTGCCTGCGCAAGACAGGACAGAAAGCAGTGGGAGAAAGGGGATGCAAAATGATGTTGCTCTGGTGTAGGGTTCAGCAGCAAAAACGACATCCATCTGTGTCTAACTCAGACAAGCACCATGCCAGCAACCCTACTACTTGCGCTTTAAATGAAAAATACAGATGACAGCCCATGAATCAAAATCAAATAGCCAGGTCCATCATTGAAAAACAGGCATGGGATAAGACAATGCTCCAGAGAGAGCTATCATACACGAGCAAGAGCTGTATCACTCACACGTAACTGGTAGAAACCAAAAGCAACAACGAGAACACTACCATGTACTCCTATAATGGACTTACCTTGCAGTATCACTTGCTTGGCGACTGATCATTTGGTATAGGACTGGTGTAGACAGAGTGGTAAGGACTGTTTCTTATCTCAGACTCATCATGGGCCATGATGGAGTGACCCCAGCTGCAGGGCTTGGGAGGAGAGGCCGCACCACAGGGACCCGCCTCACCACCGAGAATGCTTCATTGAGAAGAGCAGCACGACTCCTGAACTGGGATATCTTCTGCATGAGGGGCACTTAAAAGTTAATAACATGGTATCATCTGATTGAAAATGGAGAAGTGGAATGGAAAGGAGGAAGTAAAATTGAGACAGCATGTATAATATTATACATTAAGTCTTAAGACAATCCCTACTACTCCAAAAAAAAAAGTCTTAAGACAATCCCTGACACATTCCTGTTTTATAAGCACGATTTCCAGCTAAGAGCCTTCTCAACCTGATGCATTGCGCAGCGAACGGCACTCTTGTTACACTAATGAAATCATGAACAATTAGGTGGATAGGAAGATTAATCTGTTACAGTGTAATTATTGCTTTACCAAAACGGTTTATGCTCTTTAATACTTACAATTGCAGGAGAGCTTCAAGAGTTTACCTTAATATGGCACAGCAGAAAACTTGTGCTAGTTCCGGGAAAAAAGATGCAAGTGAAATTATATCACAGTGATAATTACTCCACAGATAAGCACGTAAGAATCAAAGGAATCTCCAATTTGATATTTTCCCCGGAACAGCAGTATTACGTATAGCCTATTTAACCTGGTACATATAAAAATGCAGTATGCAAGATTCCGTTTTGTGTCCATGCTACTCCACATGACTGTTTCAGCCTTCATCATAAAGGTCAATCAGCACATGATGCAAATGGATCAGGCAGATAAAGATATACATTTTTCTTGCAAGTTACGAGAACTGCTGCTGGGATGAGGTCAGGTAAAGCCCCATTTTTTTTTTTATGGTACAGAAAGTAGAAAACAAATCCTGACATCTCTATACATAGGATAGTAGAAGATCAAAGAAAGCATGACAAACCTTATCATCAAGAGTAACCTTGAGCTGCAGGGTGCGGCTCTTCTGCCTCATCTTGTGCAGTCTCCGGCCCAGTATAACAAGCCCCACCATAGCAGCTGCCACAGAAAAGGACCAGACAGGGCCAACCCTCAGCACGCAGTATCTCAGAACCTCAAATGGCACCTTCCACCACGCAATTCTCCTCTTCTCACCCCCCACCTTCACCTTCTCCATGGCCGCCACCTCAGCCTCATCTTTCGGAGCTTTCCGCTCAGCCCTCGATTCATCTGCATCAAACCTCTCCACATCCAATCCATCTCCACCGGAATCGGACCAGAACTGTTTGCTGCACGAATCCTGATCTGGAGATCTGATTTCTTCATAATCCTTGAAACTCCCTCTTGCGACTTCACTCTTCACATCAAAGTCGCTCAATTTAGCACCGTCGAATCCAAACCCTATATCCCCATGCTTGCTCCCCAATCCCTCGAGCCCTCCGAAGTCCTTCTTGCTCTCCGCTGGGTTGAAATCAGAGACCTTCCGCTCTTCAGAGAGATCACTGCTGGAATCAGACCAAGGCTCACCAGGGTTCCTCCCCGCGAACTGGGTATCATACCCGGGGTCGACCCAGCTGGGGTTGTCGGACTCAGCGGAGTCGGCAAGGTCTTCACTGGGGACAACAGGCTTGGCGTAGAGCTTGGACCCATCGATGGAGAAGTAATCGGGCCGAATCATGCCCTCGGAGTCATCCTCGATCTCACCAAGTCCACGAGGGGCCTCAACAGGGGAGTCGAGGAGGACCTCCCAGTCGTCGTAGAAATCGCCGGACTGTCCTTCCATGGTGGGTAGGGCTGGAGATAGCTTCAGTCACTGCGAGCGAGTAACCCGTGAGAAAGATATTGAAGCGGCAGAGAGGGAGAGCTAAGAAACAGAGCCGCCTTTATTGGTATAACGCCCAAGAAAGAGGGAAGGGATGGAACTTGGGAGGGGGACAGTCGATGTGATCGAACCACAAGCAAAGCAGTATCCAACCCCTCCTCTATTTCCCTGTGCCGTGTTTGTGCTCTGTTTCTGCGTTATCTGTTCGATCCGATCCGGGGAGGAAGACATGTTATAAGGGAACAAGCCATCCGACCGGACCGTATTTTCCTCCTCCCTTTTTTCTTTTCCTTTTACATTTTCGCTGCAGCCGAAGCGCAACTGACTTTTTTTTTTTTTCACAACGCAATATTCTCATATCAGCCGAAACGAATCTTGAAATTAGTTTGCGATCGGGCTAAAATTCCTGAAAAAATTCTCATCGATCTTTCCAACTTGATATTCGATCCTTGAATTTCGGTATCTGTGTCATTTTCTCATTTAAACTTGTCTTCGGGGTCCGGCGCCATTCGAGCAGTATGTTTTGGAGTGGAGTCAATGGTGTGCCTTTCTTCAAGGGGCTCGAGGGTCTCGGGTCGTGGTGGGACTTGAAGAATCCCATCACCTTCAGGCTTCATTGCAATGAAAAAGGACGGAAAATTCACAAAATTTGTTGAAGTTCATATAGGTTTCGAAGGGACGATCGGTCTCGAGCATGTGCTAAGCTCTTTCATCGCACTTGCACGAGATGCCAACCCTCGTTTGCAATGTTGAGGAGAATGGTATAAAGCCCGTCGATCGAGAGCCAAAGTTGGGAAGGAACATATGGGCGGCTAATACTACGTGGGGGGCCTTAAGAACATGTCCAGCAATTTGAAGAAATCCAAAGGAAAACATACATATTGGTTTCAATATTGAGGAGAGAGTGGTATGAACTACATTAAAAATCAATAAAATTTTCTTGGTAAGGAAATTTTTAATAATGAAATTCCTAAATTCGAGAAAGTATCTAACAAAATAGGATACCAAATAATTTCGAAATGTAGCGATTGCAGTACATGCAAGAAACATCCTAAAAAAGGCAATGGACGAGGGCCAACGGAGTGAGCGCACCCACTGTTTTTGAGCAAAGCGAATTTCGAAATGAAGAAGAAAGCCCCAGATCCGTCAACACGTTAAACGCGGATGCACCTGTTTGTTAGTTTTGATATCACTTCGATGCCACAAGATCACCCACCCAGTTGCAAAGTTAGACTGAGAATCTCATGACTTGACCAGCAACACCGACCTCCATGGCAGTGCCGACTTGTTCCTTTGCACCAGGTAAATTAGTCCAGCGAATTTTCCTGTGAAATATCTCCTTTCACTTATTCAACTACCTGGGTTATTGCGATGACTTCTTCTTTGGCAGCCTCGGTATATTTCAATTTCACCATGGCTTTGCTCAGGTCCCTCCTGCACATGAGTACCGTGTAGGGGACCCTAGAGTCTCTACCGTGGTCGGTGTGCTCCATCACTTGTCCACTGAGCGGAAGCTCTCATTCGAAATTCGCTTATCAGTAATCATTAACCTGCTCTGTGCCTGTACGTTGGTCATTAAGTAGCTTCAATTGTCTGTTCGGCACCAGAAAGGGCCATATGATGAGAAACTGTTCAGGATTGCTGAATTATGGAAGGAAGAAGAAGAAGAAGAAGAAGAGGACTCCATTACTTGATCTTGGTCTTTCTGGTCTTGCTCTGTCACGGCAAATACTCTCTCAATTCCAAGACTGACCCTGACCGCCGGAAACCGGCTTTGAGCCAAACATTCCTATGTGGTCATCATATTCCCAGCCGGTGGGAATCGAACTGACCTGCAAATGTAATTGATCAATGACACGATGCAACAAATGCCAGTAGAGTTCAGAAATTTCTCGATGAATTTGCAATTGTTGTCACTTGTGGAACATCCTAAAAAACAGCTACGCATACTACTCTGGTGTAACAGTCAATACCTCTGGTAAGCAACGAACCAGATATAATTTTCTTGATGCACTTTGCCTTCGCAAGACCTTTGAAGCAGTCAGTATCTCCAAGTTGTTCAGTGCTCAGAGTGATCCTTCATTCTCCCTAAAACCGTAGTCTATGGAACATCAGCTTTGTATATTTCAAAAGTTCATATTCAATATTCCAATTTCTGTAATTTGGATTCAGACTTTTTTCCGACGGTCAAACTTCATGTAATCATTTCTTAGTGAATGATTCCAGTGACAGAGATTTTAAGCATGATTGGTTGCAGACATTTCTTTATTGAATGATGCTTACCATCTTTTGGAAAACCTCTTGGTGAAATTACCCATACTAATGTCCTTACCTTGTTCAGCAACAATAATCGGATGTATGTAAACATCAATTCATCACCTGACAGTTCCGATATAGTTCCAGTTTTAGCTGGAAATGGACTCGAAACTCCAATAACTAAGCAAACGTTGGTAAGGAGAGGCCAGAAATCGAATTGTGAAAATACATTTAGAAACCTATCAGAAGAATGAAGAGATTAATTAAGTTAAATGACGTTTACACCGGCTGGCAAAAGAAAAAGACACTCTGAGCAAAATTTAGCTACAAAGCCGTAACATCTTCAGGAGGCTAACTGCTTAATTTTTCTACACCAGGCCAGCCCATCTAGTGATCCTAACTCACCACACATGGCGGGAACAAACACCAGTAAGGCTGCAACAAACAGATGACTAGTCAACTTACTAGCATGCCAGTGGTGGACCAGTAAATCTGTCTGATGAAAAAAATTGCATTAAATTGATTCTTCCTCGTCATACGGTCACCAGTATCTCCTTCGAGAATTCATGGGATGTGTCAAAGATCCCAGGATGTATTTATCTGCGAAGTTTGTGTATCAAATACTTGCTTTCTTTGCCTGACATGTCTTTTAGTAAAGCTAAGTGTGTGACTGCACGGGAACTTTCCTGCTCTGAGCCTTGCAGGAGTCAATTACTAGCTTCTTCAATAAAACTCCCAAGATTAACCACCATCACGGTAATATCACCGAAGTTCCCTCTGCGTGAAGAATCTCTGCAAGCTTTTTGCAGGAATCTTGAAAACTCTTGTCTTCTGAAACCACTTCAACTGCCTCTTGCCCTGAGACCTAAGACATGTCAAATATTATTTGTCAAGTTACCGTGCATAGCAAATGGCAACTTAGTATGGTAGGTAGCAATGCAGTTGATAAACGCACAGTTCAAACATGTCTTGTGAAGAGAAACAGCACCCTGCTCATCATACGTGGGAAGAAATATATTGCATAAGTAACCTTGTCCCAGAGTCCATCTGAAGCCAGAATCAGGAACTCGCAGTCTGAGGTGAACGGAAGCTTCCTAATCTCCGGTTCGGAAATGATCCATTCTTTCAGATGAATGTCTCCGATAGCTCTAGAAATAGCGAGCGATCCTTGCACTCTCCATACTCCATTTTGCAAGTGCACAAACCCACCCTGCAACCAATATGCGCAAACACAACTCTCATAATACATGCATTGAACAAAGCGGACATTAGAAGTGCGGGAATTTCATCGTCTGGGATCAACTGTAGATTGTCAGGGAATCAAGTATGCTTACCGAGCTCTCAATTCTGAGGCATTCATCATCCCTACTGGGGCGGTGGTCGGAAGTCAGCGTGACAGCGACTCCTCTCCTACTTAAGACTACTCTACAGTCACCTACATTTGCAACATGTAACTCCCCATCCTTCAAAAGCACGCTTGCTGCACAAGCTCCACCGGTTTCTCCCTGTATGGTGTCGGAAATATTCCAAGGTTTTGCTGAAGCATATCTTGTTAATATAATCGATCCAACATTTTCGTGGATTTGTTATAAAGATAATTGGATGAGAAAATCTTGCCATGAGATCAAAGAAAGAGAAACTTGTGGATCAAGCCTTTAAAAATTCCGAAATATGAAGTAAGTCATGCAGCTGCGATCATAGTTTTTATGCCGTGTGTACCTTCCTAAGAAATTCTTCGTCTGTGACTAAGTAGCCTCCTCGAATAGCCTGCTCTGAGTCGTAAAGATCAGAACCTTCCCTTTGTACTGATCCAATTGCTCTGACGATGTTCTCACCTAAATTTTCAGCGACATGATCTGTAGCAGCACGCCCACCACGTCCATCAATCACCGTAAAGAATGCCTGAATGTATGATTTATCATGTAAATATGAATGTGTTTACCGAACTACTATTTATATTGTTTTTTGGATGAATTAGTTATCAAGAGCAGACAATGTCTAACACACTATGGAAAATTATAGTTGCCGCAAAAACTCATTGTTTTGGGTATATAAACATATACCGACAACATGGTATTATTGGCTCACCGACTGATTGAGCTAGCCTTACTGATCAACCATTCTTTGGGATAATGTTTCTCATGGAATATCATTAGAACAAAGGGAAGTAAATTTGATTTCCCTAGCTAACCTGCTTGGGATCTCCCGATATATCCAGAATGACTCCATAGCCATCTTCCGGTACGTCCCTCCTTCCTTTCTTGCTTGTACCTCGAACTCCTCATTCCTGCCCGCCTTAGTACGGCTCATTTCGCTAAACTCGAAGGCTGCTGCCTGGGCAAAACTAGCCTTGCCGGCCTCTTCTTCACCTTCAGCGAAGGGCCTCTTCTCACTGCAAAGGAATCCATTTGAATCATCTCCTTGTGATACGAGGAGCCTCCCAGCTCAGACTCGCAGATCACAGTTTCCGGTTCCGCTGCACGGGAGTCTGAGGGTCCGAAACTCTTTCCATTGCTGGACCATGGAAAGGCAATGGAACAAGGGGAGAATGCTGGCAACGAAGAAGGAGGAGAGCCCCGAGCGGACACAATCATGGACATCGTCTTCCTGAGGCCCTGGAAGGAGTAGATGAGAAGGGAAGAGATGAAAGAGAAGACCTATGCGCTTTCCCGCAGTAATAAATAGATCATTGTCGAGGAATTGCGAAAGTAAACGAGGGAATTCAAGAAACAGAAAAGATAAATTATGGGTGATGGAGAGAGAGAGAGAGAGAGAGAGAGAGAGAGAGAGAGAGAGAGAGAGTCTGGTCAAAGGAGGTGGAAACAGTCCAGCGGTTCCCGAGACAACACAGACAGACGGCGAAGAAAGCAAAGTAGTTGTCGACTTCGATAAATGAAGGGCATAGAAGGGGCAGCTGACATTGAAACAGTCCACTGGGCGACGAACTGGTCTCCCACCAATAGCCATAACATCAACAACCACATGCATCCATGCATGGAAGATGCGCACTGCTTACTTTATGGGTCCGAATCGAGCCAACTGACTCGTTCTGTTTGTTAATTCGCGGATGCATGCTAAGGGAAAAATGTGAAGCCATAAGGACTCGTTGGGGTCGGATTCTACTTAACCTGGAAGGAAATAAATTATAGATCGAGTTTTAATTGGGTAAGCAATTCGGCCTGTGTTGTGGATCGGGCATTGACTGCATTGCTTGACTCGGTACACTTCCAACCCCTCCATAGTTTTGCTCCGTAATTAATACTTTTTTTTGTCAGAATAATAATTAAAGCATCTTAATACTATTCAACTACTATGATTTATATCAAAATACCGGAATACTGTTGATTTTGCAAACTATTCATAAGACTAAGGAGTTAATTGCATATATCCGCAAATTATAGGATCGAAATATGTTTTATGTAAAGTATCCCGATGATAATGGGCCAAATTGGAAGCCAAAGCCCAATAGCTCATGCCGAACA
The DNA here is from genome assembly GCA_900006705.1 of Sonneratia caseolaris. Lineage (NCBI taxonomy): Eukaryota > Viridiplantae > Streptophyta > Magnoliopsida > Myrtales > Lythraceae > Sonneratia > Sonneratia caseolaris. The sequence goes on from CXYZ01007780.1 coordinate 249,149, forward strand.
AAGCCCAATCTCTTACGGAATACGAAAATCCTTGCAACCAACCAGGGGGAAAACACAGCCGCGTGCGGACGACAGCCGATTAACGGCCCAGCAAGAAGACGCAACCGGAGCAATTTGCAGAGTAAGGAGACGAAGAGAAGAAGGAAGAAGGAACGGCGAAGGACGAGATGCTGTCGTCAGCGCCTTGAAAGGGAGAAGATGACCAGTCGGGAGAAGTTCCCAGATGCGAAGGTTAAAGTGACGAGCTAGCGGGGTCAGACTCGCACTATGCACGTCCATCGTAGGGAGACCGAGAGGCCCTCCGACGACGATGAAGAAGACGATTCCGCCCTGGACCGTGAGCCTGATACGGTTTCCAAGGCAACTACAAGGTTCACAATTTGCGACATCTCTCGCGCACCTGTTCGATTCCGGACAACATGTACCATTTGCTGTGCCTGTGCAGCTATACTGATTTACTCGCGTTGATACGGTGCTCTGATGATTTATGTTTCAAGGACTATTTCTTTCACCCCCGTCCTGCCCTTCTGTTTTTCCGTTGATGTTGGCTGGCCAGACTATTTCAGTTAGTGGGATACATAGCTAGTGAAACTAATGCACTCAAGGTGCCATTTTTTTTCCCCCAATGACATTTATGTTGGAAGAAAGGAGTCGATGTTGCGATTAATATCTCAGTGAACGTGTATGTCAATGGCTTTACCGATCAGAGTGGTTTTGATCTTCATACAATATGGCAGGGCGGCGCTATCCTTTATCGTTTGGAATCAATAGTGTATCTTGTAATATAGAAGAACAAGATAGGGAAAGGGGAATACGTTGTCAACATTCAAAGAAATGGTTTTAACTAGTTCGAATGCCAGATCGAGTGTGTCTATGGTTGCTCAGGTTCACAGGCCTGCCTCTCTTATGGGAGCGTCCGCTAGCTTTGGATTAGCACATTGTATCACAGTTCGAGCTCTCTGCTGTCAAAAGAACTCCTTTTGATACTGCTCTCAGCTGCTTATAGTCACATCTCTTCTATCAGATTTCGGGCTTTGACTTGTATCACTTGTTTGTATGCATGCGTGTGGTCGCATCTCTGCTTGTGACGAAGAGGGGGAGTATCGTTTGTGGCAAGCTCTGCAAAATTCTGTAATTTTATGTGTATTTACTCATCTGTTTGATGCACTTGCAGTTCCTTCAAATGGGTATTTATCGTCGACACCATGGTGAAACCTCTCCCGCCTGCTATGGCTTACAACACATCATGAAACCTCAGCTTCTTCACCTGCATATTTACACAGTTCTTCGGTAGGTTTCATCCCCAACATGTGTGCAAGCTAATCTCACTGATATTTCTTTCTTCAAAAATGCGATTGTATTTGCAGCCGAGGCCACCTGACGAACTGCTGCTCTGCCCTCTTTTCCGACAGATCCTGAAGGCCTTGCGCAAATGCACAGAAATCCCTGGGCCAAGGTCAAGAAGAGAAAGCACAGTGTGTGCCTTGAAGCCTCAACAGCATACACGGCAGAGAATCATGCGGTCTACATGTTCCGTTTCTCCCGAGTTATCAATTAGTTTTGTCGTTGAGTCGCCTCAACTTGGTAATTAGAAAAGCTTAGTTTGATCATGGCGTGTGTCGTGCGGGTGCCATTGCTGCTGGACGCCAAGTCGGATGAGATTCTCCTGGGATCTTCTTCTCCCGAAGCATATTCTCGATTGTGGGGGTTGCGAATTTCAAATGGAAAGGTCATCCATCATTTGCGTCTATTAACACTCTGAAAGCGACAGAAATTCTATAATAGTCATTCAAACAACTCAGCTAATAGCCCATATATAGCTATAGAAGCAAACATCTTCACCATTAAAAGTAAAAAAAAGAAAAAGAAAAGGAGCATCGCATCTTAATTTGTCTCACTGCGAAGAATGATAAAACGACCAAACCTTAGTATATGCTAAGACATGTGTTCTTTGCAATGGAAAGATGATGTTATAAATGAATTCATGTAAACAAAAAAAAAAAGAAGATATAAAAAATTCCTTTCTAAATTCGAACCTCTCACCCCAAAAAAAAAAAAAAAGAAATTTAATAAATTGAAAAAAATGGAAGTTGGAAGCAACCGCCATTTCTCTCCGTTATAGCGCCGGTTGTTTTTATTCTTCCCACCAGGCACTCCTGGCACGTCCGGTCATTCTTCTCGGCGAGCAGGGGAGGAGGACCTTCCTGGCTCATCCCTGCTTCAGGTTCTACCCGGAAAGTTTCAAGCTCCCGTCGTTTTTTCCTTCCAGCAATCAAATTAGTTCGTTGTTTGAAAATTATTTATCATTTCTCCAAAATCCCATTTCAGGGTCTTGCATGTGGGCTGATGGGGTTGGCATGATCTTGAGTTCACGAGCCTGCTTGGGGTTCGACTTCAATTTAGGGTTTGCTCTTTGTCCAATTTGTTGTGCGCCCATGTCATCCTTCGCTTGATTTGACCATTTACTTCCGAGGTAGATGCTACTCTTTGTCGGACATCTGAATGATGAGCTGGAAGTTCCTGTTTGATGATCTTATTGGTGTTGTGGGCTGCCTTCTTTGTTATCGAACTTGGAAGGTTTGAGTTTGAACAGCTAGAAGACTGATTAAAATGGCGGATTCTGATTTGGGAAGTGATGCTAAGGAGAATGAGGGGGATGGAGCTGCTGGTTCTAGTGGAATTCAAGAGCCACCAACCAATTTGTTGAGGAACACGCCTTCAAACATTGCAAGGTTGGAGGATGTTATTGAGCATAATAAAGGTCGTCAGAAGTATCTTGCTCAGACTAGGAGTCCCTCAGATGGTAGCGATGTTCGTTGGTACTTTTGCAAGGTCCCTTTGGCTGAGAATGGTGGGTTTATTTTGCATTTTTTATTGAGTGGAGTATGAGAAGGAGGAAGTAGAGCACTGCTCAGTCCATTAAGTTGCATGTCTCTTAATTCATTTAATGTCAGCACGAGGAACCTTAATGTGCCACTTAATTCTGTAGTGTATGTTAACATGACAGTATTCTTGCCCCTACATAATTGCACGGGAGAAAATGCTAGGTGTAGGATTTGGATTGAGGTTCTAAACTCAAGCTTCGGAAGTAACTGAATCTCTACAGTGCCACTCCTGATGACATTGCCTTCTTTTGTGTTCTTTTTCTGTATAGAGTTAGCTGCTGCTATTCCACGCACTGAGATAGTTGGAAAGAGTGAATATTTCCGATTTGGTATGCGAGATTCTCTTGCAATAGAAGCATCTTTTTTGCAGGTTATCCCTTTTGAGCTCAAAACTCCGTTAGATGCAGCTCAATATTCTGTATTTAAAGAGATTAAGTGAAGTTCTGCTTTGGTATATTTTCAACTTTGTTACATTTCAGTGGAAAGGAATGTATTGTGAATAGTCCTGAGAAACCAAATCTTCTTTAGGAAATGCTCCACAGCATAATGGCATTTGAATCTTGAGTTACCCCTGAATTTCCAACTCACAGAGGGAAGAAGAGTTGCTTTCAGAATGGTGGAAAGAGTTTGCAGAATGCAGTGATGGTCCAAGAGCACATATTCCAGCTTCCAGTAGTAAAGGCACTGCTTCTCACGTTGATCAACTAGCTCAATTCTACAAAATTGAAGAGGAGAGAGTCGGTGTGCCTGTGAAGGGAGGCCTATATGAGGTAAATTTTGGTTTTTATTTTGTTAAGCTTCTTCTTCTTCCATTTCTTTCTACTTCTATCAAATGTCCCTTGTTCTAGCAACCTATTTGACCTTCCAAACTTTCACTATTTGCTGCCACAATCATGCCCATACGATGAGCATGAAATTACCTGCTTGTACTTTTACTTAATTGTAATCTACTTGGAATGCATAGTATGCCACATATTGATGTATTATTAGATATGTTGGTGCTCAATCAGAAGGTATGAGTGAGTAGTTGGACTAGCCTGAACTAACCTTAACCATCAACTACTGCAGTTACTTGAAAGTGCACATTGGTTACTTTATTTCAAGTACAGTAGCATTGCTTTTTAATTTTCCCTATATCTTTAATAGATTGACATCAGTTCACTTAAAACATAAATTAGTGTCCTTTAACTGCGCCAGTTAAGTTTCTGTTTAACCATATGGAATTGCTTTCTTGATCTGGAATGGTATCAATACCGATTTGTGGTTATTCCATTACAGGTTGACTTGGTCAGAAGACATTGTTTTCCTGTTTATTGGCAAGATGAAAATCGCCGCGTCTTACGTGGACATTGGTTTGCCCTCAAAGTAGGGCTTGACTGGCTTCCTCTCCGTGAAGATGTCGCTGAGCAGTTAGAATTTGCATATCGAAGCCAGGTTAGCATCCTCTATCAGATTCATATGTTTGTTGTTTAAAAAATATGATGATCTTTCAATAATTTTTTTGTTTATATTAGAATCATTACTCATAGTCATTAGATGATTTCTCTCAAGGTTTGGCATAGAAGAACATTCCAAATGTCAGGATTATATGCTGCTCGAGTTGATTTGCAAGGTTCAACCCCGGTATGGCATATTTTGAATGAATGGTATAATTTTTCTCCTACGTTTAGCTTCTCAAACTTAAATCTTCCTCTCTGCCCTTCTGTTTTCTTATAGGGGTTACATGCACTCTTCACTGGAGAAGATGATACTTGGGAGGCATGGCTCAATGTGGATTCCTCTGGTTTTTCTACTATGATTGGCTTAACTGGAAACAGCATTAAGATTAGACGTGGCTATGTCCCATCCCAGTCACCTAAGGCAACACAGGTAATTAAAAAAAGAAAAGAAAAGATAAGGAGACACATAAGCTTAATAATTAGCTTGTGTCCTTTATATTTGTATGTTGATCCATACCATTTCTGAAGGTCGTATCTTGTAATCATTTGACTGCTCCTTTTTTAACCATATTAGATGATTTCAGCAAGCATTTTTGGTATTATCTGATTGGTGCAAATTCTTATACAAATATGTCATGGCTTGTGAAACTTTACAAAACTGAAAGTACAGTTGCTTATTTAGGAAGAATTATGCCAACAGAAGGAGGAGGAAATGGATGATTACTGTTCCCAGGTATCTATGCCTTTACCATTTAACTAATTTAATCAGGTTCTTTGTTCTTTTTTGGCCAGAGATTGTATCGGGTTTATTATTTTTCCTGTATAGACATTTCAACTGTGTGGAACTATCGTGCTAAGCCCCCTAAATTTTGTTGTACTTGGTTCCAGGTTCCTGTAAGACACTTGGTGTTTATGGTCCACGGCATAGGTCAAAGATTGGAAAACGCAAACTTGGTGGATGATGTTGGCAATTTTAGGCATGCCACTGCAAATCTAGCCGAGTGCCACTTATCTTCATACCAACGCAGTGCTCAGAGAGTTCTATTCATCCCTTGCCAGGTAAAAATGTTGTTGCATATATATATATATATATATATATAACTTTGGCTGTGAATTTGCTGGTACAAATGCATTTACGCTGATTGTAATGGTGATCTTTTTGCCAGTGGAGAAAGGGTTTGAAGTTGAGTGGTGAAGCTGCAGTTGAGACAATTACACTTGATGGAGTTAGGGGATTGCGTAACATGCTCAGTGCAACAGCTCATGAAGTATTGTACTACATGAGCCCCATCTATTGTCAAAAGATTGTAGATTCGGTAATTAGTGCCTTGGACTAATTTTTTCTGTTCACATTGGTGTCTCTGTACTTCTGAGTTTCTAAGAATTTAAACCTGGTCATTCATGAAAGATGAAATTCAGTTATTCCCTTTCAGGTCTCCTATCAGTTAAACCGGCTATATTTGAAGTTCCTTAAAAGGAATCCTGGGTATGATGGAAAGGTATATAGCTCTGAGTTGATTGACAGTTTTCAGCTTGTTAACTGTTTGTTACAATAGTGTTGTATAATTGATATTTGACTTAAATGAAATGCATGATTTTGTGAATATCTGTTGGCAGGTCTCATTGTATGGTCATTCTCTGGGAAGTGTCCTCTCATATGATATACTTTGTCATCAAGATACTTTGTCTATGACTTCTCCTATAGACCTTGTGTATCAGCAACCCAAAAATCACACTGATTTGGTGGGAAAAAATGAAAATGCTTGTACATGTTTCTCAATGACGACTAGTGTCCATGAGGTGGTGCCTCCCGATGGGAGTGAGGAGAACAAGCCACTAGCTCCATCATCTCCCAGCGAAGAAAAAGAACCTGCTGAGTGTTCTTCTTCCGTTGATCATTCAACTTCAAGTTCGGATGACCATGCTGTAATGATGCTGCAACCATACTTACCAATCAATCAGGCAAATGGACACTACAGTGATCTCATGGACATGTTGACTCAAGATAGGGATGCATCTCATGAAGCCATGGGCATGAACTGTGCTATCCTGGGTGGTAGTTTAGAAAAAGCGGATACCATGGCATCCGAAGAACTGAGAGATAAAGAACAAGAAATTGACTCCCTCAGGAAAGAGGTAAAGAGTTTAACTATACGCTGTGTCTGTGATTAGTTTCATTCCAAGAATTCTATCTTCCATTCAAATTATGCTTCAACTTTGTTGACTTTCTTCTTTTCAGATTTATCTGCTGAAGACAAAAATTGCTGAACTAGAATCGCATTCATGTAGAAGAGATACAGATGGTGTATTGCATCCAGGTACCAAGTGAAGAATTTTAGCCAATTTGCAGATTCCCCGTTGTCTTCTGAACTGTTGCATGTTACAGAAATGCGACACAAAGAGAATTGTACGATAGATGAACCTTTGTCTGGGAAAGGTGATCACGGGAAAAGCTACACGCCTCTTATAAAGTACACAAAGCTTGAATTTAAGGTAAAGAATAGAAGTCCTAGGATTTGTACGCACAATAGTTCTCTCCCTTTGCTGTATATTGGTCTTGTTACTGACATGTACTCTATTCTTATTATATCAGGTCGACACCTTTTTCACAGTTGGATCACCGCTTGGTGTCTTTCTTGCTCTTCGCAATATCCGTATTGGAATCGGTAATTCTTTCCTTTTCCATTTAGTCACTTTACTATGACAACACCTCAAGGAGAACCAAAAAAAGGTGAAACAAAATCTCTACTATATGACTATCAGCCAAAAATGTCATCATTCTTTATTTATTTGTGATTTCTATAGGGGAAGGAAAGGGCTATTGGGCTGAAGAGAATATTAATGAAGAGATCCCTGCTTGCCGGCAAATGTTCAATATATTCCACCCATTTGATCCAGTAGCATATAGGTTTGTCCCAACGTCCTCTCTATGGTCCTCATTGAAAATATCAGACTCAACTGTGCACACTTGAGGGACTTTTGTTGAACTTAGATATAATATGATGCCTCCTTTGTCCAAGTAGTTTTGCATAACAGTAGCTACTGAGGGAATAGATGTTTCATATAATAATTTCATCCTCCCTTGTCTTCAGAGTAGAACCACTTGTTTGCAAAGAGTACATCAGCAAGCGTCCTGTCATTATCCCTTATCACAAAGGTGGAAAGAGGTTGCATATTGGATTTCAGGTGGAGACGGTCAATGGACAGATCCCTTTTGTTTTATTCAGGAAAAAAAAAACTCAATTAAACACTGTTTTTTGTACTCAATGCAGGAATTTACAGAAGATTTGGCTGCCTGGTCTCAGGCAATTATGAACAATTTAAGCATTCTTGGGGTGGGTATTCTTTGGGAGATGGCAAAAACCAAGCTTAGTCCTATCTTCAATTTTTTTTGGCTGTCAGAATATTTCCCATATCAAAATCAGCAGAACTACTGTAATATATTCTCGAGAAATGGGATTTGGTCAATTATGTGCAGCATTTTCTTCTGGCAGGCCAAGGTACTGACAATATGCCAATCAAGAAAGAGGGAGAGTCTAGAAGGTAATTGAACAAACTTGAATTGGAGCAGACCTTAGTAGTTACTGAATTTTAGTACATATTATTCACTGTTTTTCATGTGGGCATTTTGAATTGAATTTGAGAAATTCTTTACACTAATGCAGAAGCAGTGGAAGACGGAGAGGATAAACATGGGAGATCATATGGTTCACTCATGATGGAGCGACTTACTGGTAGTGAACAAGGACGGATTGACCATGTTCTTCAAGTGCGTAACAGCAAATAAACATGCAATAATGCTCTGCAGATTGTACCGACCTTTAATCTGCTTGAAAATTTACTTTGTTGGTTTTGCAGAATAAGACATTCGAGCATCCTTACATATCTACCATTGGGTCGCACACGTGAGTACTGATCATGACCAGGTCGGAAAGCATGCGACCATTTTAACTTGTCAATCTTATGTTTATTTTCTGCTGGGCAGGAACTACTGGAGAGACTTTGACACGGCATTGTTTATACTGAAACACTTGTATAGAGAGATACCTGAAGATTCAAGTTTGCTCTCCCTTGAACAGTCTCCCGGTGCAGTCACTCCCAAGAATGGGGCCGGTTGGTCCGACTGGAGAACAGAGGCTGCTGAGGAAGAGCTTCCACTGACATTTTCCAACAGGGCGCTTGCGAAGCGCTTCTCTAGTAAAGCCAAGAGGATCACGAAGCGAGCTGGCTCCCATGCCTGAGCAGTATTGCAACCGAACGACAACGCTGTACATGGTTTCTTTAGTTGGTGGTGCCTGTTGTACAAAATAACCATTCGTTGAAGTGTAAATGCGTTAAAGTGCTGTACATAGCAAATGAAGGTGTTTTTTTTTTTCCCCTTGTACTCTCGTGGTAACAGACTGGTTGATTTCATAGTACCAAACTCTATTCATTGTACAGTGCCGATGAGTTTGAACCAATCTAACTCCAACTATAACTAGAATGTGGGGGAATGGATTATCGTTCAAAGTTGCCTAATCGACTCCCCTAGCATTGGCTCGGGTGTCCATGTAAGATGACAAGACGCATTCGAATTGCAGCCGAATTGAGACCCCAGCAGCTTGTGTCCCAAGTGTGTTGTTCCATAAGCATTGCCCAACCTTAACGTCCTCTCTCTGGGGACTCACCGGTGAAGATGCCGCCGAAGTTCTCATCTTTCAGATGGTTCTGCAAGTCTCTCCATACACTGCGGCTCCAGGAGCAGGTTCAGTCTCTGGCCGCGAAAGGCTGCCTCGAGGAAGCCTTGTCTCTGCTCTCCGATTCCGCCGCGGCTGCTCCCGACGGTGGCCCCACAATCGACGTCCAAACCTTTGCGGCCCTCTTCCACTCATGCGCCCGCTTCAAGTCTCTCTACCACGGCATTGGCTTCCACCGTCTCCTCCTGCTCTCCCAAAACTCTGCCAGCCTCGGCCTATACCCGCAACACTATCGGCTCTTCCTCACCAACCACCTCATCAACATGTACGCCAAGTGTGGCGATCTGGCCCGCGCCCGGACCCTGTTCGACGAAATGTCGAGCCGAAACCATGTTTCCTGGACCGCCCTCATTTCTGGGCACGCCCAGCACGGCCGTGGGGATGACTGTTTCCTCATCTTTGCTGCCATGTTGAGTCACTTACGTCCCAATGAGTTCGCATTCGCCAGCGTGCTCAGCTCGTGCGTTGACAGTGGTAGCGGTAAACAACGTGGCAAGCAGGTACATGCCCTTGCCCTGAAAATCTCTATAGATGCTTCTGTCTACGTTGCCAATGCTCTCATCTCTATGTATAGCAAGGCCCGTGGCTGTGGGGCCGAGGAGGCTTGGACTGTCTTCAGGACCATGGAATTCCGCAATCTCATTACTTGGAACTCCATGATTGCAGGATTTCAGCTCCACGGATTTGGAAGCCTCGGTATTGATCTTTTCCTCCAAATGCACCAAAGCGGGGTCGGGTTTGACCGTGCTACTATTCTTAGCCTCCTGGCTTGCTTGTCTTCTGGAACCACTGAGGAAGGAATGGATACAGTTCGTTTTGGCTTTAGGCGTTGCTGCCAGTTCCACTGTATCGCTATTAGGTCTGGTTTAACCTCTGAAATTGAAGTGGTCACCGCATTAGTGAAAGCTTATTCAGATCTTGGAGGAAATGTTGCCTACTGTAGTAGGCTATTCTTGGAGACAGATTTCCATTCTCAACGGGACATAGTTCTATGGACCAGCATAATAACGGCAACTGCAGAACAGGAACCTGGGGAATCCCTATCCCTCTTCCGGAAGCTCCATCAAGAGGGCTATGTAGCTCCAGACAGATATGCTTTCTCAAGCATCTTGAAAGCCTGTGCTGGGCTCATGACTGAGAAGCACGCCCTATCCGTACATTCCTTAGTGATAAAATATGGACTTGATGGAGATACAGTTGTTGCAAACTCCTTGATCCATGCATATGCGAGATGTACTTCTCTAGCGCTTGCTAGGCAAGTTTTTGAGGGCATGAAAATGGAATCACGTGATTTGGTTTCTTGGAACTCAATGCTTAAGGCCCATGCTCTACACGGGCAAGGGCACGAGGTGTTGCAGCTCTTCAGGGAGATGAATGTCCCACCTGACTCGGCCACCTTTGTTGCTCTTCTCTCAGCATGTAGTCATGCTGGCCTTGTGGAAGATGGCATTAAAATATTTGATATGATGTCGAGAGATTATGGGTCGATTCCCCAGCTAGATCACTATGCATGCATGGTGGACATCCTTGGTAGAGCTGGACGAGTTCTTGAGGCACAGAAGCTGATAAATCAAATGCCCATGGAGCCCGACTCAGTGGTCTGGAGTGCTTATCTGGGTGCTTGCAGGAAACATGGAGAAGCCCAACTAGCTACACAAGCAGCTGCTAGATTGAAGGAGTTGGATCCTGTGCACTCATTAGGGTATGTACAAATCTCAAACCTTTATTGTTCAGGGGGAAGATACAGTGAAGCTGGTCTAGTTCGAAAGGAAATGAATTGGTCTGGAGTTAGGAAGGAGCCTGGGTTAAGCTGGGTTGAGATTGGGAATCAGATACACGAGTTTGCTTCGGGGGGTTATAGGCATCCCCAGAAAGAGGTGATATATGGTGAGCTCCAGAGATTTATTGGGCAGCTGAAGGGGTTGGGTTATGTGCCAGAAACAAGCTTGGCCCTTCACGATATTGAAGAGGAGCACAAGGAGGAGCAATTGCACTACCACAGCGAGAAGCTGGCCCTGGCGTTTGCAATAATGATGGGAGAAGGAAGATCTCCTAAGGCAATAAAAATTATGAAGAACATCCGCATCTGTGTGGACTGTCACAACTTCATGAAACTGGCTTCAGGTTCTCTGTGTAAGGAAATTGTGGTGAGAGATGTGAATCGGTTCCACCATTTCAAGGACCAGGTCTGCTCTTGCAACAACTATTGGTAAATGGTAGCTGAACTGAAATTTTTAACTCAGAAGAATCTGTTGATAGAATATACTTGAGAACGCCATTAGGATCGATCTCAGCTCCAGTGGTCTAAATTTGCCGTCTTTGACCACAGCTCATTGACACCAGAAACTCATCTATGGCAAGCCAATGGGCACAGATGAAAAGGTGTCCGAGGCTCGAACGGTTTCAAGCCATAGTTTTTGAGGCAAAATTCCATTTATTTATTTAGCTATGTAAAAGGAGATAGGGAAAGGTTAAGGATAGAATATATCTGTTAGAAACAATGCTGTATGTATTTTCATTGAATCAGTGCAATAACACAGCATGTATATATATGGCGATGACACAAATACTAGAAACGTGAGAGATTGATCCCCAGAAGTTTGCTTTTATTGAATAATACTGAAATATTTTCACTTTACACGAGCAGGTAAAATTGCATCTTCAATGTTTACAGTTTCATCTATACTGCTATCCACCAGAAAGGTGTCTACTCAATGTCTTTCACAGCATCCTGCCATGACCAAATACCACAAAGAAGACGGTAAGCTGTTGCCATAAAGTAAAATGGTAATAAATAATAAAACAGATTGTTGTGCATAATAGTGAATCAACTATCATCATGCTGGCACAGCAGATCACATAATGAGCTTTGCTTAGTTGTACGCTATTTGCTACATGCAACCTCAAGCATGAGTTCTATGTGATAGAATGATTACCTTAGCAAGTCGTGTCACATAGGTAGCAGCTAATGCTGTAGCTATTAGTCCAAGTCCGAGGGTCAATAGCTGTCCATTCCCTCCCAATAAACTGATCTCAGATCCATCTTGCTGCAATGTTATGGACAACAAGCAATCAACCCTCTTTTCTTTTCTTTTTTTTTGAGTAGTAACAAGCAATCAACCCTCTTAATAACTGACAGCCACTTTACATATAAATGAAATGGAATAAGCAGCACAATACAACAGTCATAGAACTGCATTTCCTTTCTATAACCATAAAATGGGTGATGAGATATAAAATAACAATAATATCCAATCAAGTGAGACCAATGCTTATTCCATGGCAGTTTTCACATGCACTAGGATGAACATATGACAGCTTTCTTTAATGCTTAACACCCCACATGTCTTAAATTTTTTATATTTTGGCCGAATGACCATTAAAAGCATAAATAAAAAGTAACACACCCATACTTACAGTGACAAGGCAGGAAAGACAGAAGGAAGAGCTAACTCACAATGATTGCTCGACCAAATGCTCCAGCACTAACATATGCCCATGTTCCAGGAAGCATACCCAACCAACTGCATAAAAGTGAAGATTGAGATAAGTTGAAAAACTTTTCCCTATTTATATATTTTACAATCATGCTGATTAAGAGAAACAAATATATATATATATATAAGAAGGAATTTTGTTAAATCAATCCATCACTCTTCACATGCAGCAAAATCATTCCCAGTTTTTTTCCAATGACTGATCTGCTGATGTGAATATTCTTGTCACTCTCTTTGTTATTTCCTTTCCTAAATAAATAGTTGACAGTTATTCTCCATTAGCTAGTGTTCAGCATAACGTAGATTGACTGTCATACAGTAAAGTGACTCTCCACCTAGCTGTAGATAGAGCCAAGACAGAAAGATGAACAAGGGAAAGAGCTTTCACCTCCCTAACACATATGGAACAAACTTGACAGATGTCAGCCCGTACAAATAATTGCCGAGAGAGAATGGAAGTAGGGGACTCAGACGAAGGAGGGTGACGACCCTGAAGCCGTTCTCTCCAATCGCTTTGTCAATTGCAAGAAACTTTTTGTTGCCTTCAACCAATTTAAGGATACGCTCCCTAGCGAAATATCTGGCAATAAGAAAGGCAATACTGGCAGCCACCTGGTTTGCAAAAAAGGACAGACAGAGACATGTTTAAGATTAAGACCCATAATAATAGCCATTGCAGTCCTGGCTACTGAACAGATAACTCACCGTTCCGCTGATGGACACGATGATTGTGCCAATCAAAGAGCCAAAAAGCAGACCAGCTGACATTGTTAAGGGAATGGCTGGAATCGCAAGAATCTTGGAGAAGATTAAACACTGTGAGCTTCTCACACTAAATATAGCCTAAATTCAGTAGCATTAATTAACGCAAAAAAAGCTGAAACAAAAACTGTATTTTAGATTATTCTTTAAACCTCTTATTGATTTATTAATGGAAGCTTCTCAGCTTTCATTGAAAAAAAAATTCCAACTCCTCCATTGAGAGCATTTATATGTGCAATACAACAAAGTATTGCGTAATCTATTGATCGCACATTAAAAGGTACTTGAGATGTCGGAAATGTTTCAAGATTCACAATTAAGAGCAGCAGCACCCCTCCCCATTGTCAAACTTCACCAAGTCCCCACAATCATCAAAACCTTTGTTTTTTTTTTTTTTTTGCTTTTTTTTGAGCATTCAACACTCTCACTCACTCATCAAGACTTAATACAAACTAAAACTTATAAAGGCAAAAGACATTATGCTTTATATCTCAAGCAACTCGAACTATGAGAGAGATACAGAGAGAGAGAGAACTGAAAGGTGTAAAAAGAATTAGGTGCTTATTTTTCTTACTATAAAGTACAAACGGGTCAGCACCAGATTATCTAAAGGAAAGGATCAGCAGTCAGCACCCCTTTTTTACGAATTGAATCTATTTAGGCTAACAAACAAGGCAAATTAATGGAAGACCGAAATAGAAGAAAGATGCTATTGTGAAGATCAAGCTAGAGCAAAGGAGGTCATACTTCCAGGCCAGCGTATACAGCAACAAATAAAGCATATCCAGCAGGGCCATAACCTAAGTATGGAAAGAGCAGTTTAAGATCAGTAACAGCATGTGAAGAAAGACTCAAAAGTGTACCATTTCATCTAAGGCTAAGCACAAAGGAAACTTAAATCGAATAATGGTAATTTCAGAGAAGTACCAGGGTAGACTATAACCCATCATCCCACTTGATGAAATTCATGGCTTATGGAAATACTTGATTGTAAATTCCACAAGTCTACAGACCAGGGGTGAGTCGGACAAAGATGAAAACTTAAATAGCAAGAAAGTAAAACATAGTTCCATTCTTCCCTCAGATTTAGCATCTTTAGGACAACTGATAAGTGATGGGATACCCCGAAATAGCAGTTTTATGAGAAGGAAAATGGGATATTCAAGAAGCTTATACATTCTCCCATGCATGTCCAAGGATCAAATTGGACTCAAAATCAAACAGATTCCCATCCGTCCACATAATGACCTACCATTAACAATTTCCCAGGCCCATGATCAAGTGCCCATCATTTGAACTATAACTAGTGCATTTATCCTATCTATAATCAGCTGATGGACACTCAATCCCAATACAATTTGAATGAAAAATCATTTTCAGATGAAATGGAGAGAAAAATTACCGTCAATGAAAGTGGAGAACTGATTCAAGAACGCGTTAACCTGGTCTTTGTAGACATACCCAACAGTGGCGAATCCACCAACAACACCAATCAAGAGGACTCCGGCTAAGAGGGTACCCTTGACCGCAGTGTCACCCTCCAATCCGTCACTGCCATCTTCGTTCTTGAGCTCAGAGCCGCCGTCGCCGCCATCGCCGCCATCGCCCTCGTCCTTGGGGCTGAAGAACCACTTGAGGCTCTGAGGGGCGGTGGTCTTCTGCAGGGTCTGCTGCTGCTGCTTCCTGGACTGCTTGAGGGAGGAGCATGGCCTGAGAAAATGGAAGCGCTTGTTTGGCCTGAAGCTGAAGAGGAAGGAAGGGGATGAGCAGCGGTGGAAGCTGTATATCAACGGGGAAGAAGAATAGGAGGAGGAGGAGGAAGAAGAAGAAGAGGAAGAGGAAGAATGAGGGGAGAGTGTCAATGGCGGTGGCCTCAGCCTGAGAGAGTGCATTGTTGGGGTGAGGGGCCGAACGAGGGAGGGAGGCCACCAGAAAGCATCAGCTGTGAACCAGACGATGCCATGTCATGCCTTACTCTTTCCCTATTGGCTTAAAATGTCTCCCAGATTCTGCAGTTTCTAGGAAAGGGCGTTGCTATTTTCACCGCGCTGTGTCTCCGAAGACAGCGCACTCTCCTCCCCATTGGGACACGTGGAGATTTCCTACCCGACAGTGCGAGGGTAGTTGGGGGTCACAGGCGACTAGAAGAGGGACATCAGTCACTTACTCTAATTAACTAACATATAATTCGAAATTCCTAATTAAATTAATTTTAATTAAATTTCTCACCCATCAATAATAAATGCAGAGGGATAACAATAAAAGAAAAATATGAGTTTTTTTTATTTCCAATCCAATAGTAAAGAGAGGCATTTCATACTAATTCAAAACATGCTTAAAATCGTTTAATTCAGTTACAGTTTAATTCATTAAGTATGATGGATTCCAGTTCAAAAAACATAGGTCGGCCTAGAACTGTTTTTAAGCATGCAAGTTTAGGATTCAAATCTATTTGAATTGTGAACCGTTAATTTTTTTTTTATTTTTTAAAAATTATTTAAAATAAAATTTTAAATTAAACCAACAAAATATAATCGTTGATTTGTAGGGTTTTTGATGGTTTAGGCATGTCTGTGCCTCTTACAACTTCAGGCCGGTTCCCAAGCAATTTCGTGCCTGTTCAATAATAAAATGTGTCGGGCCGATTCCGATTTCAGTTTAACATGATTATTTCTTGGATTCGGCCTATAAGTGTTTCTTGACCTAATAAGAGCGGTTTATGGGCCAGTTTGGGGCGGTTCGAGCTAATTAGTGGTTTTAATGGGCTAGTTCCAAGTTAAACCGACATGTTCAACATATCTAATTCCCAATATATAAACAATATTTTTCAAATATTGATTTGAATTATTTGATATAAGAAATTATTAATTAATTTAAAATTAAAACTATACTTTGTACAATCTTTTTCAAGATTTGAGCCATAATTTTAAAAATTGAACCAAGCTGGCCGATTCGAACGATTCAACTGGGAACCGACAACTCACCCGGTTTGACTACTAGAAAAAACTCAATTACACTTTAAATGAGGTCAACTCCAATTGAATCGGCTGGTTTCGATCGGATTAATAAACCTAATTGAACCAGTAGAAAAACCGACGAATTTAAAATTAAAAAATAAAAATATATTATAATATATTTATATTTTATGATAAGTTTTTGTCTAACATAATGATTATATTAGTAATTTTGTTATAAATTATAATTAAATTATGATATTATATATATTTATTGATAATGTAATATTATTAAATATATGGTTCGACTCATTAAACTCTCAGTTAAACTTATGAACCTATACCTACACCGGTTCCCGATCCGGTCCGATTTTAAAAATTATGATTTGAACTCACAATCTTTTTTTTTTCAAGTGATATTGAACATCGCTAGTCAATCGCGCTCTTCTTGAGAAGAAGGTAGTTTATGCAATAATACATGCTGATTCAGTACAATGGTATAATATTTTTAAAAAACTAATAAATATTAATTTTTAATTATTTTAAAATTTTAAAATATTAAAAAAACTCTAAAAAAATTAATTTACCATAAAAATATAACAATAAATACTTTCTCCTCCCCCATGAGATAATTCCCATACGATGGCATGAGGATATATAAAAAAGGCATATTCTCTCTCTCTCTCTCTCTCTCTCTCTCTCTCTCTCTCTCTCTAACTTCCTCGCACACAGTTGATCGCCTCATACTAGGAACATCGCTGTCATCCTCTTTGTCCTCGATAAATCCTTTTGCTGTACATCTCAAGAGGATCCCAACCCCATCTTCTTCCTGTTCTCCTTCCCTGCTTGCTCAAACATCCGGCATTCCCGAACCAGAAAGGTCCACTTTCCTCCTCTAAAGGGTTTGTGTCCGACCCCATAGCGGAGTCATCCGAGGTCGATTTACCTACAGGGCTGCTTCCTCTTTATTTTGTTTGATCTCTTGGGGGGCAAAGATGGATCTGTGGTCCCTGAACGTGAAGAGCCCCGTCGGCGTCAACTGCTTCCCGAGGAATCACTACCGCGGGGCTCCGAGGGGAGGAATGAGGGTGTTCGAGATCAGCGTCCTCGGGAGGCGCTGCATGCCATCCTCGGCTGCCGGTGATCGTGTGGGTTCCCGCCGGTCCCTACTCGTCCGGGCTCTGGCGAAGAAGAATCCCTCCAATTCTCCCTCTCACGGTACGTGAATTGACGCAATTCATTCTTCTCGAAGTATAATCACTGCCCCAGCTCGTTCTTCAATTTGACTACTCTGCCCTTCTTTGCTGCTGCTAACAGTTTCCCCGCCTCGGTAATTCAATTGGAAACATTTTCGCATTCCGGTATTCTACGTTCAGTGTCGACTTGGTCGTAAATTTTGATCCTTTTTTCCCCTTATATTTGGCTTCTTGTTAGTCTCCGAGAACTACGAGAGAGTTCTGAACTCGATGCCATATTTCTTAGGCGCTGCTTCCTGGATCAATCATCAGGATATTCCTTTTTAATCGACTGACTATAATACAGTGGTTATTGGTTTTTTTTTGCTGAATAGATTACAGTGATTATTGGCGTTGAAACGCCTGTGGTTCTAAGGCATGTGATGACAGAGATGTCTTCGTTGAGGTTCTTCTTCTCAGGCAGAGCTTAATTCTACCCACAGATTCCAAATTGAAGCCTGATTATGTTTGTCTCATCCGGAAGATGTCTGGGCATGATTTACTTGCTTTCTGCAACTTTAGGCTTGTGAGTATTTGTCGAGTTTGAGGGGCTGAGCTTTCTGGTTAACTAAATGACCGGCTCGGGGAGACTAGTGCATGATGAATAACTTAACTTTTGAATATAGTGCTGAAACTCTGAGATTGTGTCAACTTGTCCAGGTAATGATGATAATTCGACACCAGACGGTGATGGCCTGAAAGGAAGTAATTCTTCTGACAGCAACAAATCCAATGAACCTGCTGTGCAGAAGTCCCATGTCAATCAGGATTGGAGAGAGTTTCGTGCAAAACTGTTTGCGTGGGAACAGGTAATTTCACTCAACCTTTGAACGATTGGGCAGTGTTAAAAGTCTCTTGCTGCTGTTTTCGTATTTCTTATTGTGGTACTCATCAGTTTTCTGGGAAGATAGAATCTGCAATATCTCTTAGATGAATTTTGAATTAGTTTGTGAACTTGAAACCTAGTTTTCCTTTCCTTTTTTACTTTTGGATATGATGGACTTTTGGTTCATTCATAACCTGTTCATTAGGCATTCTAGATATAGGAGTATGCCTTTTGATAGTCTTACGTTACTTGTGCTCTAGTCAGATAAACTATGCATCATCATATTCCAACATGTCTGCATGACGTTTTTCAATTTTATTTCTGCATAGTTTACTCTGAATCACTTGCTGACAGGCGCAGACGTCTGAATCTGGTGCACATGGCCAGGGAGCCAATCACGAGCCCAAACCTTTCGGCACCAAGTGGGCCCATCCTATTCCATTCCCTGAGACAGGTTGTGTTCTCATAGCCACTGAGAAGCTGGACGGTGTTCTCACCTTTGAAAGAACCGTTGTTCTCCTTCTGAGAGCTGGGACTCGACACCCACAAGAGGGCCCATTCGGAGTGGTCATCAATCGGCCACTTCACAAGAAGATCAAGGACATGAATCCGACAAATCATGACCTTGCCAACTATTTTGCAAACTGTCATCTGCACTTTGGTGGGCCACTAGAGGCAAGCATGTTCTTGCTGAAGAATAACAGGGGGAAGCCCAAAGTTAAGCATCCTGGGTTTGAAGATGTGATTCCTGGGCTGAGTTTTGGTGCAAGAAACAGCTTGGATGAGGCTGCTGCAATGGTGAAGAAGGGACTACTGAAGCCTCAAGACTTCAGATTCTTCATGGGCTATGCAGGGTGGCAGTTTGATCAGCTGAAGGAAGAAATAGAGTCCGATTACTGGTATGTTGCTGCATGCAGCTCAGACCTCATCTGCGGAAGGTCATCAAGCTCGTCATCAGGTCTGTGGGAGGAGATTTTGGAGTTAATGGGTGGTCACTACTCTGAACTGAGCCGAAAGCCAAAACAAGATATGTAGATATTATCTTATGCTTGTGTCGGAAATAAAGATGAGATGAAATTTTATACCTAATCCTGAGCTTGAAGGGGACGATAAATTGTCGAATCATGATGCAGCCAAATGTACATAAGTATTTCAATCTGGGTACAGCTTAGGTCCTGCTGTTATGTTTCCTACTTAGAGCTTGTACGAAATCAACTGAACACTTGCATATCTTTCCCTCAAGGAAAAACGCTTTGCTACACTTGCCCTTCATTATGCTCTGATGCCACATTGCCCTTAACTACTAATACTCTATTTTCCGAGTATAACAACCATGAAAGAGAATACTGTTGTGGAAAGCTACATATCAACATGTTGGCATGTGGACAGGTGAAAGTAACTTGTGTCCTAAGTGGACCAATCTAGTTTGAATAAGAATCGGTTAGCGTGCCCGTGAGGAAAGAGCTTTTGACAAGAGCAAACATCTCTCTTCCATTATGCACACAGACGAATTTCCATCAATAATGTACAGAGTTAACTAACAAGAACTTAGAACCTAAGGTGTCCCCCCCACCCTAGCAACAAACTTCATATATTGCCTAACAAAGGAGGTCTCCCTTTATCTATAAGAACACCCATACCAGGTTTGTATTATCTACGAGCTTGTGGATACGAAGCCTTCTTTTTTGTTTTGGTGGGGGTGTGGGTAGGCAGGTGGGAGAAAGCTGGACTCCTAGAAGTACCCTTTTTCCATTACAAATTGCTGAAAATCCCCCAGTACAAATAACGGGACAGTGATCCTCAGTTCTAATGATAACCATTGATTTTACTTGTCCTGTTCCTGTCGAGACGGGCATTACGAACAGCTTGCTGGATCTGTCTCTCGTGTTCCTTCAACATGTCCTCGATATTCCCTCCTGGAGGCATCAGTGGGCCCGAGTAATGGATCCTATTCTTCTTCGGGATGTAACCCTAAACAACATTTTTGAGAGAAGCAAACTTGAGTTTATAGCCAATCAAGAACAGAGCATAGTTGACTGGTGGTAGTTTATACCATAGAAGATGTGTCTTTGGTTGAACCGCCTTCATCCTTACGAGTAATGTTTGAGAGATCCACTGTAGGCTGAGGATTGAAAGATGTTTGGGTCCTAAACTCTGTTTCACGTCTCATAGAGTTAACCTTACTCGTCCAAACAGAATAATCAGCTGCACTCGGGTGGACCATTGAGCTAGAATGGGTGAAGCCATTGGTTCTTGCTCCGCTTGGAGGTTCAATTGGGAAACCAGACCCATTGTCCTCCTGATGATGGAATTTATGGCTAACGCTTTTCGGGTTTGACTGCCCCTGCAACAATAACAGTATCGACCATGAACTTAACCAGAAAGAAATTACAAGAAAATGCACATGTTCACTTCTAGGCACCGTTACCTGCGATAAGATCTCTCCATGAGCATCAAATTCTGGCGTAGGAACTGCTTTGGCATCCCTTGAACCCCTCCTGACTGATTCAGGTCCCCGTCCCTTGACCAACTCCGCTTTTCTCCTGAAAATTCGGATCACACATCTTCCATGTTAAATTTTCTTCGCAAACCCCATAGTTATTCTAAACTGCATCAGTATTTTCCACATAAAACCAAGGTACTTTGAGTAGTTTGCATATAAAAGAATATGATACAATATAGGCTAGGGGCATGTATTACCGTTTTGCTTCCTCATCACGGAGCTTGGCATCAAATTCCTTGCTTGGAGGAAACTTTGGCATACTTGACGGATCACAAGGAAGGGGTTTAGTTGTGAAGAACTGAAAAGGAAAGGTAAATAGTTTAAGATACTTGATGCTGTATACTTCCATAAGGAAAAAGAGAGAGGACTCAGTGACTAAGATATTACCTCACTTCTGAGTGCATTAGCAGCAGATCCTCGGTCCCTTGGTTCCAAGGAAAGCAGCCTCTCAATTAGAGACAAAGCTGTAGAAGGTACATCTTTGAACTTGTCAGCAACACGCCGTTTATACTGTACTTGTGGTTTGAAGCTAGTTGTGCGGGGCAATTTGGTTTTCCGCCAGTAATCTTCAGAAGGCGAGCCACAGAGCTTCAAAATCTTGTGCAGTTGCTCCACCTGAAATGATGTGTTTGACTGATCGATTAGCTGCCAAGTTTCATGTAGAAGAAACCAGTTGGATGACAAGTTTATCATAATCCATTCAAGTTATTCTCTGCTCTTTAAATAGATGACTTCCCTTTTACTCTTTTTGTATCATGACATCATAAGCTCCTTAAGTTCCAATTCGGTACACATGGCACCTACTAGTCAGTTAACTAACAAAGAGAGACCAACCTCAGTTCTTCCAGGCAAAATGGGTTCCCCAGCATAGAGTTCAGCTAAAATGCAGCCCGCACTCCATAGATCAACACCAACTCCATATTTTGTCGCACCAAGC
Source organism: Sonneratia caseolaris (assembly GCA_900006705.1). Taxonomy (NCBI): domain Eukaryota; kingdom Viridiplantae; phylum Streptophyta; class Magnoliopsida; order Myrtales; family Lythraceae; genus Sonneratia; species Sonneratia caseolaris. The sequence goes on from CXYZ01007780.1 coordinate 270,923, forward strand.
AGGAGCTCAGGTGCCCTGTACCATAGAGTAACAACCCGACTGGTCAGTGGCTGTTGTTGATAGAAGTTGGCTAGACCCCAGTCACCGATCTTGAGAACTCCATCCCCACTGATAAGAAGATTAGAGCCTTTGATGTCTCTATGCAGGATTCCTCGGCTATGGCAGTGTTCAAGTCCACGGAACAATTGTTGCATGTAACACTTGATCTGCAAACCTCAAACATGTGTAAATTTGCATCAGATAGTTCATCAAGGCTAAGCGCTCCTCACGAAATCTATGCAAGTTTCGTCAAAAGTCAGCCATATTGGAAGAAACCTGTTAATGGAAACACATGGGAAATTTTGTAAAAGAGGTACCTGTGGCTCCCTTAACTTGACACCAGGCCTAGCCAAGATGCCAGCAAGATCATGTTCCATGTACTCGAAAATAAGATACAAGCTGCCTGAGATCCTCGAAGTGACAAGCCCCTCAAGCTGCATAATGTTTGGGTGATCAAGCTTCCGCAAAATGTGAATTTCCCTTGCCATGAATCTAACACTTTCTGGGTCCATATTACTGAACCTCACTTTCTTCATGGCAACAGTTTTGCCTGTTTCAAGGTCATGGGCTTTGTAGACGCAGCTATAAGTTCCTCGACCAATCTGCCGACGCATTGCAGACCAAAATCACTATTCATGAGGCTCTGCATTTATATTTACCCTAATAGAGTTTTCTATTTAACTTGCTTCTTAGACAAGAAGAGCTGGATCATGTCATTCGTATAGATTTCGTCATACACCTATCATCTTATATGAAAAGAAGAGCACAATCACACCTAAAGTCTATAGTAAAAACCCAAAGGATACAATGACTTCCGAGAAGCTTAAAAAGCAACATTCGGATGATACAATCAGCAAGAGATCCATTCCGGCAAAGAATATTTCAACATCATAAATATCAGGATTATATAAAAAAGAGGATTTATGATGATCCTCAAAAGCCATTTTCTGAATGCAGTTATCAGGACCACATGCTTGCTGCTGCAAATTCAGTCCAATCTCAATGGAAAAACATAAATAGTGAACGGGACATAGCTTCAACATGATATATATGTGTGCGTGTGCGTGTGCGCGTGTGTGTGTGTGAAAAGCAATACACGGGACTGAGAACTAACCACTTTCAACTTCTTAAATGATTCGGCCCGTCTAGGAACCATTCCTTGGATGGCCCCTGCAGCCACAGAAGTGAGCCACGAGGGCCACCCGGCAGCAATCTCCTCTCCCTCAATGCTATTGGGCAAGCTAGTAACAATTTCGTGATGTTGTTGCCCTCCTCCATTCTGTCCCATGTCCACTGTCGCTACTCTCTGATGGTGACCACTTGCAGGCCTCTCGGCAGCCGCACCACCGCTCTTTTCTCTGCCACTGTTATGGGAGGAAGGGTTGTGGACCGACCCAGCATTGGCCAGTGAGGCCAACCTCTGGACGCGCCTACTTGAACCATCTTGATCGCCTCTAACCAGCTCCAAGTCAATCTCCTCCCTATTTGACGGGGCAACCAACTGAACGTCGGACTTACTCAGATCAGCCTCCTTGACCGTCGACTCTTCTTCGATCTTCTCGTCGGTTACAGTCTCTTTGGAACATAAGCAGCCCATGGTCTCACTACAAGGTCCTCGAAAGCTCCAAGAATTGGCAAGTGTCCGTTCGCAGACAGATTTTCATTTATCATAGATTTGGTAATATCTGCTTTCTCTCAGGGAACTTCAGAATCTCTCAAATTCCTCTCAGTTCCCGCAATCAGCAGACCATCTCCTGGAAAAACCTCAATTTGGGCACTCCCGTTTACAGCTAAAGAATCGTTCAGGTCGGCATAGAAATCAAGAAACTCGCGTTTCCTCTGAATCAGAGAATGTTTGCTCTTGCGGGAAAAGCCAAGATCTTTAATCAGTAGAAGAATCAAGCAATAAAAACACAGACCAGAAATCCCAATCAAGGAACATAAATCTCTGGGTAGGGGGAGATGGAAGAGAATGTTCTTCTGATACAGGAATTTCCGGCCGGAGTTTCACAGTTTCCGGCTAATCCCAGGAAAAAGAAAGGTGGGAGAAAAAAAAACCAAAAAAAGAAAATGAATATGGACACTGCTGTTCTTTGTGGAGTTTGGGCAAATAGGGGAGATAGACATGAAAAGACCAAAAAAGAAAAGAGTAACAAAACTGATAATGCGATCTCGAGGGCTTCTCTCTGTTGCAGAGTCCAGAGAGAGAGAGAGAGAGAGAGAATGGGGGAGAGGAAGAGAGAGAAACAAGGAGAGAGCCTAAAAATGCGAGAGGCCGAAGGTAAATGGAGAGTACAGGGTGGCGTGGGTTTGATCTCCTCTCTGTCCTATTGGGGTCTAACCGATTCTGGGTCCGTTCCTCCCTCTCTCTCTCTCTCTCTCTCTCTCTCTCTCTCTCTCTCTCTCTCTCTCTCCACTTTCTGTGTGCCTCTGTGGGTAGAGAGTGAGAGGGAGTTGAGTCGAGAGCTCGGGACCTCCATTTCTGCAACCTCTTTATCATATACAGAATCGTTTTTTAATCCAAAAAATATTCAGAAAAGGCTTTTTTCCCCCTCTCTTTTTCTTTGTTCCTGCAACAGTCGGGGATGAGAAAGGCGCGAACGTGCAGAGCAGTTCGAGAGTGAGGAAGAAGAATACCCGTTCTGCCACGTGGCAGGTGCCAGCTCCCCGATTCATTAACTGTCATCTTGGCTTCTAAAAACTCGTCGACAGCGCTTTAACTTCCTAAAATGTTTCATTTTAGTCCGGGAATATTGTAGATTTGACTATTTTTGAGCTAAATTGGTGTAAAAGAGGGACTATTTTGACTGGAGATATGAAGTTTCGAGGACTAATTTGTAACAAACAATACTAGGAGATTAGATTATGAAGTGGCCAAGTATTGGAGAACGGATTTGTTCTTTGACTCTAAATCATTATATCACATCGTCTATTTTTTTTNATATAATACTTAATTATTATATCAAAAATAATAATATAATACTAGATTCCTTTTTTTTTAGCTATCAAATTTTATGTTTTGATGAATTTTTTTTTTACTATAACACACCATTACTTTCAAAAAAAGAAATCATACTTCATCACTATTCATCCTATGCGTTACTTCTCGGAACTCTCTAATCAATCTCTTCTACTCTCGCTCGGCATTCGAGTCATAAATATAAAATTGAACGGGACACAAAATGGCTAGCCCAATGGCTCCCTCTCTGGGGCTGCTCATCCGGCTAATTTCAGGTTTGAGGTGGAAATTTCACTCGTTGAAGTTACCTCACGGTCAAATGAAGTGGGTAAGAACGAAAAAAAAGTTGACCGTCTTTTCACCATAAGCTTCTACATAATTTTTTAATAAGTTGACAATTTCACAATAAAATTTTTTTAAATTTAGATTGTCTTTTAGCCCAATAAGGATGTGTATATCTCTTGCCTACATATGCCCCAGGGGCAATACCAAACGATTCTTTTTTACTGCATTCGATTAAAAAAGAAAAAAATGACAAAATCTTTTGCTGGAAGTCTATAGAGAGATCAGATCACACACCAATCGAATTGCCAATGCTTGTGGTCAGCTTCTTTAATGAATGGTCGCTTCTTTTACCTCTAAGATCGAAGTAGGTACAGTCAACTCTTCCTTTTTCTATTTGCTTCATTCGAGCAATAAGTGAAACTCTCTCGATTAAGATATAGTCCTTTGTCATCAATAAGCAGACACATCATCGTGATTACAGCTAACAGCACTCTTCTCCGATTCAACAGTATGGATTTCTAAACGTTCATACCGTCGATGTACAGTTCAAGGGGCGAGAGCCCCTACAGTGAAGGGCTCCTGTTTAATCCTCTAAAATAAAAGGGAAAGAAACCTTCCACCAATGAAAGACTAATTTCCTTAACCTGCTGTGCAGCGGAAAGCTTGAGTTAGCTAGCTACATATAGTAATCATAGTCTTCAACTGAAATACTTAGACCAGCGTATCCTCCTCCTCCTCCTCCACCACCAGTGGCGTAATACTGATGATGGGTATGGTCCGTTTCTTCTGAATTCCTCAAACCGTCATCTCCACTATTCCGGAAACTGCTATTTCTGCTGCAACTCCCCGACGACCTCGTTCCTTCCTCGGCAGTTCTCTGCCATATGAATTGGGCGTCGACCGCCATGCCGGCGTCAGAGGCCGCCTTCTGCACGGAACCGGGAGACAGGTCAGCCCTCAGCCCGGCGGGCAGGCGGGACGGGAAGTTGAGCTTGTCGAGGGAGGTAGGCCGCCGGAGGCAGTAGAAGGCGATGTCGTGAGCGACAGCGGCGCCCTCGGGGGAGGAGTAGGAGCCGAGCCAGAGCCTCCCCTGGGTGCCAGGGACCCGTATCTCCGACACCCACTTTCCCCACTTCCTCTTGCGGACACCGCTGTAGCTCCTGTGTGGCGCAGGAGCGCCTGAGCTCTCCTCCGAGCTGCTCATCTTCTGATGTTCTTCCAGCAATGTCTGGTGTGGAACCTCCGACGGGATCAAGCTTGGAATCTATGTCGTGAGGGAGGAGGTGGGATGTGGAGAGCTTAAATAGGTTGAAGATTGGATGAAGTCAGAGAGGATATGAGTCTGAGAACTCTGGGAGCTGCCACGGACGACGAACAAGAGGGAGAGTGTGTCAAAATATTCAATGGTCAAAGTTGAAGAATGAGGGTGCAAGTTGCAGGTGGGCGGTGATAATTTTTTTTTTCGAAATTTGAAGAGCAACGTGGAAATTATTGTACGAGAATATGTCATGGATGATGCGGTAAATGGGTGCACCAAATGTCAATACAACTTGCTACGTTAAATACCTTTGGCTGGTATTGGCCGAATCCGACATAAGATAGTAATAATCATATGAACATATACCATGTCATACTGTTTTAATACTCTGATAAATTATTATCAAATGGCCTAAAGATTTGATTAATATGTAATCTTAATAGTTAAAACGGATCATGATAATGTACTCAACTCATATATCCAAATCTTTTTTAATTTATTTTTATAATTAAATATATCAATAAAATATTATTAAAAATAAACCCTTTATAAGTCTAGTGATTTCGCATGGACGATTTGCTAGTGATTTCGCAGGATCATGGATTCAATTACTCAAACGGTGCATCGTGCCATTAGCGAGGCCACCCGCATATGTTATTGCATACATGGACTTGCATAAGATCTCACGGGGTGCATCGTACTTGAATATAACGACCGATTATGGATCAGCCCACACTTTTAAGGAAGCTGAGTAATCGGATCGAGTGCTTTCAATCGATTATTCTTTTTATTTCTAAAATTCCAACTCAAGATCTTTACTTCTCTGGGAGAATTGTGGGAGGGCCAGACTCATCCAGGCCGGTGAGACGATGCGGGCGAGCCTGGGCATTTTTTTTAAAACTTATTTATGCGTCAGGCGCCGATCGGATGATTGAATCTGTTAATGACATTGGACTCTTGCACAAGTTAAAGCAAAATCCGAGTTGACCCAAAAGGGTTGTCTTCAACTTGACAATACGAGAGGCGGAGAGATTTAGCATTAATTAACAAACGAAGAAAAAGGGAGATGACCGTTTTGGCTCCTTGGAACGAGTCAGCAGTGTGGCGGCGCCCTCTCATATCTCCCAGAAGGCATTAGCCCGACCTGACCCCTCCACTTGATCAGTGGTCTAGATGATGCCGACCCGCTCACTGGGTCCATGCCGAAGAAGGAGGCATGTCGGCCAATCATATGGATTAAATCAGTCTATTATAATATCATAACGGTCAAATTAAAGACTAAAAAAAGGGTGGGATTTATAAGGATTACAAGGCTCTTCCTTATCCTTAGATCAAGCTGGTTCTCTGATATGGATCTCTCTCGTCTGGTCCAGACCCACAATTGGGACCCTGCGACTAAGAGAAGCGGCATGCAAGAGTGGTTGCCCGGACCTGAAGAGAGCGGATGCTAACCTTGACCAACAATGAAGGCACTAGTTGTCCAAGCGTGGGTCACTGAAATAATCACACATTAATGAGCCGAATAGACACTCGTTTCCATCGGACTGTCCCTCTGAATTGGGATCCTCCGGTTCAATCCATAATGATGCTACTGTCACCGACTCGGGTGGGTGGAGGATATGACGGTGATTGCCATCCGCAATGTCAATTCGCTTGACTGGGGTTGGCGCTGGTGGAGGAGAAAAAGGCAAATTAAATTGATAAATAAAAAAACCGTTTTTTTATTTTAAGATTAAGAATTTATCTGAATAAAAAGGAGCTTTTCTGATTCAACGGGAAGGGATTTACGGCAAATATGACGTCCGTGGGACTCGACCGCGAGCAAGTTGGTCGGGGAAAGTACATATCAACATCCTTGGACCAGGGCGGTCTCCTCAGTTCACACGACCGGACCTCCAGACTTTCGCATTATATATATATATATATATATCATGTCAATACAATATAGACGTACTAGTACATATATATATATATATATATGAATAATTAATTGTGATAAATTGTGACAAGATAAAAGTCAATTGGTAGAATCATTTCCCCCACGTGACGAATATTACTGAGAAGGTTGACCGGCATCCAGTGGGGCGCAAATAGCTTGAGTGGTCAAACACCCCCCGCGCTCCACGTCTAGAATGATCCCCGGCCAACAGAACCATCGAATCACGGTCGCGACTCGGGTTTTGGTGACTGGATCCCAAGCCAAGAGCCCAAAAACCGATAAAAGCGAGCCGGTTCGCCTTGCCTCGGCTATTCCGCGTTGATCTTGATTAATTGTGCAACGAAGTACCTTAGGCATAATTTATAAGGGTGATCTTAGAAATTGTTGGGAGGTGAAGAGTGTTGGAGGAGGATCAACCACAGTTTTCACGACGCTTCGGTTGTACTAGTACGCGAATCGTGTGAGGCTAATTTCTTAGTAAGCCGGCTCCAGCACTCCTAAATTGGTTTGACTTCGACTCAGCTCATCCTGCCCCTACATAAATATTATGTGCTTCTAGCTATCCGGCCCATAGTTTTTAAAACCGGACCAAGTCGGGGAACCGGTACAGACATGGATTCGTGGGTTCATAGATCGGACCGGATATTCAATGAGTTAAATCATATATTTAATAAATAATATTACTAATAAATTCACATAATATTATAATTTGAATATAAAATATGAATATAAGTATAATAAATAAAATATGTACATTATAATAGGTTTTTGTTTTTGTTTTAATTTTAAATCGGCCGATTTTCTCACGGGTTTAATTAGATTCACCAGTCGGACCAGGAACCGGTCGGTTCAATTGAAAATTTTCTCTTTAAATGTGCAATTGAATTTTTTATAAGAACTGAACCGGATGAGTGGTCCGGTTTTTAAACTATGATCTGGCCCGTTCGAATCATATAGCAATAATTTTCTAAAATATTAAATTATTTTATATTTTAAAATAAAATTTTGAAAGATATAATTAATTAATTAATTCAAAAGAAAATATTAAAATTATTATATAATTAATCTTTTTAAAAAATTTTAAATAATCTTTTTTTTAAAATATTATTTTTATACTTTGATATTGACATGATGTGTCATGACCCAAAAGCTTTAACTCGGGCACAACATAAAAAAAAAAAAAAAAACTATTCGTGGACCAACTTTTTGAGCGGACCAGTTTTTGACATGTCTACACGATACAACAGCAGTGTTTTATGCACGGGGCATGGGCTTGAGCAGCATGTGAGGTGTGGATGGGTCTGAACTCCTCGTCTTTGGGCCAATTACCTCTTCCACATTAATAAAAGTGGGCTGTACGGTATGGTAACCTGAAAATTGAAGTCATTAACTATAAGATAAAATATTCGACCATTACCGTTTCTACATTGTTAATATGTTATTACAGTCGATCGGGATTAATTTAACTGAAAAATGATTGTGAACATGTTATTGCAATCGGTCGGGATTGATTTAACTGAAATATGATCTCACATTGTTCTTACCTATCTTACCTAATTGGGTTCTGAGTTGGCTCTTATATATCAATAATAAATAGAGTAATACTCACTGAATATGTTGCTGTGAAGATAGTCCGATTTCAATATGTTCCCTCCATGAGAAAGCAGTTCTATGATAACTGTTATGGATCAATAAAAATTATTTGATATTTAAATTTATTCAAGAAAGTTTAGAATTGGAGTCATAGTTTTAAAATTCGGACCGGGTCGGTCGGTTCGACAGGAAACCGGCCACTCACCCAATNAAAAATAAAAATAAAAACCTATTATAATATATTTATTTTATTTTACTATATTTATATTTTATATTTTATATCGAATGTGAGACTAAAAGTATATTAATGATTTTGATTATAAATCATAGTTAAATTATAATATTATATCAATTCATTAGAATATTTTATTATTAATATAATTTATTAAATATACGGTTCAATCCATTGAACCTCCCGTCCGACCCATGAACCTATATCTTGACCGGTCCCGGTCTGATCCGATTTTAAAAATTATGATTGAAGTACCAATAATAAAAATGGCAGGAAGAAAACCTATAAAAAATTGAATTTAAGATAATATTTAATAATTGAATTTGGGGAATTGGGAACCATCTTTTTTTAAAAAAAATTATTGTTTTGAATTTATAATTATGTTTCGATATTTTCTCAATTGAATTTCTGGAAAAGGGAAAAGGGGCGAGAGGGAGAGAGAGAGAGAGAGAGAGAGAGAGAGAGAGAGAGGAGGCGCATAACGCGAGCTCCCGCCGCCCGGCCCGGACCCTTTCACTCACTCTTCGGCTATCCTCTTTGCCAGCTGCCTCTCTCCGACGAGCTCCCGTCCTCTTTCTGCATGAGCGACTGATTGCTATTCGTGCTATCCCCAATTAAGTATGGGTTGATTCTCCTCTGAGCTGGGTTGCGCTCCCTGGCTCATTTAGCGTCTCTCTCACATACCTACCGAGGATGAAACCGCGAATCTTCCTGTAAGTTTTTAGCTCACTGCCTGTGTTTCAGAAGTGAAAGCTTGAAACTTGAGTCTAACCCCACGTCGAGCGAAGATTGTCTGCCAAAGCTGCTTGTAACTTCGCTAATTTCTACTCATAAAACAATTGCTAATTTCTTGGCTGTTTGATTTGTGGTCAATGCTGCATAATCTTGGTCCCTTTTAGTTACTTTGTCTTCATTTTGTTTGCAGGCGACTGACTTAGCGCAGTTCTCCTAACCAGACTGAGAGAATAAAAATTGATTTATTTTGGACTTCATATTTGAAGGAGAAGGATTCATACAATGTCATCGGACCACCGCGTCATTCTCTAGTTTATGCCGTCTCCACCTCTGCTGGTACTGGATGGCGTTTGCTGGAAGAGAATCAGGAACATCATACCTAACAAATGGAAGCAGAGTGGGAGACCATTAGGATTTCCGAGCAATAACAACTGTAATCCCAAGAAAAATGTTTCAAAAAGTCTCACTGCTAATAAGGTATCCATGGTAGATTCCCTTCTTAGATCTCTGCAAGACTTTACCAGTCGAGGCAACTTGCTGGATGCGTTTAGAACCTTCTCACAGATCCGGCACCATGCTTCTTCTGGATTTTCTGAGTCTGTGCTGTTTTCCATCTCTTCTCTTTTGCTCTCTTGCAAAAAATTTGAACTTCTTCCACAGGGTAAACAGGTCCATGCGCATGCTATTTCATTGGGCATGGAGCAGCATCCTGTCCTATTACCAAGGCTTGTCAGATTTTACTCTGCATTTGATCTTCTGGCCGATGCACATACTGTCACCAGAAATTCTAATGTCTTGGATCCATTGTTGTGGAATTTTATCATCTCTTCATTCATTAGAAATGAATCGTACGGGGAGGCAATCTCTGTTTATAAAGAAATGTTGAATAAGGGGATCAGACCAGATAATTTTACTTATCCATCTGTTCTCAGAGCCTGCAGTAAAAATATGGAAGTAAATTTAGGGATGGTGGTTCATGGATCAATTGAAGCTAGCCCGTGGAAGCTGGACTTATTTGTGCAGAATTCATTAATATCCATGTATGGGAAGCTTGGGGAGGTTGTTGTTGCACAGCGGTTGTTTGACCAAATGACCATAAAAGATTCTGTTTCATGGAATTCGATGGTTTCTGTTTATGCCTTGAAGTGCATGTGGAAAGAAGCTTTTGAGCTGTTTGATCACATGTTGGCTGAGGGTGTGGAACTGAATATTATAATATGGAATACTATTGCTGGAGGGCACTTGCAGGTGGGGAATTATAAAGGAGCACTTGAGTTGGTATCTCAAATGAGAACTTGGGGCGGCCATTTGGATCCTGTCGCAATCATTACTGGTTTTGGAGCATGTTCTCATCTTGAGAACCCTAAACTGGGGAAAGAAATACATGGTTATGCTATCCGCATTCATTATGATGGGTTAGTTAATGTCAGAAATGCAATAATTACTATGTATTCAAGATGCAAGGACCTTAATCATGCATATACTTTGTTCAAATCCGCGGAGTCAAAAAGTATAATTACTTGGAATTCAATGCTTTCTGGCTATTGCCATCTGGATCAATCTGAGGAGGCCTCTTCTCTATTTAGAGATATGGTCTCATCAGGAATGCAACCCAATTATGTTACAATTGCAAGCATTCTTCCCCTCTGCGCTCGTGTGGCAAACTTACAGCATGGTAAGGAGTTCCACTGCTACTTGATGAGACATGACTCATTTGGTGATTATCTGTTACTCTGGAATGCACTCGTTGACATGTATGCACGGTCTGGTAAAGTTTTCCTAGCTAGAAAAGTGTTTGATATGATGACTTTGAGGGATGAGGTCACATATACGTCCTTGATTTCTGGATATGGGATTCAAGGGGAGGGACTTACTGCATTAACCCTATTTGAAGAGATGCTTAGCCATGGCATAAAACCAGATCATGTAACTATGCTTGCAGTTCTGTCAGCTTGTAGCCATTCAGGCTTGGTATCTCAAGGTGAACTGTTATTCCAGAAAATGCAAACTCTTTATGATATAGCTCCAAGTGTAAAGCACTATGCCTGCATGGTCGATCTGTTTGGCAGAGCTGGTCTTCTGTACAAAGCAAAACAGGCTATTGAAGGAATGCCTTATCGGGCAACTGCTCCTATGTGGGCTACTCTACTTGGAGCCTGTCAGATATATAGAAATACATTAATCGGGGAGTGGGCAGCTGGGAAGCTCCTTGAAATGAGGCCTGAAAATTCTGGTTACTATGTGCTTATAGCTAATATGTATGCTACAGCTGGTAGCTGGGACAAGCTAGCCATGGTGAGGACTTTAATGAGGGACTTGGGTGTTAAAAAAGCTCCTGGTTGTGCTTGGGTTGATATAGGCAGTGGTTTTTCATCCTTTTCGGTGGAAGATACATCAAATAACCAAGCACCTGAGATATATTCTGTGTTGGATGAATTGACTGATGCAATGAGAGATGATGATTATGCTACCATTGATGAAGGTAATAATCAGAATTTAAGTCATCTTGCTGTATCCTTTTTCCATCGATTAAAAAAAATCCTTTTTTGGTAAAATGACTTTGGAATATACTATTATTCTTTTTCTTTGTTATTCCCTTTCACATTAATGATGAGGTTTTTTCCCCTTTTGAGTATTCAAATAACAGAGTTGTCAATGGCTTGCTGAGGAAGCAATGACTGCAATCTGAGTGGTGTTTTCAGTAGTATGTACTTCTTCAGCTTGGGCCAAAGTTGTATGCAATGATGCAGAAGCCATACAATGGCTCTTGTGGTGAGTGAGTATTCACAGATATACTAATTGTAAAAGATCAACCTTCCTTTTTACTCCATTACTGTTTTTTTATGGTCAAAATGTGACATTGTACTCCTAGTAATTCCCTGCCAGAGTGTAGATATATATAGGAGTCCTTAATGCACCTGGTTAAGTTTCTGTTTCACCATATGGAAGTTCTTTTTCTCGATTTACATTACTATCAATGTATATTTATGGTTTCCGCTTAGCAGGTTGACTTAGTCAGTGAACGTTATTGTCCTGTCTTACAGTGACATTGATTTGCTCATGAAGTAGGGCTTGACCAAGCTTTCCCTTAGCGAAGATGCCATAGAGCAGTTAGAACTTTCATGTCAAAGCCAGGTCAGCATCTTCTGTTGGATTTACATGTTTTAAACGAATATAATGTTCATTTTGATATTTTTTAGATATTACAATTGCTACTCATAGTCATTGGTGATTTTTCTCTAGGTCTGGCATTAGAGAACATTCCAATCATTGGGATTATATGCTGCTCAAGTTGATTCACCCAACCTCAGTACAATGACTGAATGAATGGTAAAGTTTTTATCCCATGTTCCGTTTATCGAAGTTAATCTACACTTTCAAACTTCTGTGTTTTTACAGGGGAGACATGCGCTTTCGCAGGAGAAGATGACTGTGAGGCGTGGCCTAATCATAGATTCCCCTGGTTTTTCTAGTGTGATTGACTTAAATGGAAACGATGTTAAGCTTAGATGCGCCTATTCCTTGTCCGATTCACCTAAACCAACACAGGTAATGAAAAGAAGGATAAGGATACTTGCAAGTCCAGAATTAGCTTATGGTCAAACCATGCAATTTTTGAAGGTTATATCTTGTGAGTATGTGAGCCTGCTCTGTTGTTTTACCATATTGGATGATTTGAGCAGGCACTTTTAGCATTGTTGGTCCAAACTCAAATCCAAATAAGTCAAAGCTTGTGAACCTTTGCGATACAACTAACAGTTTCTTTAATTTTGGAAGAATTACTGCAGCAGGTGAAGAAATGTATCGTTACTCTGCTCAGGATACATGTGTTTACCATTTAACTGATTGACTACAGTTACTTTGTTCTTTTTTCATCTAGAAATTTTATCATGTTCATGATGCTTCGTGTATAAACATTTCCATTATGTGGAAAAATCGAGTTAACCCCCTTTCTAAATTTCAATTGATTTGGTTGCAGGTTCCAGTCAGACACTTATGGTTCATAGTCCACTGTGGAAAAGTCAAACCAGCTTCCCCTTGTATGATGGCTTCGAACGTTTGTTTTAGTTGGCAGAACCTGATGGCAACATTGTCGCTGGAGAACCGCATTCTTGGGGAAGGCTTTCAGGTCATGAGCCGGCAGTTAGGTCGAGAATTCTCAAAGATGCCATTATCTCCGTGCACATAATTCCCTTCTGTGCCAAATCTTCTCCATCTCAATCTCTGGCAACAGAGAGCGCATATATGACCATCCTCCCCAGTGGCAGTCATGTACCCAAATACTTCTCATAGGTGCACCTCCTATATTTCATTTTTTGCTAGCCGGCTGAAGTGATTTCTCCCTTCAATATTAGTTCATGTATTTCCTCAGCATTCAGCAGAGATATGAGGATCATCCCCCTTTTTTATTTGCCCATGGTAAAAGAGCCTTGGCCGGATTAACTACTAAGAAGTCGACGGTCAAGAACCCGGACCAGTTGTCGCATTATCCCCGTTTTACTGAGAAATCCTTTCAGTGGCCATGATTTGCGTGTCTGTGCCTGTTCTATAAACCATACTGAATTGTGCTCCGATGTTTCAATCTTGATTGTTGAGCTTCGTCTCTCGAAATTTGAGGACTGGGCATCCTGTACTTTTGCTAGGTCAAGTGCAAGCCTTTTCAATTTGGAGTAGTGGGAACTAGCTGTTATCCTCAGCTCCCATCTTCTCATCTGTCACTGTAGACATTGTGATCCAATAAAATGCCACTTTTGGATACTTCGCGTTGCGCATAGTTTCAGCTCTCAATGCGGGACAGGTCAAGAGCCTACTTGTTGGAGGATTTGTCAGTGTCAATGCACCAAAAATATCTCCCTCTCTCTATATAGCTTTTATTTTCAGTGTTTTCCAACTGATACCCGGGAAAAATATAAGAGATCCTAACTAATTCACATATGCATTTTTCTGTTGCTAATCGTGTTGACAGTGACCTGTCGGTGCACTGGAGCTCCTCCCGCTTCATTCACTGAACCCCCCGGGGGGAGGGGAAGCTCTAGATCAATGGTACATCGTGGCCATCCATCTTCGATTCGATCAAACATAATTCGATGCCCCCTCCGAGCAGCTCTCGAGACGTGACAACTAGAGTATAGACTATTATTAACAATAATGTAAAAGACTTGGAAATTCTCTCTCGTCTTCTACATGTGTAACTTGGAAAGGGTAAAAGGGAGACGGAGTCTCCACGCGCAAAATCAAATGCGCACGTTCTTTTTCTCTCCACCACAGGTCTTATGATGAAGCCATGAAGTTGACTCATTAATCTCGTTGGATACATGATATTTCCCGAATCGATAAAAAAATTTCAAGAATCACATAAATTACCTCTTTTTTATAATATATAAATACATAGACGGTATCGAATTTCGTAACAGTCGATTAATTAACTGAACAGTATATTATACAATTCGAAATCCGTCATTAATTCTTATATAGAACTATTGGAAGGCAGGTAAATTAGTCTTGGCCTCCTGGATCGTGCAACCACACGGTGATAGAATCTTTCTTTTCCTGGACACTGGACGGGAGTATAGTAGACCCACCCCTGAGGCTGAGGCCACGAGCGGGGCCCAGTGAGACGGTCGGTTCAACTTCAGATTTGTTTTTTTTTTTTTTGGACTGTTTTTCGGGGTTACTCTCTGAATGTGATGTTGATGTTCCCAGGTGCGGTTGGTGAAACATCCGACACTCGGTATATTTTTACGGGCAGAGCTTGAACGTGTCTACGGTCCTAGGTTTAAGCCCCCACAGAATCCAACGTCTTTACGAGCCATAAACACCTACCTTATAATATATTCATAGATTAATATGGATTCCTCTATACGTAAATTATGTATGTATGTATGTATGTATGTATGTATGTGGATGATTGCATCATCGTAACCTATTGGGGCCCAGCGTCATGGCTACCTCAGAAGAAACCGCGTCCTACATAGGATCTTTCATCATATCAACTCCTTGGCCCCACCTTGACTTCGCATTTTTTACAGCGGTATTCGCATCCCCGGCCGAGTCGGATTGCGTTTAGGAAAACCCCCGTGATTCGTGTTATGAGAGGTTGTCGGGTCAGCGGTCGATGCATTTGAGAGTTAGGATATGCGTTCCTCGTGTGGCCTCTCGATGCATTCGAGCTCACCGTCCAACTAGCATAGCCTCTCGATAATAAAATTACAGTAAGAATCTCACCGCCATATAAGTAAATTCTAAAAATGCTTCCAAAGGTAATATACAATCCCAGTCCCAGTTCCGTATGTTTGATTTCATTAGAGTGTTAATTTCATTTGTCAATCACGGAGATGAAAACGTCTGTGTAACATTATTTATTAGTGTGACAATTTTTATACTGACATACCACTTTAACACAACGAAAATATGATGGCACGGCGTAATAGTGCGGTAGATTTTGGCAATGCGTTGGGATGTTGTGGTACCGGGCTGTTAGCGTAGCACAGGGATGCAACACCAAGTTGCTGACTTATCATGCTATTTAGATTATTAATAAACCACAATTTGTAGGTGTTTAGAATGGTTCAACAGGAAGGATTTAACCATATAACGTAATCAAATATCTAAAATTAAATATAATTTTTTTAAACTTGTTTATATAAAAGAAAGTTATAGATATTTAGTGTAATTCTTGGGTTTCTCACATGGCTTATAAGTTAATCTTTTCTTATTGATATTCGGATAGATCCCAACTTTGCATTTTCATTGAGATCGCCTCCAAAATTAAAAGATCTTATATTCAATTTTTTATGGGTATATACTTAAATTAATCTATCTTATTTTAAGCTAACCAATCATCATCATATATCAAAAAAATTTTTAAGAAAAGAACAAGATCCGTTGTACGATGAGAGAGTGAAAAATATGGATCATTGTTACTCGTATCATATGGATGGATCATCGCCATTCACCAACAACTTTCTGAAATTACGTGGAAGCTCACTCCCTTTCTCCTGCTACATACCCTTGGACACAATCAAACTTCCATGGCTACTCATCGATCTCACTTCTCGCTCTCTATATATACGTATATGCACACTGCGACCACTCGGCAACAGCTATACTGCGTTCTATACAACTCCTGATCTCCTGTCCCGGTCCCAAGAATAATCCTGCATTATACTCTGACCTCAATCGTGATTTTTTTTTTCTTTTTAGTTCCATGGAAGAGGAACGGGGTGTTAGTGTTGGGCGCAGAGTAAGCCCCACCGGCTCGTCCGGCGGCGTCAGCTCGTGCTACCGTGGGGTCCGGAAGAGGAAATGGGGCAGGTGGGTGTCGGAGATTCGTGAACCCGGGAAGAAGAACCGCATTTGGCTGGGGAGCTTCGAGACTCCCGAGATGGCCGCCGCCGCCTACGACGCGGCCGCGTTGCACTTCCGGGGCCGCGACGCCCGCCTCAACTTCCCGCAGCTCGCCCACAGCCTCCCCCACCCTGTGGGCTCCGACCCTGATGACATAAGGGCTGCCGCACACGACGCCGCCCTCCGGCTCCGTCCCGGCGGCCCGTCAGCAGATGCGGCTGCGGCAGAGGGCGGAGAGGGGACGACCTCATCAGGCAGTCCGATGACAGTGAGGCTGTCGCCGAGCCAGATTCAGGCCATCAATGAGTCGCCGCTGGACTCACCCAAGATGTGGATGCAGATGGCCGAGGCTCTCACGGCCGACGAGCCTGCCCCAGGTTTAGGCAGCAGTTATGGCGAAGAGACTGATGGATATGGAGACTGGCAAAGCGACTCGCTTTGGGACCCTTAACGTTTATATTCTTCCCCTCAAAGACTCAATCATTGATTTTCAATATATATATATATATATATATATTTCATATTTGTCAAACTTATACTTTGTATACCAATTTTTGCAGAGCCGAAATTAAATAATAATAATTATTACTCACTAATATTTAAAAAAATAAAAAAGAAAAGAAAATGAAATTTAGAATCCGCAAGATTTTTAAATGCATGAATGTTACTCTCCTTTTAAGACCCATCTTCCTATTATTATATGGACCGGTAGTTTATCTTGTCGAGATCTGAATCTTCGGTTAACTGGTGATGAGAGGAGGTCCGAAAGCATTCGGGTCCTGCAATCTCTCGTTCGGACTTTGAAGCGATCAAGAGTGAAGTGGAGCTGGGGTGGAGATCAAATGTGGAGCTTGTGTTAACGTATGTGCTAGAGGGTCCACTTATACATGCTTATGAAATGCAGTGGAGGCGTCTCTGTACTCACTTGACTACGTTCCTGTTTAAAATGACTATCTTAATAAATAAAATAATATAATATGATGAGATGACAATAGTTTCTGATTTATTAAATTTCCCTTTTTGTAAAATTTATTCTTAAAAAATAAAAATATGGAACTAGGTCAGATTTTATTAATATTTTAGTGGAAAGAAACTTAGAAAAAGGAGAATAGCTTTTGACTTACAAACAGGAACCTTCGCAATGCAGCTTTCGTAGATAACAACTAATTGCATGTCGCCACGTGGCGGCGGGCCTGGTTCTAAGCAACTGTTCTGTCGCTGACCGGACCGGAGCCTCCTCACAAACCCTAATCAAAGCCTCCTCAGAGGACAATAGGGGAGAGAGAGAGAGAGAGAGGGCCGGAAATGGCGTCCTTCAGCGAAGCACCGCCGGGCAATACCAAGGCTGGAGAGAAGATCTTCAAGACCAAGTGCGCCCAGTGCCATACCGTCGATAAAGGCGCCGGGCATAAGCAAGGTTGTGTTTCTCGCCCTCGTTCGGTCGGAGAATTAGAACTCTAGCTGTGGCTGTGCTCGTGAATTATGAATTACGATGTGTAATTGATGATGCAGATGGATCTGATGATTATTCTTTCTTGATCTATCGGTGCTTGGTGATTTCGTTTGTTTCGGCTGGTTCTCTTATTCCTCTCGATCCATCAGATGATCTGCTGTGCTTGCATTTTTTTTTCGTGCGTCTGTGTACTGTCGCCTTTTGATATCTTGAAAAGAAGAAGTAGACAGGAATGCGATTTTTTGTTTGATTTATTATCGTGAGATCATGCACAATGAGCTTGCGTAATATGCTGCAATTAGGAGATCTTCAATTTGGTGAGTAGTCGTGTGAATGATAGGAGTGAAATTGTGCCCTATCTTATAAAAAAAAGGGCAAAATTTTCGCATGTCAATTCTTAGTGGCTCTAGGTTTTCAAATTTCAAGATTCTTGGTGAACGTGTAATGCCATGTTGTCTCGGTCTTCACTGATGCAATCAAAGACTATAATCGTTTTATATGTGCCACTCTGGAGTGCCATCATTTGACATCTCGGGGAAAACGTTTGATTTGCAGGGCCCAATCTGAATGGTCTTTTTGGTAGGCAATCTGGGACAACTCCAGGATATTCCTATTCTGCTGCTAACAAGAACATGGCTGTTATCTGGGAGGAGAATACGCTGTATGACTACTTGCTAAATCCCAAGAAGGTACTAATGCATCGGTGATCCTTTTTCCTGCTGAATGCTGATACAGTTGTGATCTCATTATTATGCCACCAGGGACACTGTCTGTAGATGTAGATGTTCTCTTCGATTGTGCTTCTCATTCAAGTCCTCTTGTGAATTGTTTTGTCTATTGTTTTCTTTGATATGTTTGCTATGGGATTATCTATACCATACTAGAGTTTATCACAAGCAGTTATCTGAAGAAGAGAAAAACCGTGTTAAGTTTGCATGATTGTTTGAGAAATTGGTCTATATTTTCTAAGAAACAATGTCTATGGAAAACCAGAGTAGTTTCTTCTAAGACATCATCTAGCTGTGGGATTGGTATTTCCCTTTTGGGGAATGAGGATTTATGAATTTGATCTTGTTTTCTATCTATTTTATTATATATACAATTTTTTTCTTTTTCTTTTTTCTTTTTACAAATGAGTTGATGCAATTATCTGTATTCTCGCATTTTGAATTTGATCATTGCCTCACTTTTCAGTGAAAATGTTGTATGCTATTATCTTTTGGTCTTATGGGATGTCGTGATCTTCCAAATTCTTGGCATTGAGCTGATTCTTGAGGGTGCCCTTCTGCAGTACATTCCTGGAACTAAGATGGTTTTCCCTGGGCTGAAGAAGCCGCAGGAACGTGCCGACCTTATCGCATACCTGAAGCAGTCGACTGCATCTTGATTCTCCTCCATTCCATTTGAAATCTTTTCAAGATGATTCTTGTCCCATGCGGAACCGCTGAAGTGGTATTTTTTTTTATCCTAATAAAACAAACTCCTTGTAGGTCTCGCCTGCTCTTGTATACTGAGCATAGTGGCGGAAATGGTTTCTCTTTTCCAAGAGATGATGCTGCCGCTCGGAAAATCCATCATGTTCAATTTCTCTTCAAATCTTGGACAGTAAATCCTGAGTTCTGGTATCTTTCCTATGCTACAGTACAGATGTATTTGTTTCTCGAAGGTGTGTGCTTCTGCAGATCATCTCCTTGCATCTTCTGTTACCGGGCAATATTGAGAATGTTTTATACGCGAACATTTCTGGCGGCGGCAGGCGATTCCTAGTCCCTACCGACCCGCAATGATTAACGAAGGGATCGAGCTATTCTTCTGTTGGATGTTCGCCTGAGTCGCAGTCTGTCTACCTCAAATCGCTCCTTAAGTATACAGAATTTTGTGCCTCACATACTCTCGAGGTCGGCATGTTAAAATCGAGTGAGTGTGGAGTGGTAACGCTTTCAACGGGACATCATCCTTGACTTAATACACGAACAAGACTTAACCTTTAATCATGGGACGTGACAGTGGAGGAATGATTAATTAAAGCTTAATGCCGTGATGCTTTTAGCCATCGACATAAGCCCATCAAAAGCATGGTTTAGTATTATTATTATTATTATTGTTATTTTGTTTAAACACTATGGCTGTCTCTGGCTAACTTTGGCACCAGGGGGAATGAGCCTTTTTCGAATACATTAATGTTTCAATTTGCTTTGTGGTAAGGGCGGCTGCCCCGTGTGCGTCATGTAATCAAATACTAATTCATCGGCCCAAATTGGAAAAAATGCGAGAAAAGATTACGGCCACGTTCGTGTACATGGATGGATCGAACCAAGCATAACAAAATAAGGAAATGCAAACATTAAGACATGCATCGAGAAATCGATGCACTTCATTTGTGTCTATGTAATATGATCGTATGCACTTTTTAATCGTTTCTCTTCATGTATCATACTAGTAGAGATTAGCATATGATATAATTTATGCTCTTTTTTGTGTATATATATTGTTTAAAATTAATTTTATTATTCGCAATGAATGTTGGGGGTTAAACAATAAGTAGACAATTATGGGACTAAATAAATCTAAAGGTGGGCTAATTATGAGGTGGTGTGGGTCCGACAACGAGGATAAAGGCGGCAGGTTTGGTTCTTTTCATGCACTAACAATCTTTAAGAACAGCACCCCCTCCCACCCCTCGCTCCCACCCGCACGCCCACCAACTTTAGAATCAGCCATCCGCTTTACCCGGCTCGAATGTGCGCCTCTCCAATAATTAGCGATTCAATTAGTCCACGTGGCATCCGGTTTCGAGCGGTCTTTAGATCATCGTAGGTATTAAGACGGTGTTGAAAATATCTGGCAGTAATAACTTGGTAAAAGTGATGAAATATTCTTTATTTTTTTATTAAAAAATTTATAAAATTAAAATAAAATAGTAAAAGTGATGAAAAAATAATGGGATATAAAAAATTACCTGTAGATGATGAGAGATTGAGCCGTTACAGCTCCTACGGTGACCAAAGTCGACCGGGTCGCCCTCCTGATCCAGTCCGGAAATCCAGTCGACATAGAGATTCCTGAAAACTGCACAATTATTATTATTATTATATAGAGAATATAGTGAGGAAAAATACTTGAGGATTATGGGCTATCTCCCACGGGCCGATCGAATGCACCGTAGCGCATGGACTTCTTCTAGAATGAATATATGACGAGACTGGTAATTCGTCTCCTTGGACGTGCATGGAATCGTCGAAATACTACTACCAATTATAAAAGGTCACATATGCCCCGCTGCCCCCACTTGCTTGATTAATATAATTTAATACCATAAGATTTTTCACAGTGTTTCAACTTAAAAAGATGCCTATGGGAGAAATCTTAATTTATTAACTACTTATTCTAACTTTCCTATAGTGTGTGTGTGATTTTCCCACCTAACATATTATAGGCTAAGTGGGGGAAAGGGGTCAGCACTGCAGTGACGGACGGTGTTGCGCAGAATTACACCAGTGACCACATTATGGGAAATCTGAAAGCTTAATAAATCTTCAATGTCACAGTGCAATGAATTTCATTGACTAGACCCGACTGCCAACGGCCGTCAGCTGGTTGGATCCATTTTTATTTTGCATTTTGTGGAAAATGTCAGGATTTATTATGACCTTTTTTTATTATTGAATATAATTAGATTCATTCTAATAGAATAATTTGATATAATAATATTTATATTATTTTAATAATTAAATAATTATAAGTTAAGATTTTATTATAATATAATTTTATTTTTTAAGGTATATATATATTTGCTGAAGGGAGTTTTTCTCTGCACCTATATTTAAGAGCATAATTACGGAAAAGAAAAAGGGACTGTCATCGATCGTCCGTCTGGCCTCTCTCCTGCAGCATAGCATCACTCCTCTGCTTCGCCGCCATCAGCAAGATCATCGTTGACCTATCTGAAACTATAGAGAGGGAAAAACCCCACCCTCGGTCCTCAAGCTCTCTATTATTCTCCGACCACTCCTCTGTTGTCTCGTTTACCCTCCAGTTTCTTGTCTTTTATGCTCCCTTCCTTAGACCAGAGAATTTAAACCCCCTCCTTCTGCTGGTTTTCGTTTTGTTTTTCTTCCCTCTTCTTCTGCCGTGCCGAGTTCGTTTCTAGCTTCCCATGCACCCGCTGTGACAGAGCTCCAAAAAAAAAAAGGGTGCAAGCTTTATAGTTTTTACTTATATTCCGTTAAAGGCTTTTTGATGAGACAGTGTCTGGCCATCACCAGATGTTCGTTGATTGAATGGTCAAGCTTTACTGTTTGGCAGGTCGCTGCTTCACTATTCGTAGCTTGGAACACCACATAGGACCATCTCAATGGCAGAGGAAGACGCCGGTGGTCCCCCTTCCCGTAAACTCCCCTCTGCAGCTGAGGTAACATTTGCTCTGCTTATTCTTTGTCACTGTTTCTGTTTCAGTGGTCGAGTCGAACGCCAGAACACCATCACCGACCGAACAAACTCCTGGGAGTTTATAGAATGTTTGTGATCTTCCAGGTTGTAGAGGAGTTGACGGAGCTAATGGGGATGGTGCTGCCCATCACGGCAATGAACCTGCTGGTGTTTATCAGGCAGGTGGTCTCAGTCCTGTTCTTGGGGAGACTCGGGAGCCTCGAGCTGGCCGGAGGAGCTCTGTCGATCGGGTTCACGAACATAACCGGATACTCTGTTCTGGTGGGCCTCGCCTCGGGGCTCGAGCCTGTCTGCAGCCAGGCCTACGGCAACAAGAACTGGGACCTCCTCTCCCTGTCTCTGCAGCGGATGGTCCTCACCCTCCTCATCGCTATTATCCCCATTGGCCTCCTCTGGCTCAACATCGAGCCCATCATGGTGTCGATGGGCCAGGACAGGGCCATTACCGCCACCGCCGCTACCTTCTGCCTCTACTCCCTCCCCGACCTACTCACCAACACGCTGCTGCAGCCGCTACGGGTCTTCCTGCGGTCGCAGCGAGTGACCAAGCCCATGATGTACTGCTCCCTCGCCGCCGTGGCCCTCCATGTGCCGCTCAACTACGTGGCCGTCGTCAGCCTCGGGCTCAGGGTGCGAGGCGTCGCCCTGGCCTCGGTCCTCACGAACCTGAACATGGTGGGGCTGATGTCTGGGTACGTGTACACGTCGGGGCGGTGCGAACTGAGCTGGAACGTCGGCGGACTCGGGAGGGTGGTTTCGGGGCTCGGCCCCCTGATGAAGATGGCGGTGCCGAGCTGCGTGGGGATATGCCTGGAGTGGTGGTGGTACGAGATCGTGACGGTGATGGCCGGTTACCTGCCCGATCCAAGGACTGCGGTGGCAGCCACCGGCGTCCTCATTCAGACCACCAGCATGATGTACACGGTTCCCATGGCTCTAGCTGGTTGCGTCTCTGCTAGGGTAAGTACACACTTACCTAATCATTAACTCTTTAGAATGATTAAACACTTCCATTTTTGTGGATAAAATTATAAATAATTGGATATTTAAATATATAATAATTTTTTTCCATATTTTAATTCTATGATATAGTAAAAAAATTTACATAATATTGTTAATGATGATAATTACTCGAATGAATAATATATAGTTCATTATTTTTTTTATAATTTAATTTATGCTTTATAATGAAATAGAATTGGATAATATTTTCTTGTTTATAAGAAGGAATTTGGCTATAAAATATTAATAATGTACTGTTTTGAGTTTAGAAAGAGATGATTTTTTTTTTGTCGAACTCTCAAGCCTCTATTTTCCTATTCTGATCTGCTGTGTACATTCAACGAATGGACCCCGACATGTCCGCTCCCAAGGAAAGTGTAAAAGAGTGAAGCCGGCAGAGAGAGGATCAGATCAGAAATTCATTGCGCACATTCCATCATCCCTCCCTCCGTTGGTCGGTAATGCCTTTTCCGGCTTCCCTTAGCTGCTCCGAGCTCTTCAGGAAACAAGGGAAGAGCCTGGTATTCGCTGAATGTACACAGCAGGTCTAGTGGTATCTAGTGGTATGCTGCACTGTCACGACAAGCCACTCTACCACCCCCGCATTACAAATCTCTCTCCTTTTTGGGGGCAAAGTTTTCTAAGATAGTTAATTTCGCCCGATGTACGATTGTCCTTCCCTTACACTCAGGCTCCAACATTCTCGTGGGACCTCCCCAATGTAGGTGGGGAATGAGCTAGGAGCAGGGAATCCGCAGCGGGCCAAGTTGGGTGCGCTGGTGGCGCTGGGATGCGCTTTCGTGATCGGCGTCATCAATGTCGTGTGGACCGTGCTGCTGAGGGAGAGATGGGCCAACTTCTTCACCGAGGACAGGCTCGTCAGGGCCCTGGTGGCCTCCGTCCTGCCGATCATGGGCCTCTGCGAGCTCGGCAACTGCCCCCAGACCACCGGCTGCGGGATCCTCCGTGGCACCGCCCGCCCCGCCACCGGGGCCCACATCAACCTCTGGTCGTTCTACTTCGTGGGCACCCCCGTGGCGGTGGTCCTGGCCTTCGTGCTTGAGGTCGGGTTCGGCGGGCTGTGGCTGGGGCTCCTCTCTGCCCAGGCTGCCTGCGTTATGTCTGTCCTCTACGTGGTGCTGGGACGCACCGACTGGGAGATGGAGGCCCTCCGGGCTCGGAGACTCACTGCCGTGGAGATGAGCTGCTCGGCCGCCAGCAGTGGCGGCGGCATCGAAGGCACGGCTGCTGCTGATGAAACTGGAGGAGGTCAAGTGGAAGAAGAGAGCAGGGCGTTGCTGGTGGATGAGAACGATCGTGTATGATCTTTCTCCTCCATCAATGAAGCTCGACCTCCTGTCAACAGAGATATCTCAGTGACCACTGATTCCAGACCTCGCTTTATAATACAAGTGTAAGGTCTGGAATCGGATTTGTTCTTCTCCGTGTTGTTGTCCGGGCCTCGAATCCAAGTGATTGTTGGGACGTTTATAGAAAACTAGATCAAGATAAAGATCAGTGATGTCCAAGATGGTCTCTCTGTTTCTGGTCGATTCTTTTATCGGTCCGGTGGCTCTACGGTGGGTCGGGAAAGTGCACGACCGACATTACATGTCAGCGGGGGGGTGAGTTGCCTTCTCAGATGGTAGGTTTTCGCTTGTGTGCGTACGTGCGGCCATGCTGGAGCCGCTTGGATGTCACTAGGCAGCTCATCCCGTGCGCACATACATATCTTCGCACTTGGAATAAATTTCCTCAAGTAACGTCACAAACGTGAATACGATCAACTATTTCCAAAATGCCTCGGCTGAAATTGAACCGCTGTTGTTGGGGTCGTCCTCGACTTGGAAAAGAGCTCAGAAGTTAGTGGGGGTGGGGGAGTTCGGTGATGAAAATGCCTTCTTCCAATAATGACGACTGGAGTGGAAGCAGGGGAATGGCTCCTTAAAAAGAGAGCCTTTTCAGGGTGGAAGATAGACGAGTGGATGGGGCTGAAGCACTCTCCGTCACTATCACTTACCAGGTAGATAGATGGATTCAGTGCTCTCTCCCCCTCTGTCAAATTTTGTTTAGCGTGATGCGTAGTTATTCAATAAATATTAACTAATTTAGATTTATGTTTTTTTTAAGTAAGTAGAAAATAAAATTCTCTATATACATTATATTACGAGACTTGATAATGCAATTTTATTTAAGTGAAATAGACCATGGATGGCCACCACCTTGATCAGTTCCTTCTTCTTGCTACAGTGACTGGAACAGAGTGTGAGTGAAGAGGGACCGGCGATGGCGACCGGGCATTACCTGCATTCACTTCATTGCTGCTTATGATTGGACTGTCCCCCGGCCCGATCCAGATGGCTGGTTGCTCGTCTGCTCGTCTTCCACTTTTGCACCGACACTTCATCCACACACAACCCTTGACGTGATCTACTTATAGTTGTTGAAGCTATTATTACAAGAGCAAAACCCAGACCAGGTCGTCACATGCCATAGAGCCCACAACCTAGAACAATCTGAATGGCTGATGAATAAAATCCCGTATTGAAAAAAAAAATAATTATTATAATTTATGTAGTATCATCTTATTGAGTTAAATTCTTATATTAAATATGTATCAATCGGTCTTATAAATCAAGTGAAAATTCTATATAATATGAGAGCATGTTACCATATGAGCTTACATCTTAGCAAGGTTCGAGATGAAAAGAACGCTCGTGATCAATTGTTGGTAACCCCAAGACTAAAAGAAAATGCCTGATTTGTGGTAATTATTAAGACAAATAGGGTTACTGGATATTAAGTTATTTCATACCTTTGTTCGAGAACAGAAGAGTATGTTTGGCTCGTGAACAATTATTAAATGCAGATATTCATAGCGCGTGATAGTCCAAGAGGATGAATGTTTGATGAATGAAATTTCATATAGAAAAAACGAATAAAAAGATCTTAACATAAGAGACCGAGTACTAATATTCTATCCGTTTAAATTTTTAGATTTAGATTATATATGAATAATCAATCTTATATATTCCATCAAAATTCTACCGACAGGCAACATCACCAAAATTACACAAGGTTGAAAGTACAGTTTTTACATCGCATATCTATCCCCTTTCATTTTTCTGTTCTACCACCATCGGACAGCGGGTGTCACTCTCCACAATCTGTGACCGCTCCTTCGGTTGAAGCTGAAAAGCAGCAAGCATCATTCCGTGGGTGGGGAGCACCCGACCGACAGACGACGCACTTAATATGCAACCACGATGAGCAGCACTTCCTACATCTTGTGAGTCCCCAAGGATTTCAAGCCCAACCCAACTACCCACCAGTAGTAGTAGTGGCCTCTATGCAATTGGGCTTTCAAGGACTTCAACTCAACATCATCTTCCCAAGATTTCCAAGCCCCCGGATCGAGTGGAAGATTTGTCTCACACTAATAGGTCGAAAAAGGTCCCTGATCTCACCGAATGCTTTGCTCATATTTTCATCATACTGATCCCTTCTAGTATTTCTTAGGTTTGGAAATTTTCCGGCCCATAATTTAGCTCGTTGGGCTACGTTGTTGCAAAGTTATTTGAAGATATCATATTTGAATTCTCCAGATAGGAAAAATCCATTGTATGATTTCCGTCATAAGTTGTCCAGCCAATTATGGTGCAGTCTAAGTTAATCAGAATCAGTTAGATACGGGAAGGAGTCCGGCACTCATCATTCTCATTCTCATGGGCTGACTTGGAAATATCCTGAACATCTGTGGACACAAGGTAGCTTGCTTCTGGAGGATATTTCAGTGCTGGGCGGTTGCCGCGGTTTCACTGTGTCATAAAAAGTCACGATGTCTCACGAATGATCGAATTTCTTCATGGGATTCAGACAGACAATACCCACTCCTTATGCTTTAGTGTTTTGTATTTTTTTCCCACATCGTATCATGTCTGCCTATTCCAAATTGAGGCAACTAATGGGTCATCTCTCTTTCTATTTCTCTTCAACCCAGAGAACGAAAAATGAATCCTTCAGGATGATCAAAGGTGCCCAAGATTCGCAAGTTATATGGGCCACAGTTGATGACAGATTCAGCCTGCCCAATAAGTTATAGTCATGTAATCTACATACAGGCGGACCCAATGCAGAATCCGGGACTCATTGTCCCAAAAAGGATAACAGTATTTTCATCATGCCATGATAATGAACTTGACTATGTCGGATTTGAAAGTGAAGCAAGAGGGAAAAGGTGGGTGTAAAATGAATGATATCACTCCCTATTTATATATGAAAATGGAATTAATTCACACAACTGCTTGTCTAATCAAGAAAAGAGTGGACTTGGGCCATTGGACCATCTTGACCGGGGAGAGAGAGAGAGAGAGAGAGGGGGGGATGCTTGTGAGTGAGGTCTCACTGAGAGAGCCAGAGAGTCAAGCAAGTCCCTATCCCTTTTTCTGCAATTTGATGATTTAGGTCCTACCTCCCTAGTGAATCCCGCGGTTCTGATAGAAGCCCGAGAAGAGAAGACCAGAGCCTTCAGATTAAATGCTTGCCAAAACTCAAATCTTGAAGTAGTTCTGTGCTCCGCGGGTAGGCCTTTTTGTTTTTTCGATGCGTCTCTTCACCGTGTCTGCAGATCTCTTGAAAATTATCTGCGCGCTGATGCTGATTTGGTTTCTGGGTTTTGGATGTCTTTTGCTGTTTCAAGGTCACACTCCTATGTTTCTCGAATTTTTTGGGCAATGATGCTGCTTATAGTTTGGATGGAACTGGGTTTCTGTCTGTTGCTCTTGATTTTGATTGTTTGCACAATTTTTTTTTAATTTGTGGTTTCATGGTTTGACTTATTTTCTTACCAGCCCTTTGCACCCTGCAGGATATGTATCTTGCAGTTTCCTGACTTGACTGGAACTCTTGCCATTGCCTTGCGTGTTTACTCTGAAAGATATAGCTGACTTTCGAAGTTCATGCTTTTACCCGGATAAATCTGAGTCAGAAGTAGGCTAGGATCAGACGAATTGTCTGGAGGTACGAAAACAAAAGGAATGGGAGGGCTCTGTACAAAAAGATCCACTGTGAATAATGCCCCGAGTGGAAGCTTGGCAGATGTTAATGGCTATGTGGTTAGTGATTCCGACTCCATTCAGCATCAGTGCCGTGGATTTCCCATTAAAGTAAATAGCAGTTCAAATCCATCCTCAAGCACCGAGGGTTTGCATAAGCAGCCATTAGGGGGGCCAGTTTCTTTTCAAGAGACAAATAATACGGTGTCAGTTGGCTTGAGTCCAGAAGATGATGGGATTCCTCGGCTGTCAAGGGTTGCATCACACAAATCTATGTCAGCAAAGTCGAAGCAGGTAGCCAGTGCAAAGGTATGTATGCCCTGTGAAAATTTTAAAATTTATTCTGCCTGTACTACTCTGCCCCATCAATTTATCTAAGTTTTCCTTCATGTTTAATTTGTTGTGTGATTCAGCCCTAGGAAGTGTTTGCTTCCTTAAGAAATAAATGAGAGGGGAAAAAAAAAATTAAAAACAAGAGTAGAACCTGGATTGAGTTGGTATGGAGATGGGATAGATGTTCACATCATGATCCTTGAAAATTCTGCCCAATGCTTAGAGTAATGTATAGGGCAACTGGCAATGGATATCTATCTATAATTTTGTTGCCTTGGGAGTTCATGTTCCTCAATCCATCTGTTTCATTGATCAATAATTACCTCTGATTGCTTTCAACAGCCATGCTTCCGCCAATGTCTAAATACCTGTTTATGCCATCATTGTGTTTGTATCCAAAGTTTGCCACATTAACTGAAAATTTAAGGTTCTGAGAGCATCATCCAAGAATATCTCTCTATTTTTTCATAAAGAGCCCTCAGGAAAGAAATTTAGTACAAGCCCACTTAGAATTCTAAATGGTTAGGTGCACCTATTAGCAATCGTTTGATGTCAGAATGGAAAGCTGAAATTGGCAGACAACTCATTTGTGGTTCTTTAATCACCTTGACAGAAAATATGCTTAGCTTTTAGTCTCATAGCGATGAAATACCAAACAACGTTCCTGTTCCTTACTGGATAGTTCTGATGTCTTATAGGTCTCAGAAGTTGGTTCATTACTGGGCAAGGCTGGAGAAAAGGCTGTAGACGTTTTGGACACTCTGAGCAGTAGTGTGACGAGTCTGAACAGTAGTGGTTTTACTTCTGGGGTGACTACAAAAGGAAATAGAATTTCTATTTTAGCCTTTGAAGTTGCAAATACAATTGTAAAGGGTGCCAATCTCTTGCAATCTCTATCAAAGGAGAACATCAAACATCTCAAAGAAGTGGTTCTTCCCTCTGAAGGTGTGCAGAATTTAATCTCGAGAGATATGGACGAACTTCTGAGAATTGCTGCTGCAGACAAGAGGTGTTTTTGCTCCCCCTTCCTTTTGATTTTCCTTTACCAATCTAATGTAACCTTCTGTTTGTTAACATAGAGTGAGTATTTTCTTTCTTTTCTGGCAGAGATGAACTTAGGATTTTCTCTGGTGAGGTGGTCCGGTTTGGGAATCGTTGTAAAGATCCGCAATGGCACAATCTGGACCGCTTTTTTGAGAAGTAATTGATGGGATCTTTCCCCCCTTAGCTTGTTGTTATCCTTATCATTAGTTCTTGACCACCATATTTTTTCTTTTGCTAATGTCTGGCTCCCAGGTTGGGGTCTGAAATAATGCCTCAGAAGCATCTGAAAGAAGAATCAGAGGCTGTGATGCAGCAGTTGATGAACTTGGTCCAGAACACAGCAGTGAGTGCTCTAGCAAGATGGCCTACCTATTAACTTTTGAAATGTTTCTGAGAACTTTTAGGATAAGGATTGTCTAGATATTGTTTTGTCCTGCCAGGAACTGTACCATGAGTTACATGCACTGGATAGGTTTGAGCAAGATTATCAGCGCAAGCTTCATGAGGATGATAACTCGCCTAATGCTGCTCAAAGAGGTAACTATGGTCAGAATAACAGTTAAAATATGTACTTGTCCACGCGATAATGCTGTTTTCAAAATTTGACCCCTACTGATCATTATATCGTTAAACTCTTTCAAATTCTCTGCACTTTTATTGTTATTGCATGTAGGAGACAGCCTTTCAATGTTGAAAGCCGAGTTAAAAACTCAGCAGAAGCATGTTAAGAATTTGAAGAAGAAATCGCTCTGGTCATGGATCTTGGAAGAGGTAAGAAATGTCAGTTTCCTGCATTTTTTGGGCTTGTTGTATTTATGGTGTAATTGAATTCAAATAATTGATGTCACAGTTAGAACTGTTATCATGTTTCTTTCTACTCGAGTTTTGTTGTTTTCACAGGTGATGGAGAAGCTTGTTGACATTGTCCATTTCTTACATTTGGAAATTAAAGAAGGCTTTGGTATTGCAGGTATGCTTTTAAATGCATGTAAATTTGAATCCTTGCTTATAACAAAAGAGAGATCTTTTGATCCGCTTTTTATGAGTTACTGACGGTGTCATTTTTACAGACAGTGATAGGCCTGCAAGAAGTTGCCCCCGCAACTGTCACAAAACATTGGGTTCTGCTGGTTTGGCTTTGCATTATGCAAATATCATCACTCAAATCGATACCATTGTGAGTCTAAGCAATTACATTTAGGTCTGAGTAATTGTTTCCTAATTTTACATTTGGTGTTTTTGTCCTCCATATGTTTCTGTTATCCATGTGTTTTTCATTACAAGGTATGATCCTTGTGAGATTGTTATTAATGATCTCAGGTCTTCTTTAGGTTTCACGTCCTAGCTCTGTCCCTTCAAATACGAGAGATGCCCTATACCAAGGGCTACCTCCTCGTGTGAAATCTGCTTTGCGCTCCAAACTGCATTCATTTCAGGTCAAAGGAGAGGTAACTACACCAGGAGTGATCACTTGTGAAGTTTTGCAGTGATGTTTCCTTGAAAAAGATGATTTCCCATCTGAAACTATCATTTTCATTGGTGATATTGAAGCTTACTGTCCCATATATCAAAGGAGAGATGGAGAAGACATTGCAGTGGCTCGTTCCTGTTGCTCTTAACACTACGAAGTAACTCTCCCTATCTATGTGCTAACAATTCAGCAAATTCTTGGATCATATACTTAATATGCCTTTTTGAATTTTGATTAATGCTCAGAGCGCATCATGGTTTTGGCTGGGTTGGAGAATGGGCAAATACCGGGTAAGTGATCGCCAACTTTTCACTTATGCATAATGCATATCTAACTTGTCCTGAATCTGTTATGAAACATCTAATCATTGAGTTATCTATGTGCTTTTCTTATTCAACTATTCTCAGGACCGATGTGAACCAGAAACCTGCTGGTGAAAATGACTTGCTTCGAATTGAGACGCTCCACCATGCAAATAAGGATAAGACGGAGGCTTACATTCTGGAATTGGTTGTCTGGCTACACCATCTTGTGAGCCATTCAAGGATTGGGATCAGATCACCTGTAAAGTCTCCAATTCGATCTCCTATTAACTTATCGATCCACAAGCCAAACGATGCGTCCTCCATTCTCACCAGTGAAGACCAGGAGATGCTTCGAGATGTGAACAAGAGGAAGCTGACCCCAGGAATAAGCAAGAGCCAAGAATTCAACTCTGCAAGGACCCGGGACATGAAGTACCACCAGAGGTTGACCAAAAGCAGCAGCCATTCACCAACTACTGCTGATGCCAAAGACCCTTTCCCCGTCTGCAGACCCTCTTCAGTTCCAATTATCGACGTTGACATCGACCGGATTAAGATCCTGGATGCAATTGATCGGGTGGACACAATTCGGTCTCTATGAATTTGTCCCACTGCTGCAGATTTTGTTAAGGGAGTGATGAGGTAGGTCAAGGAAAGCACTGCTCAACGGGCTTTTTGCTCATAATATGGATATTATGAGTTTTGGGAGGCTGAGGGAGGGACAGTTTTGCTTAGTTCTCTCTGTACAGAAAAATACTGCTTGAGCAATTGTAACAGCTTCACTTTCACCTCCATTTCTTCATTCCTATTTCCTTTTCCCGGTAATTTTACAGCTTCATCTCTGCAGCTAAAGTTCATCTATTGCGAAGTAGACCGACCAGGGGAAATGACAACTAAATTTTGAGCAGATGGTATAGTGTGAAACCTGGAATTATGTCATATTATTATAAATTTTATAACTTGTTAATGTTAAAAAAAAGGAACTTTTAGGAGAAGACTATGCCATGAATATAGCCGTTGGTTGGACTTCAATCGACAGAGACTCCCAACGGCTTCCCTTCCAAAACTTCCGATTTCAAAAATCAAATCTCCCTCCCTCCCTCTCTCTCTCTCTCTCTCTCCCAAACTCATCATCAATCCCTCAGTGCCCTGATGATGATTTATCCCAGATCGCGAGTGACCCACTTTTCCATCTCGATCTTGAAGAAGGGGAGCGAGTGAGAACTCCTTCCTGTCTCTACACCACAAATGGCTGAAGTAGAAATGAAGATCCCGGTCTTCACAGTCCTCAAGAACGGCGCAATTCTCAAGAACATCTTCATCGTCAACCGTCCCCCTCCGCCGGACCAAGACGGAGAGGGCGAAGGCGAAGAGGAGGTCTTGATCGTCGGTAGGCACCCTGATTGCAGCATCGTTTTGACCCACCCCAGCGTCAGCAGGTTCCATCTCCAGATTTTCTCCAACCCAACATCTCAGAAGCTCTCTGTCATGGATTTATCATCCGGTACTCATTATCTTTCACTCTCCAGCTCACGTCATTTCTTGTGTTACCAGAGCTCCGTAGGGTTTCCGCAAAGTAAGGAATGTGAGCTGCTTAGGTAATACAATTTTGCCATGTCGGCCGACTGTTGAGGCTCAGGACATTGAGTTTCTTGATTTCCTTCTTGGCTTGAGAAAGGAGACATTGCTCGAGTTGATGCATGATTACATAGGTAGTTCGCCCGAAATATAATATTTTGAAACCGGAAAGAGTAGTTTAATTTTCCCCGAATCCCCAGGAACTAATTAATCGTACTTCTGCTGCTTCTTGATGTTTCCTGTTAATCCCCTATTAACCGAGGAATGAAATTCAAGGGTCGTGTGGTTAGTGTAGGCTCTCGTTTGTGCTTTCTTGACTATAGGTACCCTGTATGACCGGTTGTCTTTCTTGGTCAGTGCATGGAACATGGGTATCCGATAAAAAGATCGAACCAGGGGAGAAGGTGGAGCTGGCAGAGGGGGATATTCTAAGAGTTGGTGTTTCGAGCAGAGTCTATAGGCTGCATTGGGTACCTCTTAGCCAGGCATACGACCTGGAACAATCTTTTGTTTCAGCATCAGATGTCCCCTTAGTTGAAGAAACGGAAGAGGCAGAGAATGCAGCTAGGGAAGGAATCGCCGTAGAAGCGTACCATGTATGAACTTTGGCGCCCCCACCACCATATACGTGTATCTCTACGTCGAAAAGTTTCTTAAATATTTTCTTCTCGTCTTCTGCTCCCATGTTGTCCAATAGGATATTGAATTCAGAGAGCTTGGAAAGTTCAAAGATTCTTCTGACAAGAGAGAGGAGGAGCATTCACCATTTGGTAGAAGAGAAATCGCGGAGACGGCTGAGGTTTCAAGTTTTATGATTTTCCTGCTTGAATGCCCAATTTATTTGATTAAGTAGATTTTCTTGATTTCAGCTAAATGTCTTTTTTGCTCTTGGTTTTGATTTTGATCTTGATAGGACGATGATCTACTGAATGTTATCGAGTATGAAGGAACTGAGAAAATTATAAATCCATTCTGCAAGGAAGTGCTGGAGAATCTCATGATTGCCACAGGAGAAGTACTAGAAGCATTTCAGGCGTGAAGTTTTATGCTTTTACCATTTCTTACAAAATTCATGTCAATATTCTTATCGTTTCTTCTCAGTTTTTTTTTTCAATCTCTGCTGTCCAATAGGATGAAGGGTCACTTCGCATTGAAAATGAAAAGTTTGGGAAGTATGAAGATCCACTTTCAGGGGAACGGGAAATGGGAATTTATCAGGTAACTGAAAATTTGTTCTCTAAAAGAAGAGTGAGGAACCACTGGGAGTAAGCTGATTCTGTTTTTTTGTTTCGTGACAACAGGGTATGTTGACTGAGGTTCAGGAATCTCACTCGCTTGATCTAATTTTAGGAGAGATGGGTTCTCCAACATTCACTGAGACGTCGGAATTGCCTGCAATCTCTGAAACTTCAACAGCAGTAACCATGTCTCATGACATGGGCTTGTCAATTTTTAATGAAGATAAAGCATGGCGAGGTCCATCAGAAATCGATCTGAATCAGATGGACACTCAAACCACATGTCAATTTCTTGGCTGTGACTCAATGAGCTTGTCTTTGCCCATGGCAGATCAATCTCAGGCTGATGATCTGAAGTTTGATGGTAAACAAATTGGCAGACAAAGATCAGAAAGTAAAGTTTCAGAATGTTCTGAAATAGTTGAAAGCCGGTGGTCCACTGGAAAGGGGGATGAAGGGAAAGAAAGTCTTGGTGTTTTTTCCGCATCGTGTCTGTTGGAACCTGCTCCTTCATCTTCAGAGGTTGCAGAGAAGAGAAGCCCACAGAAAACTGTTGAAGAGAACCTCATGTCACAGCAACTTCTTCACCCAGAGCCAGAACTACTCTTCGAGAATGAGAAATCGGTTGTCTACACTGTACAGAATTGTGAGGGAATTGATCAACCAAAGCGGAAGGATGTTTCAAGCTTGGACTTGGTAAAGCCAGCTAGAAAACCCTTAAATTCAAGTCTTTCTGAGCAGAATATTCTTTCAGACATCAGCTGTCGATACATTACCAAAGAAAATCAACCAGCCAGATCTCCACTGGGCAGGAAGAGGCAATCTCAAAAAGAGAATCTAGGAAGCCCTCCAATAAAGTCACCCACAAAATCTAACTCATGCAGTATTTGGTCAAGAAGAGGCAAACCTGCCACTGCTCTTCAGCTGCAAACTGGCAGTAACAGGGGGCAGAGCAGAAGTGCTGCATTTGACTCTGAAAATGGGAACTGTGAGGACAAAATACCTACCAGGGACCTATTTGCTGATAGTGATGGAGAGGAGATTTTTACGCCAG
Source organism: Sonneratia caseolaris (assembly GCA_900006705.1). Classification (NCBI taxonomy): domain Eukaryota; kingdom Viridiplantae; phylum Streptophyta; class Magnoliopsida; order Myrtales; family Lythraceae; genus Sonneratia; species Sonneratia caseolaris. Next base: position 306,291 of record CXYZ01007780.1, read on the forward strand.
ATAAGGAGAATTTGACGCCAAATACTCGGAAACTTAAATTTTTGAAGGAAATTGGTGAAGTAGGATCTTCTTCCAAGGTTTCATTTAGCCTTAAAATTTGTCCCAGTGCAGATGTTTTCCGATCTTCAGATCAAGAGAATTGTACACCAATGAAGAAGACCTTTACACCTAAAAGCCTCCAACCTAAACTTGGAAAGGCCAGTGAATTCTCTTTTAGCTCTGACAGTTATCCTGGTGAAGATATTTTTCACCCTTCAGATAAAGAGAATCAGACCCCAGAGTTTCAGAGAGAACATAGAAGAGTCAAATCTTCATCCAGAAGCCGCTCAAGGCTGGTAAAAGAGATCTCAGGAGCAAAGGGGGGAGAGAGGATGCCATTCCAATCCCTGCTCATAAACTCGGAGATGGAATCTCACTCATCCGGGCATGGTGCTCTAACAAGTAGCAGTTCTGTTGAATTTGCTGGCACAATGGGAAAGAAGGTTTCTGGTTTCATTTCTGTAAGTTCACAAGATTTCATAGCTTCTTAATCCACCACCGGTATGAACTGATTTTCAGGATTCTTTTTTCTTTTTCTCAAAAATATAACTCTGCTTTGATCTGTAGAACAACTCAGGTGGTGAGAGAAACAAGAGTTGGATCATGGTTGCAGATATAACCTCTTTTCTGGACAAGGAATCAAGAAAGATGTTGGAGCTTCTGCAAGGCCTTAGAGGGACCCGACTAGTCATTCCTCGAACAGGTAACCAACTCTGCAAAACATGAAATGGAATTACATTGCCTACTTGTATGAATCATCAATTATATGCAATCTAACAGCACCTAATGGTCCTAATCCATCTATTTCAGTTTTAAGAGAGCTGGATTCTCTAAAGCGGCAGCGTAGCTTCTTCAGAAAACCTACAGATGTTTGTTCAGTACTGGAGTGGATAGAAGATAATATGATGAACTCAAAGTGGTGGATTCACATACAAAGCTCAGCAGAGGAAGGCTGGGCAATTGCCCCAACTCCTCGTGCTTCTCCCTTTTCTTTGGATGAATCAAGTGAAAAATTTCCAATGTTTGCAAATAATTCTGTCCATTGTTCATTCTCTCATAATCCTTCAGTAGAGCTAGTTTCACCAACAATAGAAGACCGTATTCTCGAATATGCTCTACTGGTTAGAAAAAGGAACATCAAGGCACAGGTCATCCTCCTTAGCAATGATGTCTCTCTGAAAATCAAGGCCATGGCAGAGGTACAGTTTATTCTTCTCTTTATAACCCCTCCAAAAGGAAGAAATCAAAGTTAGCTTAAATGTGTTTTGTTTTTCTATTTTGTTTTCTCTTGCAGGGTTTATTGTGTGAGACCACGCAGGAATTTCGTGAAAGTTTGATCAATCCCTTCTCTGAGCGGTTCCTGTGGGCTGAGAGCTCTCCAAGAGGACAGACCTGGTCACTGTCAGACGATGCTGTTCTGAAAAACAAGTTTTTTCAGCATCCATTTAAGAAACCTTCTCGAGGAGACAATGCCAAGGGTTTGAAGCTTATCCTGCGCCACAATTCTCATTATGGGCAGATGAAGCCATTCAGCTAAAATCATCGCTTTCTTTCAAAAGTTGCTGCCATTTTCATCCCCTGAGATTGATGATAGTCTCCATATCTTTCTTTTTTTATTCTTTTGGCTGGCTGGCTAATGGTAGTCTCCATATCAGATGAAACTTCAAGCTGCTTTTCTGGAATGCATTAGTATACTGAGATGGAAACTCCATTCCTGTACAAATAATTCTTTTGAAGCATCAATTCATATGACCATGCATTGATGTTCTCATTAATTATATATTAAGTTTTGGGCAAGAGATGAGACAGGAAACATGGTTTTCTGTAAATCAGTCCATAATAACTAAAATTGGAAGTAGAACCTTATGAATCATGAAGCCGAAAGATGCCAGTTGATGCCTACAAGATAAAGAAACAAATTAAAATGGTCAGTGATATGAAAACAAAACCATTTATTTCAAGCTGAGGAAATTAAAAGCTGACAATGCACTCTAACAATATTTGAACTTGAAACATCAGCTGACAAGACATTCCAAGCTGAAATAGACTTCTATGTTTCAGTTTAAATTCATTCTTCTATGCATCACGTGGATAAATCAGCATATACTCATCTAAATGTTCATAATCATACTGATTAAGACATGCACATTCAACAGAATCAATGACAAGCATGATATCATCTGCTCCACGTTATCTATTCACACATTGCTTCTACTGTTGCATGGTACTAGTCCGATTGATTCTGCAACTCAGGCCTTCATTCACATGATTCAGATGCAGAGTAAAGTATTAGCAAGACAATTTTTTGACAAGTACTCATTATAGCCCATGTAAATAGTTCCACGTCCAGTTCCATTGCTCTCTGGCATATCTGCCTTCGCCCATAATATCTGAAAAATTAGTATGTTGCAGTCCTTACAAACATCCATGGAGAAAAAATTCTGAGGAAGCAGATAAAATCTAACATAAACACACAGAGGAACAACATACAAGGTAATAAACCTTTTGGACTAAAGACATGAAAAATCATGAAGTATTTGCAATATGAACCATAAGGTTCTCCAAACCAAATAACTTTTGTCCATTATTCCATCTTAGGAACCCATAATTTGAAGGCAGCGGAACATATAAACAGTTAAATGCACAATCATTACTAATACAGGGAACAAAAGTTCATGATTAGACGTATTCAGCACGTGTACCTGCGTTTTTGGAGAAACAGTAAGACTCAGCCGGTGACCTGTCTGGCATCAAGACCGGGTATGTTGCAGTGCTGCAAGAGAAATGTCAAGTTAGGAAGAAAACCACTAAAGGAACGAAATTGAAGCCTTCAGTGAGAGCAACATACACAGACACAGGCGCGCGCGCGCACACACCTGAAAAGCAAGCTTGGGAAGTTTCAAACGGAAAAGCCCAAAACAGAAAGAAGGGTGCAGGTGAGAAAGGAGGTGTTGGTGCTGAAGAGGATGAGGTGTTGAGCTCTGGGCAACAACCTTCTTCCCCACCTACTATTCTTCTCCACTCCCAAGTCCCAAGCATCAGCTCGTAGAGACTTGGTACTTCTTCTGTGTGTGATCAGAGGGAGGTAGTGAATGAAGATGGAAGATCAACTCTGCACTCTTAAAGGGGTTAATGTGGGCCTGCTATGGGCCTTCCCAACCCAATGCTTTCATTGAGGCCCAATACTGGCCCATGCTGATTACTTGCAAATGCAAGTTGGGCCGATAATACTACTGAAAGATTTCAGTCCTATGGGCCTCATTAGGCCCATAACATTGGGCCCAATCATGCAAAACTTCTATTCAGGCCCATTCCATTCATAGGCTCTTGTCGTCCGAGGATCTTTCCCGAGCCGTTCTTCGGGGAGATTTTATGGCACGTCTGGATCGAGGAAAACGGACCGCAATGGGGCTTTATCAAATCCCCTCTCCCCCTTCAACTGCCTTTCGCATCTTTAATTTCGATCCAATCGAACCATTTGAGAAGAAGATTCGACTGTATGTGGCAAGGTTATTAATGATCAGTGGCATCGTTACTTTTATTATTGAGTACACTGACATCCTCGAACACATAAGGCTGTCATATAAACGACAGGAGGTAGGGGTCTATCCTTAGCAAGATTCATTTTCCATGAGATTGTCACGATTTATGAAGCTCCATGACGAACCAAATCGTGCAAGCACTGCACACAACCTTAAAGCCGGAGAAACCGGCAGCTTCGGAGAGTGCCTTGAACTCTGCTGCCGTCCTCTCCTGCCCACCGGGCTGCATCAGCATGGTGTTGTCGAGTCTCGACGTGTACATCGAAGACATGCTGGTCTCTGGTGCCTCCGGCAGCAAGACATCAAGCACTATCACTTTCCCCTTGCTCGGGAGAGCTGCATAGCAGTTCTTCAGTATCTTCACGCAGTTCTCGTCGCTCCAGTTATGAAGGGCATCCTGCAACCACAGAAATGAATTGCAGCAGCATTATGGTAACTTCTCGGTGACAATGGATCTCATGATGTGGCAATGGTGCCGGACTTGGAATCAACGAAACTTCAGTGTCTCTATATTTTTACCCTACTCCATTCTCTTAAACTTGATTAGATCTATCCACCAGTCTCGCTCATTACAAACTGCTATGCAGTCGTACTAACTCGAGAGTATCTGCAGCGGACCAGGTGATAAGTTCATCACCTTGATCATGATTGCACCTGCCTTCGGGATGCTTGAGAACATACTGCCACCAACATGTTCAATTCCTGAAACAAAGAAACAAAGCCATCTCCTTGATTAACTCATCTTTCTACTCATATATATGTTCTCTATTAAAAATATCTGTGTAAGAAAATAGAAGGTACCAGGATAAGGAGGGGCTTCCTTGGTGACATGGGGCAAATCGAAGTTGATGCCCTTGATTGAAGGGTACTTGGAGATCACCATGTTGAGTGACTTCCCAGTTCCTCCAGCCACATCAACGAGAGAACCGAGCCCCTCAAACCCATCGTACACCTCGAGAACTTTCTTCATTATTATCGTGGAGAGAGCAACCATCCCCTTGTTGAATATAGTGTTGAATGCTGGGTTCACGTCCATGTACTCGAAGATCGACATCCCGTGGACCTTCTTGAACTGGCTTCCTCCTTCAACGACAGCGTCCTTGAAGTGTAACCTGTTGACGTATAGACACATAGTAGAAAACGATTATGCGGAAGCCCAGATTCCTTTACAGTCGGAGAATTTACCAGACTTGCTGTGGAGCCGGATGAAGGGAGAGGGCCAGCAATGAAGCCAAAGACTCCTCGCCATCTTTCTTCACAAAGAACTGAGACGCCGGCGTGAGGCCATACAGCCTCTCGACCTTCCCGCCTTCCGGGGTTTTCATGGAGCACGTCAAGAGGGAGTGGCTGGCGAGGAGCCGGAGCATCCTGTCGAGCTTCGGGGGCACTTCCTGCTGGTTCATGGCCCCAATCTCGGAGGCCATTTCGGAGGGTGAGAGCTGTGCACCGGGGCCGGCCCGGGCTATGATGTCAAACAGCCCCAGCTGGGTGGCCGCATTCAGGACCATCGGGAAGACGTGGGCGCTCGAGAAGAGCATGGCTCGAAGGCAGGCTTCATCTTCCTCGCTCGGAGGACTCGGTGCGACCACTGGGCTCTGTACTGCTGGAAACATCCAAATATTTTCAGAGTGCCTGCTTGGTTCCAAATTCCACGCACGACCTTTATTATAGCCAAAAAGGCAGCGAAGTGTCTCATATTTCAATCTGCCGGTCAATTTTGGTTATGTAGGATGTGCTTTTACCAATTTTATCGTATGATTTGATTTTCTAGAAAAAAAATACATTTCACACATCCAATAAATATGATAGTCTAGATATTATGAGATATTTAATGTTTTGATGCTTATATTTCCTTATTAATTTCCACTACAAATAACGAGTTAGTTACTATGGTTTTTTTACCCTTTCACCTTTTACAAAATTTGAAAAATATGTTCTTATTTTGATGTGTATATGTCGAAGATCTCGCCACTCAAATATGTTGTCATCCCTCTTATTATTGCTGACCATATGTTGGACTTCGTGTCGGAATTCTACCGAGACAAAGGATAACTGATCCCCGATCATAAACCTGATCGGTTTATATTCAAACTTGATCGATCCACTAAGATATAACAATTTTAGATTTTCCTAAATCTATTGTCTTCATTTACAAGACTCGAATATAATAATATCTTACTTAAGGTGAAGAACGAAAATTGCCGAACAATACCAACATGAGTCGTCTTCTCCTTCTCCATCCATTCTCCACTGAAGAAATGAAACAGTTTTTAAGTTGGAAACGACGTTGCAAGATAAAGACTAAAAGATGGCTGGCCGTATTTGACCAAGAGCACTGGCCAAAACCCAAAGGAGATATTTCATCATTTTCCTAGGCACGTTTTCTCTACACTGAAGATATGTGGTCAATCTTTTAATTTCGCGGATAACGTGTTGGAGAATGGGTAGAAGTTTTCCCAACCGTTCGTCACGCTGGAAACTTCTCTATGTTGCTGCCACAGGTTCGATGTCGGAGGGGCCGGGGCGGACCGGGGGAGTTTTCCCCGGATGTCTGATCGGGCCACCTCAGAGGACTGGAGTTGAAGACGGGTCGACGGAGAGACACACCAGATGCACGAAAGTGCCACAGTAACCAAAACAGACAACGGTACGTCTCAACTGCTGCTCCAAGGAAATCCCAAGAACAAACGAAGGCATGGACTTCTTACTCGGGGAGGCCAAGAATTCCAGGTTAAGGGAGCGGACGGTTCAAGTAATTTCTTGTCCACATAAAACGATGCCGAAGAGAGGTTTACTTGTACAGAATTCTGGAGAACTGTGAGCGGGATTGCTAATAATGGATTGGTGACACAGACACACTGGACCTTTCACCACAGACAAGTTATTCTGGTCATGACTAATCAAAAGACACGTTTTCCAGCGGCGCGTGTTTGTCTCCCACGTTGCTTTCTTCTTCCCTAGTCAAGAAAAGACTAAGAAAGAAAAAAGAAAGATGGATTCTCACGACCATCCAAATCAAATTAATTGGTCATTACGTCACGGCATATTATTATGACAATTTGACCTAGTTGATCATTTCATTTGCAATCGTGCATATGTGTGAGGGGGATAATTACCTATGAAATGTCAGGAATCTTTTGAGACAGGTGAGAACTTTGGACAATGTTACAGTAATTAATGTTCACGCTTCACTCGGAAGATTCCCTTTAATGGCAATTCTTAAGAAGAGAAATTAATTAAGATTACTGGCATATGTAGAAGCTCATTCGTTCATCTGCTGCATTTCTCGTGGACCCGGCGCGGGGTTGGAGCTCTTCCAAGACGGTCCTGATAATTACAGAAGGAGGTTTGGAAATTTTGGGTACGTAGAGAAGTGCAATTTTTTCCCATCTCGGCTGCTAGTCGATGCCACAGCGTGAGAGGTGAAGGATCCTCGTGGACTCACTGCTGGGTGGGAAATCAATGATTGTCCTGATAATTGTTGGAGAAAATTTGAACTTTTGGTCTTAGTGAGTATTTCGTCAAAAAAGTTGAATCTCTGTGCATCATGAATCCTTAGAAATTATTTGCGTGACTTAATGGAGCTCCCAGAACCAGACACAGACCTGAGGTTTGAATGGCAGATGGAATGTATGTGATGATTGCCCGAGAAGTCACGAAGTTACTGCTGGAGGTTGAAACTTGGCGAGGTTCATTCTACTAGTGTGAGTTCGAGCTCGATCTGTTGGAGATCTAAAAATACTAAAATTTTCACGGGATTCTACATGTTGGCTGACATTCGTGGGAGATGCAATTTAGATTCATTGGGCTGTAGATGCGCATTTCATGAAGCAATAGAGGGTCCATTTTGCGTTGTGTTGCTGGCTGACAGTTAGATGGAGGAGCCAACTTTGACTGACAGAGAAGATAATGACTGTGAAAGAATTCCTATAGATCTCCCTTTCAAGTTTTGTAAATGAAAAAGTCGTCAAGATTCATTCATTTTTAGCTTACCCACTTGGTGGAATGTGGATTACTCAGAGTATATCGGGCATACAAATATAGTGGTGCATATAGGAAAAAGGGAATTTTCCCCTCATTGTATACCTAACCGGTTTATGTTCGAATCATGAAGCAATAGAGGGTCCATTTTGCGATGTGTTGCTGGCTGACAGTTATATGGAGGAGCCAACTTTGACTGACAGAGAAGATAATGACTATGAAAGAATCTCTATAGATCTCCCTTTCAAGTTTTGCAAATAAAAAAGTCCACCATGTCATGATTCATTCATTTTTAGCTTACCCACTTGGTGGAATGTGGATTACTCAGAGTATATCGGGCATACGAATATAGTGGTGCAAATAGGGAAAAGGGAAAACGTAGGACGCTTGTAAATGTTTGGCTTATGATATAAATGACAGCCACTCCACCATAAGTCCAAGTGCTAAGCATCCATTAACTTCAACCATGAGTTCCACCTCCAGTGGGGACAACCATGGCAGCAAAGATCATCAAGAACAGGATGACCCGTGTCTCACTGCCATGCTGATGTCCAGTTACCACATCTTCCCTGTTGTCCTGTACGCTGCAGTCGAGCTCGACCTGTTCGGCATCATCGCCCAGGAAGGCCGTGGGGGTTTCCTGTCTCCATCCGAGGTTTGTGTCTCTCTTGGCTCGAATCGTCAGTGGATGAGGTTGGAGGCATCCTCTTTAATTTCTCGAAAGTGCTGGAAAACGAATAACTCCATAACATGAAGAAAACATGTTTTGGAAATCCACATCCTTTTCATCTGAAAGAGGATATGCGTTTATGGTGAGGTGCCGATGTAAAGGCGAGAGCCGAGTTTCATCTTTGGTAATGACATCAGACGGTTTTCCAGAGGATGTCTCGAACTATATCACTACGTGTATTTCTGGTTTTCCAGATGATAGAAAACAGTCTCAATGTTTCTAAGGCTGTTTCAAAGAGGGGCCTGGACCCCATCGGATTACAGAGATAACTTCTTACCATAAAAAAAAAAAAATGAACATGGAAAGATTTTGGTAACATATTTGTGAAGTCAGAAACTCGAAAGACAATGAGCTGAAAAGGCTTTCTGAAGGAAACGGAAACGCTCGAAACTGTTTTCCAGTCCATCGAAATCCACTGTGCAGGTTGGAGAATGTGCTGCTAGGAAACTACAGGAGACTCACCATTCCTTTCAATGACGCAGGTTGCTTGTCACCTTCCTTCTGGGAGCTCCGAATCGGCCGAGATTCTTGACCGTGTCCTGAGGCTGTTGGCGAGCCATTCCCTTCTCATTTACTGCACAGAGACTGGTGGGAACGGCAAAGTGGTGAGGAAGTATGGGATCTCACCGGCAGGGATGTACTATGTCCGGGCTGAGGATGGTGGCTCCGCGGCCTCCCTGTCCCTCTTCGCCCACCATCGTGCCATCGTTGATGTCAGGTGAGTAAATCAAGTTGTCATATGACAAACCCGATATATATAGTCCTATCTGCCTTCCACACGGTTAGGAGTTCTTATTGACTGGGTGCCGATCTCAGTGTATATATGTCTGTAGGATTCAAATGCATGCGACCGAAGAGCTAGAAGTTCCAATTTTCTGCTACACCTGTGCTGATCGAATAAGATGTAACTGTACCACTAAATTACTCGACGGTTGGACAACAACCCGTGATCTCTCTAAAAATTTAGTTAGATGAGTATGGGCAAAACTGCCTGGACTCCGAATCCCACATATAGTGGCATAGATTTCTACTCTTATCAGGCAATTCATCTGGGTGCCTAAAGGGTCTGCAATTGCCTTTGAATTAAACTTATCTTCACAAATAAAACTTGATTACAAAACCGACTTTCTGTGACAGCCGAAAATAAAAAATTGTGGACCTTATTTCGCAGGCTGACAATGAAGGATGCTGCACTGGGAGGAGGAAACCTGTTCCAGAAGTTCCATGGGATGTCGATATTCCAGTACATGAAGAATGACTCGACCTTGAACAAGTACTTCAACGACGCCATGGCTGATCTGTCCTGCATCCAGACCAGGAAGATATTGGAAGTCTACAGTGGTTTCGACGGGATCTCGGTCTTAGTGGACGTGGGTGGAGGCAAAGGAGCTACCCTGCATGCCATCGTTTCCAAGTACCCCTCCATTAAAGGCATCAACTTCGACCTGCCCCAAGTCATTCAGCACGCCCCTCCTTACCCAGGTTTTACACTTTATCCACCGGTTGTGTGTCCGGAGGAGAAACGGCACAGTTGGAAAAACAGAACTGATGCATTTATGAATGCAGGAATCGAGCATGTGGGAGGGGATATGTTCGAGAGTGTACCAAAGGGCGATGCCATAATGATCAAGGTGAGATTTCTAGTCCATTCTCACGATCTTTGATCTTCATCTCGAAAGGCATAGGCTTAAAGCGCATTGAGAAAATGCGTATTAATTACTACTGCAGGGAACATGTCACAACTGGAGCGACGAGTCCTGCATCAGGTTCCTGAGGAATTGCTACAAGGCGATCCCGGAGAATGGCAAGGTGATTGTCATGGACTTCATCATGCCGGAGGAGCCGGAACCCACCGACGAGTCCAAGTACGTAGCCATGCTCGACAATGCCATGTTCATTCAGCAAGGGGGAAAGGAGAGGACAGAGAGGGAGTTCGAAGCTCTTTGCAGAGATTCGGGATTTTCCGGGTTTAGGGTTGCAGCCAGGGCTATGAAGGCTCTAGGAGTGATGGAGTTCACCAAATAATAAAGAGTTCACCATATGGGATAGGCTCATACTGAACTTTTCCCGTGTCTGGGTTTCTGCAACTTAAGCAGCACATGCATAATCGTATCCCAAGTAATGTAATGGGACAATCGGCGGTCTATCGATCGCCATATAGCTCAACTTCCTTGATTCCATGTTTCGAAGTCAATTAAAGCAACGGCGGTGTATGGAAGGCTCGGAAATTCCATGATCCATAAGGACATCTGACAGTCCAGGCGGCGCAGTTGAGTGGTTCCCCTTGTAAGCTCGAGATTAGGTTAGACATTTAAGGAGTCAACAGGGGGCCAGAGAAACTCTTTCTGATTATTGGATGGTCGTACGTAGCTTAGATTATACTATCACATGTCGCAAATGAAATTTTCCAAAAAGAAAAGAAAGAAAGAAAAGTCGTCCATTATAATTGGTTTTTTCAAGTTGCACAGGAAAAAAAAAGGTGCTTTTGTGGACTATCGATATCATCCAATTCACTAAGTCACAGGCTTACTGTTGATGCTTAATTCACTAATACGATGCACCGATTACCAATTACACATGTAAAGCACATATTTTTATCTAGGTCCAGAACGGTATATCATTTTGCAACTTCTACATAACAAAATTGAGAGGCATACGCATGAATTAGGGGACAACTGGGTGTCACATCTAACGACTAATACAGGTGCTGTCTGTTCTTTCCGTGGACCTTGCCTGGCTTTAGATTTTTTTTTTTAATCCTCCTGGCCTTCTCGGTAAACTCTTGGACGTAATTATGATTATGGGTGACCACGACCATGTACTCGAAAGCAAGACTTTCAATAGTGATTCCTCTGAGATGCCATTTTTTGACTAGGCTGTAGATGCATTTCATGGAGCAGTAAGGGTGATCAACTAGATGATGAGTTTGACTAATGGAGATGATAATGACAGCGAAAGACCCGATTCAGTTTTCATTTCTCCAAAGTAACATATTGCATTTGAGTCGTGTGATAATGAAGAATCCACAAAGCTTAGCTTCCGGATATAATGGTGCAGTGCAAATAGGATGGAAGAGAAACCGGCATGCTTAGAAAAATGTTTGGCTTATGATATATATATTTCAGCCACTTTCAACAAGTTCAATTGCACGAATATCCACTAATTAACATTTATAGTTAACCATGAGCTCCTCCTCCATTAGAAACAACCATGGCAGCAAAGACCTTCAAGAGCTGGATGATCCTTGTCTTGCTGCCATGTTGATGTCCACTTCTCTCGTCCTCCCTGTCGTCCTGAACACTGCAGGATACAGAGAATTGCATGATAAGAAAACATATTTGGAAAACCTCCAGCATGTTTTTGGCAAGGTTCCTATGTAAAGGCGAGAGTCTAGGTTCATATTCAGAAATGAAATTCGGTGGTTTTCTAGAGGATATATCGAACTATCGCTGCATGTGTTTCTGGTTTCCAGAGAAACCGTTTCCATGTTTCTATGCCGTCGTAGAAGAGAAAGATCTTGACCCAATATAATTTGGAGATGTTCCCTTTTCTCGAACCAAAAAAGTATGAACACAGAAAGATTCTGAGAACGTCTTTGTAGAGTAGGAAGCTTGAAAAAACATGATTAGAAAATGTTTTAGGAAGGAAAAGGAAACGGGCAGAAACCGTTTTCCGCTGCATAAAACTCACTGTGCAGGACGGAGAATGCACTGCTGGGAAAATTATAGACTCCCAAAGCTCATTTGAATGACGCAGGTAGCTTGTCACCTTCCTTCTCGGAGCCCCGAGTCGGCCGAGATTGTTGACCGGATCCCGAGGCTGTTGGCGAGCCATTCCCTGCTCCTCTACTGCACCAAGACGGATGGGGACGGCAAAGTGGTGAGGGAGTATGGGATCTCACCGGCAGGGAGATACTACGTCAGGGGTGTGGACGGCAGCTCTGTGGCCTCTCTGTCGTGCCATGATCGTTGCCATGTGAGTAAATTAAGTTTTGGTCCAATCCACTTCTTACCAAATCATATGCACGGCAATCTAAAATGCATGCCTATGGGATTCATAAGCACGTATTTGTAGGGATAGGAGTTATGATTTTCTGCTTCCACTTTGCTAATCGAATAAGATGTATCTCCCCCGGACAAATTGGCTTTCTTTTTGCTTTGATTGGTTGGTGGGCATAGTTTTTAAAACTAAACCAGACCGGACCAAAAATACCCAGGTTGGCACTTCATCCACGGGGATTGTACGTTCGGAGAAGAAACCAAACGGTTGGAACAACAGAACTGATGCGTATCTGAACGCAGGAATTGAGCATGTGGGAGGGGATAGGCTCGAGAGTGTACCAAAAGGCGATGCCATAATGATCAAGGTGAGATTTCTGGTCCACCCTCATTGACCTTCGGTCTTCTTCTTGAAAGGCAGGGATTTTAGGATGTCGAGAGAACATGCGTTACTACTGCAGGTAACATGTCACAATTGGAGCGACGAGTCATGCATCAAGCTACCGAGGAACTGCCACAAGGCAATTCCAGAGAATGGCAAAGTGATCATTGTGGACTTCATTATGCCAGAGGAACCGGAACCCACTGACGAGCCCAAGTACGTAGCCATGCTCGACAACACAATGCTCATTCAACCTGGAGGAAAGGCGAGGACGGAGAGGGAGCTCGAAGCTCTTTGCGGAGGTTCGGGATTTCCCAGGTTTAGGGTTGCAGCCAGGGCTATGAAGGCTCTCGGAGTGATGGAGTTCACCAAATAATAAAAGAGTTACTTCAGCTCATGAGCCGTCCATGGCCCCATCCCATAGGCTCTTACCGAACATTTCCCATGCCCGTATTTCTGCAAACTTTAGAGTTTCGTCGATAAACAGCCGAATAAATGAGAAACAGTGCCTTACGATTTCGCCTTACACCGCATTTCACAGGCAACGAAGAGAATGCGCAGTTTAAGCGGCACAGGCATAACGGAATCCCAAGTAACAGGACAATCGTTGGTCTACTGCCATATTTTTCAACCTGTCTAGTTTTTGTGTCTCAAAACCAAAGCCAAGCCGGTGTGGTGAAGGGTCTAAAATTCCATAATCAATGAGAAACCGAGTGGAATGAGAATTTACAAGCAGATCTTCGACAAAATTTCCCTGTAATATACGACTGTATAATAACTTCCAGTTCAATCAACAGCCAGAGAAATCTCAGTAGAATCTATAACTGGCTCATAATATCTTCAGTGGCACGATCAGAGCTCTAAACGTCTATTATAGAGGACTATCGAGGCAAAAGAAAGAACAGAATATATTGATCATTCTTGTGGGAAAATGTGATGGAAGCAAAACGCCTGCCTCATGCCTCCACGTGAAGCAAAGAATAGGAACAAATGGATCAACGAAGACTCCCTTCCTAGGTTGTATTCTATAAGAGGGACAGAGCTTCAATTTGAATGCAACTCACACAGGTATCATCTTCAAAATATTCTGTCCGGAAAGCAATTTTCTCTGCTGTTGACATTTCTTCACAATCGATGTGCAAAACCCTGTGTATCGATTCCTGCTGAGCATACAGCACTTGAGCACTATAGTTAATGGTGTCTGTATCTCTGCACAGAGTAAGCTGCTAAGAAGAATCAAGGAACCAGTTCCCGCTGTGCTTTTTGCTACATATGGTAACTACTCAGTCTCCTGCAGATGTAGATTCCGTCTTTCCTCTGATCTGTGGCGGAACAGCTTTGCTACACGTCTCCTCTCACAGTCCTGAACAAGATAAATTAGAAAGAGAAGCTCATCATGATATGCCATTATAAAAGAAAGCATTAAGGTCAATCAAAATATTGTCGACCTTGAACATATTGAGATGGAAGGGCTTATCAGGATTCATCCTCCTCAGCTTCTGGTAGGTGTAGGCAAAACTCAGCTGATCACGAGGGGTAAATCGGTCAACCTCATTGAACCAGAGGCAAGAAAACAAATTTGACATGGGGGTGTGCGCCCTAACAATGAAAGACCCTTCAGGAACATCTGCATAGAGGATGAAAACCATGAAAGCCATGAGCTCAAAGATAACCAAGAATCAGTTTCACAATGAGCTAGCACCTCCCTGAAAAACAGGTGATAAATCATGAGGGAAATATCGTACTGCTTGGAAGGAGTTTCAATGGATCCACGGGGTTGAATCTTTTAAGCCCATCTGCCCGGTAGAATTCAAATTGCTGATCAATGATCGTATGGTTGTACTTGTTCAGCTTCTTGTTTTGAGCAACCTCTTCCCAAACACAGTGCCTGTCATAGTGATTAGAGATAGCAAACTCGTGGCCCTTTCGCCACAAGAAGTACTCTAAGATTAACAGAGGATCAAGCTGGAGTCGTAATTTGCTGTCTAACCAAATGGAATACCTGGAAAGATATTTGTTGATATAAGTGTAAATGATCATGTGCAGAAAGATACTAGTTGGGAAAGAAACGAAACTTGCTTTATTCGTGTATTCCCCTGATAGGACACTAGGAACAAAAGCATGGGTGTTGTACAGTACAGGAGAGAACCTTCAGCTTACCTGGCAGATGGGAAAAGTCGATGTGATAAAAATTTTGGGATTTTCCCAACCCTCCGCATATCTGCAAAGGGGAGATTCTTCACAACCACAATCTTCCAAAGACCAATAAAACCCATCGTGTCTAGCATATGGCCTTCAGAATTAAGTGTTTGCAAGGTAACTTCATCAACAAACATGACAAAGCATACATTTTTCCTTGATATACGAGTTATCTGAAATGAAAAAAGATTGAAGTAAGAAAATCAGCAGAATTAACAAAAGCAAATGATCATCATTCCATTGACACAATTTTATTTAAATAACTATATCTGTTCTCCAATTGAAATGGCTGATAAAAATCTGTGACTCCTTGATAGTCAGGCTACAGAAACGAAGATAAATCATCATTTATGCATAAATCCTTTCTAGAGGAAATACAGCTTAGTCTCATTGCACAAAGACAATTTCATGTAAAATGAATTCAAGTCACCATGACGTTCTTAACAATTAGGTTAAAAAGGAACACAAAATATCCCTTAAAGAAACTTCCGCAGTTTGACAAGACGATTGGAATTTCTAGGGTAATGATTCCACCTCACATTTCAATCCATCATGTCTAGGATTTCTCAAAATAGAAGAAAGTAATCCTTTTGATAATGAGGAGCATACCATTTTGTTAGCAGGTGTCCTCAACCGATCTGAATTACCAAATATGCAAGAGACAACAGCAATGTGGCATCTACTGATATAATTTGCATCATCTTCAGCCAAGTCAAACCCCGTGCTAGGTGATCCTTCAGGACCTTTTACAAAGCCACAATTTATTTTTTGATCTTGTGCCAAAAATGAAGCTTCTCTCTCCTCCAGATTTTGATGCCCCGCAAATCTTGGCTCCCAGTCCGGTTGTCCGTGAGGCTTTTCCTCTCTTTCAACATACTGAAGAGCAAATCTTGCAAATTTTCGAGTCAATAATGGCTCAATAAGCTGTGCTGTGGAGTTCAGGACCTTCATTTCACAAGAATCTGAAATTTGACAGAGAAGATCAGTCCCCCAAAGCTAAATCAGACAATAATTATGTGACAATGCCAAGAGACAACTACCCAGTATACAAAGACGAAAAGAAGTATCACTACAACTGAAAAAACCCCAAGATCTTCTCTGAAATATTCAACAAGGCATAAACAGTACAGACTACTAAAATTTTACAAATGCCCATAGAAATGAAAGTGCAGGCAGCAGTGACTACCAGAGCACCTTGTCAAAAATTTACTTTCAAGTAATATATTCTGCTTAAGGAAAAACCAATTAAAAGATTTCCTGAATAACAAATGACAAATCAATGTTTGTCAACTAACTAATTATTAAAACATAATAAAAAGAAATAGAGGAAAAAATAGAGGCTTACGCCGCTTTGATTTTCTATGTGGCTTTTTTGTTGCTTGGACACCAGTTGTGCGTCCAGAGCTTTTCTTAGGATCATCAGATCTCTGAGAGCTCAGAAGTTCCTCCTCATCTAAAATTTTAGGTACTTTTTTCACCGCTTCCACTTCCTTTCGGCCCTTTCTGCCTACCTCAGGAATCTCAAATGATTTTCCAGTATTTTCACTTAAGGAAGTATTCTCTTCTTCACTGGGTTTAGCAAAATCAGAAGTTCCTTCATAATCATGTGAATTGTTGTCATGATCTTCACCACGTGCATCACTAGAATCAGTACCATCATATTCATCACCAGCATCAATGGCTTCATTCTGTCCTTCAATGTCATCATCATCCAATTCCTGATTCCCTCCATCATTTTCTTCTCTTAAAGCATCAGAACTTTTCAAGGATGCCTCATACTCAGCTTCATAAGCTTTCAGTTCATCTCGGCCAGCTTCGTTGTATAATCCAACTCCTCTCCGATCTAAATGCCCCAGAGAATTGTCAGCAGACTTCTTGCTCCCACCCTTTGTTTTCATTGAAGCTTGCCTCTTACCAGTAGATCCATCACTAGCATCTATCCGAGTGTTATCGACCACATCTTCATTGTAGTCATCATCCCTCCTCCTATCATCCTTATCCCAATATCTGGAATCACGACCATGTACCCCTGAACCTTTCCCAAACCCAAGGACTTTAATGGTCTCAGTCCTTGTTACATTGGTGAGAAAATCATTTTTCAAGTCATCATCTTGACCTCGGTTACTATTTATATCTGACAAGAACAGGAATAGCATCAATCAGATTTCCCAACTTAACTCATTTAATAGTCTAACTTTCAAGTTAAGTTACTCTTAAGCAGATAGGCCTGGAAAACATGAATGAACTTCAAACTGCATAAGTATGAACATCAAGCAATATCTTTCTACATGAAGCACCAAAAGAATGAAATTCCTAGAAGGCCTAGCTAAATTGTAGAAGTACCGCAGACCATCCAAATCTGTCAGCTAAACCTAGAGCATTTTGTGGACCTATAAGCTGCACCGCTCCGCAGACATGTAGCAGAGTGTTGTGTTCAACTATTCCGACGTTTTCAGCAATTGACGACTTTTGAGCTCTCTCTCCTATCAGTGTTTCTAACTCTTCGAGAAACAAGAAATTGGCTCGCACATTACGATCTGCAAAATCTCCAGATACAAGAATACACCTCACCTTTGCCGTCTCTGGAGAGGTAGTAGTAAGCCAACACAGTGACTACGAGGCCAAGAGCGAGAAGGATGGTGACTGAACCGATCGAGAGGCGCCGGCTTTTCTCGGATCGGGTCAAACGGCGGTGGCGAGCCGGCTTGAGCGGCTGGGAGCCGGTGCGGATTGCGAGTGAGACGTGATCCGGCCCACCGCCGTTGGAACAATGGTGGTGGTGCAGATCGTGGTCCCGGGCGCCGGACTGCCTGTACTGAGCCATCCGACACGGCTCATCCCGCCATGGCGGACTCCCCCGAATCAACAGAGCAACAGCTGCAGACTTGTCACACTGACATACATAGATACTCGGCGCTGCCTGTGACGGGTTCTCGTTGCGGACAAGGAGGAGATGGCGAGGATCTATGGCGGATCCTATTTATGCGTCTTAGGCAAACGAGTGTCTGCAAGGCGTAGCGTAGACAGGGAGAGAGAGAAGCTCCGAGTGCGACCACTCCGTCCGATTGATTGATCTATCACCTCTCTCATATATCCAAAAAACAAAAAAAAAAAAGAAAACAGGGAAGATCGATCACTTCTCTCTCTCTCGCTCTTGCTCTCGCTCGATCGGAAGCAGAGGAGAGAGATGAACTCTGTGTGTGAAGATGAAGTTACGGAAGTGCCCTCACGCATTCAACCGTATTCCACTTCGGAGCGGAGTGGACGGGGAAGGGCAGACCTGGGATCGGAAATTGTAATATAATATAACAGGACAGCTGGCTTTATTTTTTAAATATAAGATAAATATCCATTTTTAATTTATTTTAGATTGGATTTAACGTCACCACTAGTGACAGTTGACAACCACTTGGGAAATACTTCTATAAATGAAAATCAATTTGATATTTAGTAATTAAATAAGGAATAACTAGTTGGTGTGAGATATCATAGATTTTGCAGCCATTGGTTGTTTTTTTTTTTGGACAACCATATCTCAAGAAGCTATTTACGTTTGATTATTTTGGTATGCAGTTCGAGAAGTTCGGCGACGGCAATTTTTGTTCAATTATTCCATTAAAAGGATAAAATCTCCAGAAAATTTTGTCGAATGAGAAGGACCAAATTGTCGGAATCTATCTATTATAGTAAAAAAAAAAAAGAGAGAGTAATTATAAGGCTAACCAAATAAGTCATCTTACCCCTTTTTTTTCTAACCGTAATTTGAAACTAATTTACGGTCACGTTAGAATTTTTAAAAAAACTTTTGTCGACTCTCCTAAGTATAATTCAATCACCGAATCATCCATTTGGAGCAAATAAAGCATTTTACGGACATTCGCATACTATGGCGAGTCAACAGTTACATGACAGTACAGTGGACAAGTCCACAAGGCAAGAACCTTATTGTGAACAAACGCGTAGCGGATGGTGATACATATAACGGCGAGATGACGTCGGATATTGATTAACGGAATCGGGTTCTGCGGCCGAGGGAATCTAAGGGCACTTGCGCCTGTTGCCGTGGGTGCGGAGGGAGGCGTAGCAGGGGCAGGCGCCGAGGTTGCCGTAGGTTCCCGGGGGCACACAGCGACACCTCAAGCAGCACGACTTGCAAGCCCTGTGGCACACCTTCTTCCTCGACGACCTCATGCATCTCCTAGAGCATGCGAATCCGCAGTCTGCAGGAGCCAAAAAAGATCATGCATCAGACGATTCAAAAAAAAAAAAAAAAAGATCTGCAGACCAGTCTGGGGACTGCGGACGGAGTATAGCTGCAAAGGGCTCGGATGCAATGGCGATTGTCTACTGATTAGGATCGGTTGCTGAAGGAAGTTAGATTAGATGGAACTTACTGATCTTTCGAGGGTAAGGTCTCCTGTCAATGGCGAGCTCTTCACTCTCTCCTTCCATCTGAAATAAAAGGGAGAGGTAATGTATTGATCAAAAGTGATATTAGAGAAGGACACGCGATATGGGTCCCGGTAGTGAATATCATCTTCTTATTGCACAATAAAATTGAAGATTTGATCAACTGGGAGTGCTGAGAGCTTACGGCGGTGAGAGAGCTGGGAGCATTGATATGTGAGGTAGCTTCTGCAAAAGCCTAAACCATGAAAATCACACCACAGCAGAGAATGAATGAAGCAGGAGGGCAAGGAGACAGTTCAAAGGAATGAGGAGAAACATCTTAAATTTTTGGGACAAGTGACTGGGCCCAAATCAACATCTGGAAGGGGCCCAAGACACCGGTTGTTGGGCCGATATTGGGCCTGAGGGAGGCCCAGAGTCTTAGCTCCCTCCCCTCCCTGAGCCCCTCCTCGGCAAAGGTAGCCGACTGTGGCAAATAATATGGTCTAGGCTAGAGAGTGTCACAATTTTCCCTGTACACACATCTGATATTTGAAAATTTTAGTATGCACCAGCTTACATATGTTCAAGTGAGATTATCCCACCAACGTGCAGGGGCAATACTGTTGTCCGTATAGTATGTCAATTCCGGTCAAATCCCAGAAAGATGTATACTTACCTGAAGCAAGATAACTGCGAAGATGAGGAGGAGGAGCAGCTTCTTCTGCATCTCTGCCATAACCGAGACCGAGAGACAGCCACAGGAAACCGTGCGAAGGGATTAAGGAGCTGAAGTTCTTCTTGACTTGCTTATGACACCGGAGACGATACTGCAGAGAGCTGCTGCAGCTGCTGCTGCTCTTTATGGAGGACTCAGAAGTCGGACCAGCGCCATTACGTGGACAAGCTCGTACCCACTTTTGGAAAAGAATCACGTGCATGGAGAACGCAAAGAACGCAAAGTTTTGCAACAATGTAATCAAGTAATAATATTGTGTTTACTTATTAATGGACATGTCTATAGCTATGAGCCGAGAGTGTGGCTTGATAGGGAGGTATCGGATTCGAATACTGTTATCGGGATTGATTTACATCTTAGAGCATCGCGCCACATAATTTGAAGATATGAAAGATATTCGGATTGGGAACTTTTCTTGCTAGTGCGCAATGGACAGCTGTTCATTGTGTTTTGGCTGTTCCTTTAATTTGGTAGCTTTCTTTGTATGGATGTGAACCATATCACAGACATACAATTTGCATACGTGCATGACAGAGAGAGGGGTATGGTCCCCCGTGACCCTTCGTTTTCTTGTATGTATCTCCGTCTCCACGCCATTTTTGGAGCTCTGCACATCGAAGAGCTTGCAGATGACAACTGTGGTGATCGATTCAACTTGCATACAATTGCACACACACAGTCTTTATGTCTAAATATACAGAGAGTCAACATCTCTCACGGCTCATACATTAAAGCTATAGCCTAAGCTCTAAAGCCCCCCATTATTTTTCTCGATTACATAAAGAAAACCCATAAATGTAGAAGAGGAGTCTCATCATTGACCATGATCAACCCAAAACTTCTTGATCCCTGTTGAGAGCAATGCCAACTACACCGAACCCCTTTCTAAAATCTTCTGGACTTTGGCTTGACATCTTTTAAGACGAGCAAGTTGCTCACTTTCAGTGGTTACAGGTCAATTTGGATGGCATAGCGTAGCCTCCACTACTGTATACAGCTGGCTCCGGGTGCTAGCATTTTCTAGCGCTTCCACTTGCCAGACTAGCTAGGCATATCGTATCCATTCATTCACATGGCTCTTGCAAGTTCGACGATAACCAAAAGCGGTGATTCATGATTGAGGAGACTCTGTGGAGGTGGCAAGTGAACTGAGTCATCGAATTCGTCGTCAGTTGACTCAGTTCCCGAAAAAACTTAACAGATTCACCCCCAAGAAACTAGCGTTCCACTTGCATTATTGCACGAGAAACGTGATTAGCAGAGAAAGACCCTGGGAAAATGTTCAGCCTAGAGAAGCGGTGAGTCAGCTCCTTCATCTTGAACCAGCCCCTAGCCTAGTTTGAGTTCTATGTCGACTGAGCAGTGGACTCATGCTTGGATCGGTCGTGCTATGAGTAATTCCAGGCACCGGAGGATCATTTGGGTTCGGATCCAATCAGCAACAAGCAAATTGACAGTCACGCCCCCGAAGCAATGCCCTGAAACATATCTACCATATTTAATTCTCACCATATACATTATTATCTCCAGCCTGCTATTGATTCTCTACTCCTCAGTTCCCTCTTTCTTCTATCCATTTCTTCATAACGAGCATTTTTTTTAACTGGAAAAAAAATGTAATGAACGGCATTTGATGATCAGCCCAAGATACGGAATGACCCAACCGAGGATATGCAGCTGCAAATGCTAAGATTTGGGCCCAGATGCATGGGATCCATGTTTGACCATCCACTATTGTCGGAAATTAGCACGGCTTTCCCAGGTTCTCTCTTTTTTTTCCCCCTCACGGGAGATCCAAATTTTTAATTTAGATTCAAGCATAACCAACTAAAAGATAAAGGGTTCTCAAACAGAAATGGGATCAAATTTTGAGACTTTATGTTAGGGAAAGAGATATTGAAGCACACCAATCGATTCATGTTGTCGATTGTTTTAGTAAGCAGAGTGTTTAACAGTTGATGGAATCTATTGGAGCGTCGACTCAGCTCCCTCCACCAGCACATGAACCGAAGGCCCAACTGAAACCTGAAGCAGAGGTGCAGGATATCGAAGCAGGAGCCACAGATGGGCTCAGTAGTGGCAGGCCACAGAGCTTTGAAATGCATGTCGAGCGACAAGCCATGAAGAAGAACATCAAGACAGCGATTACAGGTCGACTTAGCATGGCAACAGTTGCAGGTGTGAATGCATATCAGATGATGAGACAAAAATAATTCTGTTCTTCTATGAAACTAAAGTGAACAAGATAAATGTGCTGAAACAATGAAGAAATGAGGGACTAGGGGAGGGGAGGCATATCATTGATCCCACCATGAGACATGCGGGGAGAATAATGAGGGAAAAAGAGAGCAAGAAGACTTCTTGTGTTATGTAAAGGGGCATGTCACTATCAATCAAATTCATTTGTTACTAATCAGTTTTTTAATCGCGATTCTATACATTTAATTACCACCAAACCCTCCATTAGAGTTGTTAAAACAGGTAGTTCGGCCCGACTCAAAACGGGCCTAGAATTATTTGACCTAATTATGACTCGGCCAATTTACTTAATGGGTCATCCTGATTACGAGTCACGATCCATGCATATATGAACTAGTTCGAAACCATTTATAAGCGATCCGGTTTATAATTCGAGCCATTTTGACCTGTAAATCATTTATCTCTTTTTTTTTCAAATTATTTTAAATGAATATTTTTTATTTTTTAAATTAATCCAACAAAATCCGACCTTAATTTCTAGGATTTTGACAGTCTAGCCTGGTTTGCAACGGTTCCAAGCCGGTTCAACAAGAAAATAATCCATGCTGATTCCAATTCAACTGGTTTATTTCTTATACTCGAACCATAACTGTCACTTAACCCAATAAGAGACATTACGGGTCGGTTTGGGGACGGTCAAGGCTGGTTATAGGCTTTGACATGCCAATTTTGGGCCAAACTAGTCCATTTGACATCTCTACCCTCCATATTATAATTAATATGTCAATCGGGCAGCAGAGTGTAAAATAGCATCCCCTCGACACTTAGTTAACAATCACTTTGTTAACAGCATATAATCAAATCAGTTCAGCGAGATATTCATCTGCACAATGTGAATGATTGTGTTCATTGATCAGACGGCAGAAGAAAGGGCCTACCTTGAAAGAATAGATAAATAAATTGCGCTTTTCGGGCTTCAAGATGGTCGTCTTCAGCACTGTTCTCGGGCGTGATGGTTCTCCAATTAAATCAATTTCGAGGGAGGGACAGAGCGCTAACGTACCCATCCAGGAACCATCAATTCATTTCCATTCTCGACATGAATGTGCGCCTACATATACATATATATATATATATGCTTGCATGATGGAGTTGATATCGAAGTTGGTATACAAAGCTAATGAGAAGAGGAGATGAGTCGGCTGACCCCATATGATTGTGATGATTTTTAATCAATTTATTCTCGTGCTGGCATATATAAATCGGTCGAAGCTAACCTCTAGGAAGTTCATATATATAGGCTATGATTAGTCGATATCAAACTATCACAAGCAAGTGCCCGAGGAGCTTGTAGATCTCTGAAGAGCACGATTCCACTATCAAGCTTGCAGCTCAAATGGATATAAACCTGACAGGGAAATCATCATCAACCGCTTAGTTAGACCACCCGACCCGACACTACTCTCCTCCTATTGGTGTTTGTCTCCGGCCACCCTTGGCCGAACGACCGCACCTCGACCGGTGATTGACTGACTAGCAAATTCCTGCTCAATCGACCTGACATGCCCACCTCCAGCATAACCTCTATAGATACTCTAAATTACAGAGGAAAAAGTAAATCCTTTATTCTCAACAATTCACTCATAATTCTCCCTTCAATTTACTAACTTAACCATTATATGGTCGTTCCGAACCAACATGTCCGACTTAGGCTTACTTTGCATGTCCATTCGTTGTATTTGGACTTGCTTAGTACATCTCTTAGCTAGGTAAGATCACTCACAAGGCAGAAACCATATCAAAACCGAACAAATTACGCAAACATCGAATAAAATAGTACGAAAAATCCAGCTAATTTGCATCGAAACAGACACAGCTCATAGCATACATTAATGATCGATATTTCATTAGGAAAATACGAATGATTAGGTTATTTGACATGGAAAGATGGGATGTCTGAAGTGGAGCATACTTTTGTCGGCTGGTTTATGTTTAAAAGATAGAAAGGGCGGCGCCACCAGACTATATAATGTCGAACGTTTGTCTTGCAGCCAAGTTTAGTGAAGGCTCTCGCTAGATAAACATCGAACTTAAATCTGTCTTACACGAAATTCCGAATCAACGTTGAGTTTAACAGTGAACTTAGGGCACAGATCTAATTTGGTGTCCCGCTGTCCAAACAGAAGCCCCCCCCCCACCGCTTTTTCCCCTACTTTGAATCCCCAGTCGAACCGCTTCGTGCTCAATTATGATTGCTATCTGCAGTGATGCCCAATCCTGCCTCTGCATATATGGAAGAGTTTGTTGGCTCTCTTGTTCGTCTCGTCATCGATTAGCCCTCTCGAATACATGCATTCATATATACATATATAAACATCCTGCAGAGAAAAAGCTCTATTCTGATCTGTGTCTGTCTAGGGTTCTTCCCTGTCTTCCTCGTTTCTTCGGTTAACGAAGGTTCAGCAAAGTCTGAAGACAGGTAGCTGTCCAAGCACGACCATATGATGCGGCTCATGTTGCCCTCTCTCTCTATATATTTTAAATATATTTACGTGTTGCATATATATGTATGATTTTGTTCATCCATCATGCAAAGTTAGGTCTACTATGTATGTATTAAAATATACTATTTCATATCGATTAATTAAAAAAAAAAAGTTGTGATCTTATAAAAAAGTTTGATATTATCCCCTATCAACTTAAGTTTTTAAATGAAAATAAATCTGATCTCTTATGAATTCACAACAAATTTAACATAATATCAAAAATAGTATACTCGCACCTAATTGCCCGACCCGAGTCCAAAAGTCTAGTTTGTGGTTAATTGATATTAAACCCGAGTATATAAAAGAATTACCCGGCTCATGGCCAATTATCCCCTCGTTTGAGACCGAAAGAAGAATACTCGGCTCATAAACAATTGTTGAGAGCGAGTGTTTAATAGTACGTGACAAAGTGAACCACATTACCATGTAAGGACGAGTGTTGAAATATACGATCCCTATCAGCTTAAATAAAGGAAAAAATTGTGAGTTTATAAGAAGATTTGATAACATTATTTATCGGTTTAAATTTTTAAGTAAAAATAGATCCGATCCCTTATGAACTAGTTAGCTTACAACCAATTTAACAGTATGGTAAAAGAGAGAGAGACGGATGGATCAAGTGACGAGTGGAGGCTATGATAAGATATATTCGGTTAAATTGATATTTCTGATCGGGTGTTACTCATTTACGACGGGTTGGTAATCCCGTGGCGGGGCGGGGGCGGTGGGGGTGGTGGCGCCCCTAATTCTTCTCTGATTAGGTTACTTGGGCCAAATTCATTGAACACAATTGTATATGTATGGCCATCTATGCCTTTGAGAGCTCGGCCTATTCCTTATTTCCTAGTAGATCCCACGAGTGCCCATTGGAGTCGGTTTGAAAGCATTGAAGTCGGAGCACGTTAAGTTTCATTCGATCAATCGAAACCCCTAAAAAAAAAAAAACCAGGGACACCGGCGCCCAAAGGCACGTCGATGAATTTCTTGATTGATATTTATACGTTCTCCTCTCTCATTTTTCCCTTCCTCATGCATAGACAACGATTTTGATAATTTTTTTTACCATGTTATATGGTGCAAGGTGGTCCACATAAGTCATTGATAAATTCCATGGCGTGTGTGAGAGATTGCAGCGGTGTTAATCCTGCAACATCTTCCATGTCTAACAACACAACTGACAACCTCTGCTCCCGTGATCTCGCTATGCACTGGCTAGTTGGTGTAGAGAATGGGATTTCCCAAAACTGCTCTAAGTTCTCTGAAGATCATCGGCAGATGGAGCTTCCTCGACTGGCAAATGAAGACTGCGAAGAACAAAGGTTCAGTAGTGGAACTTCTAGTCATCATCAGTACAGCAACTTGAAAAATCCCGATGACAACATAGCAGCTTCCACTTCCGATTTTGCTAGCCGTGATGATTTTACCCTGGATTTGGAAGACAAGAACCACATAGGCTATTTCCTAGGATTCTTTCGCGACTCCTAGTATCTGGTGGTGCAGACCGCTTTCCTCAATTTTGTCTCTGGGCTCTGACTGTAACCACTGTTCCAAACTGTCCATAGACTATACATATGTTCATGGAAGATCTTATCAACTTGGATTAAGGAGCTGAACTTTTATAACAGGCTGCTGTGTTAAACCATGCCGATTGATCGTGTCAGTGTGCGAGGCATTTTGTATCGAACGGTCCCATTTGTCAAATATTTTCAGTCAATTTCTTCGACTCATGCCAGCTTAAAAGCTCACATGATTCAGTTCATTGAAGAACAAAGAAAAATAGTAAGTCCTTTTTCGAGATTTTCGAGACTCAACTGTAAACTTCTTTTAACTATGCATTACACAATTAGCTAGTAATCTTGTAAAAGCAGTCTAAATTTACTGCAAGTGTTATTCAGTATTTATATGAATTAATGCCTACAAGTTGCCGATAATTTCGAATGTTGCACCATTGTTGAGAGGCTGGACTGTACTTACATGACCTCCTGGTGGAACTTGACACCTGCAATGGCAGCGCCAAGGATTCTGATTGATCATGGATATCAATAGGCTGATGTGAGGGGACAAGAACAGGAAAGGTGCGGGCTTGTCCATTGCCCGCTGTTGGAGCTCGTGGCCTTTATCTGCACATTAAGGGCTCTTCTCCGCGAGTAAGTATGGGATCTACTTTAATTTGCCTCTATCGGGTCTTTTGACGGCTTCTCATGTTTCCATGGAGTTTTCTGTTGATTCCTTTACGATTTTTCTTTTTTCTTTTTTTTTTTTTATAAAAGCACCTGGAAACAACTAGATCATGCTCAAACTGGATCAGCTCACTACCGAGGAAAATCTCTCCCCCACATAAAAGGAGCTGATGCGGCAGCTCAGTATCATGAGCTTCGCTCAAGGCTCGAGATCGCATACTGCTCCTACAAGAACATACTGTGATAACTGACCAAAGATGCTTCTTCCAAAATAAAAAATTGACCAAAGCCACAAGAGAGGAGTTGAATGAGCGTCAGTTAATGGTACAGTGTACTTCATCCAGTGCAACAATTCATTTCAGCTAAGATCAAAGTGCCAAGGAACTCCGTGTGAAGAAGCCATGGATTGATAAATTAGTTAGTGGTTGTGGCATTCTTCCCCGTATCCCAGACAGCTATGGCACTTTTCCCAGCTACACAACAGATGAGATCTTGTTTCCCCTTTATTCGCTTAACGTCACTCAACTTGCAGCCGATGGGTCCTTGACTCCAAAGGCATCGGCTAAATTGAAGTTCAGATTGCTTCTCATAGTTCGATTCCTCCCCATGCCCCCATCTCCTTTCCTCATCATTGCCGCAAACTCACCGTAGTCTATTCTCCCATCCTGCAGGCAGGAAGAGAAATGTTGAAAGGCATCCAAGTCAGGATGTTTAAAAGAACAAGTCTACGTCAAGATTGGATGGGCTAAAACCAAACCAAATCATAGAGAATAAAAATAAAGTGAACAAGAATAAGTGGGTCACTGATACTCGAGTGTGCTTTCTGTGCTAAATCAGGTTCAGGACAGGCCCATGGATAACTCGGAGGATAGTCATTCTAAGTTTTGATATTGAGAAACATAGAAACCATTCTGAGATTTGAGATTGAAAACTGACAAAAATTTCAGGCAAATGGCCCTCATATCAAACCAAACGTCCCACAAGGAGCAGATCTTTTATGTTGTTGAGTAGAAAATCTACAGCAAGGAAAACTAGTGGCATTTAACAATTCTTATAACATATTGGAGATTCAACAGCAAGTATATTCCACCAATGACTCTACAACAACTTAAAATGGTCGCAACAATATGCCTTGAAACTCTGAATGGCAGAGACTGTGGGTAGCAAAATGAAATTCGTAGCAATTTTGAATAAAATCCCCTTTTCAATGGTAAGAACACAAACTTCTACTGCCATCAAAACTGTCTGATATAGGTTTCTTCGATATTTCACGCTAACAGTAATCCATATCATGTGAACTTCGTTTTTGGCTTATGATGCAAATCACATGTAAGATCCTACCATCCAAATGCCATAGAAGAACAGTTAGAGCTAAAGTAATTTCACGAATTCTCAGATTAATATGTAAATCTACATTTCAGAATATACTCACATTGTCTTGATCAATCTCTCTAATAACCTCATCAAGTTGAACATCACCAAGGCCAAATTCTTTACAAGCTTGCTGAAGCTCATCAATGGTTATGTAACCACTACCATCTTTGTCAAAAAAGGAGAAGGCAGCAACCAAGTTTTCCTCTCTCTCCATCTTATTTAGGTGCAACGTAGCAGCAAGAAATTCCCCATAGTCAATAGTTCCACTATTGTCGATGTCTGCCTGCACTTATTGATAAAAGAACTCGTCATCTGACAATATTAGATCTCTCTCTCTCTTTTCAAATAAAATTTAAGTTACTTTTTCAACAGTTAACTCACAGCATCCATAAGGTCCTTAATCTCTGACTCCATGAGATTAGAACCCACTCGTCTTAACCCTTCTTTTAGCTCCTCAAATGTAATGCTTCCACTGTTATCTGTATCTATCATTTTGAAAAGCTCCTTCAACCCTCCAATTTCTTCCTCAGAAAGTGTCTCTGCTATCACCTGCAAAAGATATGCAGATTAGCAACAGAAACTACAGACATATACTGAAGGAGGGCTGTCAAGTCCAATCACTTTTCAATAATAAAACACATAAATAATAACAGGTAAACCCATCTTATTTTAATATTCCTGGATTATATACATATCCATCTTGCGCATGCAGCCATTTTATTTAGTAAAAGCATGCTACTTTCCCTTGATTATTTTCTTTTATCACATTTTGGGTGAAGAGATAATCATTAAATGGATAAGTTGCACCAGAATAATTCAACAAATACAACTATAGATGACCAACATTTCTGTAAAAATATATTTAAAAAAATTCAATCTTACTCGCAAAGCCATCTTCTTAAGTTTGTTCATGGCTGAGAACTGCTTCAGACGTGACAAGACTGCAGAATCAAGAGGTCTGTCAGGAGCAACTCTGTCGTCAACAATCCATGGATGACCTGATATATTAAGGATAAACAGGGGATTAACTTTTGAGGTTTGGGCTCCATATCAAACCAAAAGGTAGAAACAAAGAGAATTCCAATAAAGAAGAAGAGAAGAACAGCAACCATATGACCATTACTCAATAAAAGAATCAACTTACATGATACTTCATGGGCAGATAATCTCTTTTTTGGATCCCTCTCGAGCATTTTCCTGATCAAATCTTTTGCACTGTCAGAAATGCTAGGCCATGGATCAGATACAAAATCCAATTTGCCTCGTAAAATCTGTTTGAAGATCCCTGATTCAGTCTCTGCATATTTTTGTTTGCCAAATTGAAATGCAGAGGAACAACATCAGTAAGGAATAAACATTTTGATAATAGAAGCAAAGTATCTGCAAATATAAAGTCGCAAGATTGTTATTAGAAGCAAACATTTACCTGCCCAAAATGGGGGAACTCCACTTAATAGAATGTACAGTATAACACCAGCACTCCAGACATCTACTTCAGGCCCATAATGCTTGAGCAGCACCTCAGGGGCCACATAATAGGGGCTTCCAACAACATCAGAGAAAGCCTCTCCTGCAAGAAAATAATAGAACAGAGCACTCAGTTGTTTGTTCGGGTGGAAAAAAAGGTAAACATCTTGTCAGCAACACCATGGTCAAGAGAATCAATTGCACAACCAGAAAAAGCGGAAGGGTGAACAGGTGGCAGTCTAAAAGATATCTCTATACATTAGACACCCGTCAAGGGCACACTTAAGGTGAATTTAAGAAAATGCAATCGAAAGAGCTCATCAAAGACTAAATGAACAGCCAAACAGGAAGATAAGTGCCCAACAAAGTTTTAGTACATGGGCTATATTTCTTATCTCTGAATGTTGACAGCCTTCCAGTTCTGGAACTTACCATCGTCAAGAAATTCAATTCAGATAATCAAAAAAGGCAACCCAGATACCAAGAAAAGGTAGCAATTAAATGGCAACAAAAGGATAAGCCACAGAGACATCAACTAGCTGATGCTTTAGCACCAGCATTTCAGTTCAACAGACGTGAGCTTTACAGCATCAAGGAGAATATTCCAAAACAAAATCAAGAAAAGGACAAATCAACCACGCCTATGCGCTGGGGGAAAAAATCAACGGAAAAACTGAGCGTGTGAATGCCTATGAAAATATTATCGGTAATCAAATTTAAGAAATTATCAACAGCATCAAAGCTGAAGCCTTTTATATAAAATAAAAGGTGCCAAGCAGTAGACCTGGTTTGTAGAAGACGGAAAGCCCAAAGTCGGTGGCCTTGAGCTGGGCATCATCGGAGGGGGTATCAAAGAGGAAGTTCTCGGGCTTGAGATCTCGGTGCATGACCCCGAGAGAGTGGCAGGCCTCGACAACACCGACGATGGTCTTGATGAGCTTGGCGGCCTCCCTCTCGCTGAAATGGCCCTTTTGGATGATCCTATCGAAGAGCTCGCCACCGCCGCATAGTTCCATAACAATGTGGACGAACATGCCGTCCTCGTAGGTGCCCTTGATCCGGACGACATTGGGGTGCTCCGACAGGTGGTGCATGATCTGAATCTCCCTCCACACATCCTCGTAGTCCTCCCTGCAGACCAGCTTCCTCTTCGGGATCGACTTGCAGGCGTAAAGGTTCGAGGTCTGCTTGTGGGTGCAGAGGTACGTGGTCCCAAACTGGCCCTGCCCGAGCTTCTTGCCCAACGAATAA
Organism: Sonneratia caseolaris; assembly: GCA_900006705.1. Lineage (NCBI taxonomy): Eukaryota > Viridiplantae > Streptophyta > Magnoliopsida > Myrtales > Lythraceae > Sonneratia > Sonneratia caseolaris. The sequence goes on from CXYZ01007780.1 coordinate 337,307, forward strand.
TGGTCTCTCAGCCTTGGCGTCTGGTAAGGGAGGACTGTGTTCGAGGGTTTTGTGGGCACCGGGCCCGATTGAGATTTGGACACCGACGATTGAGGTGGCGGGGTTTCATCGCTGCTCATTGTGGTAGAATCTGGGGGG